>JAJFZO010000034.1:6995000-7562500 GCA_021397835.1 Moringa oleifera
TACACAGAGTTGTAGCCTAGTCCAAGTAACAAACCTTGTGGTGATCTTTCTGAGAATTTTGGTTGCTGCATAGAGCTTAGTCGATTGAACACGTTATAATCACCGCAAATAATCCTTTAATTTGGACCTTCTTGGATCTGTACCATCATTTTTTTTTCTTATATTATTGCATGTTTTTAGGCTTGAATTAAAATCTTGAGCAATATTCTTGTTAAATTTCTGAATAAAAAAAATCTTTTTATGAGTCGGAAATCCCTATTCTTTAATGTGACAAAATTATGGAAATCACTCAAGTGTGAACATGTAAATATTCATTATAATATTGAAAAGTAAAATTCTCTTAACAGTTCAAAATATTTTCTTTGAAAGGAGCCACTGTCATCACCTTGCTACCTGGAAGCAGATTGCAGGAGGTCACCCGAATGCTTCCCATCTTTGCAAGCACTATGGAACAATTAAAAGATTCTATTCCTGAGTTGGTAACAGTCATCCATGTGGCGCCTAATCAATATGTAGAGAACTATCTTACTCGAGTCCTTCATAAGTGGCCTGTCCCTGCCATATTAATTCCAGGAGGAGCCCCATGTCTCAAATATGATGCATTCAGTGTGAGTTTCGTAGTTCTTTTCTCTGTATGTGAGCCATCTACATAGTAGTTTCTGCTCTTCATTTAGTGTGTTTACCTGGGTAGTCTCCATATCATCTCATTGGTTAGATATTGAGACGATTTTTGCAAGGATCTTAAAAATTGTGTCATCAATTTCAAGTGAAACATTAGCTGTGGATATGGGTTGTTTATTTAAGCTATGCTGATCTGACTTCTATTATGCAAATGAAAGCATTATATATTGAATTATCCTATCAAGTAACATTTAAAAAAAACATTAAGTGAACTGGTTAATGCTTGGCCTCACATAATTGGCTAGGACTTAAACCAAATTATGAGTTGGAATTTTGTTGGAGTTGCTCATACTTCCTGAATGCAGTTCAGTAGGGTTTAAGTTAATTTGTCTAGGGATCTGATTTTGGTTAGTAGTGCTTGCATTGGAAAGTGTTTATGGGAGACTAGGTAGTTGTGGTGGTATACATCCCTTTAATATCTGATTAGGATGGCCGAACCAAGCTCAGCCAGTATGTATTACACTTTGTATATGTACTTTTCAGGGTGACTGGAGATTAAGGTATCTAGTCCTTAGATGCTATCGATTTTGGCTCTTCAGTTCTGTTTAGCCTATGCTTCTGAGTTGTAATATATTTTTGACAGTCTTAAGAGCCTGCATCAGCTGGTATTTATAAGCTCTTTTGCATCCATAGCCGTTAATTCCCTTGGTCTAGGCTTATAGCATTATGTCTACATTCAAATTCATGAACTGCACAGATTCGATTTATATAGTGCATTTTGTTCTAATTAAATTGACTTGCAGGCAAGCCAGGTTGCATTATGTACTTCAGGAACAGTTACAGTTGAGTTGCAGCTTGCACGGTTACCATGTATTGTTGCTTATCGAGCCCATTTCCTGACTGAATGGTTTATTCGCTATAAAGCTAAAATACAATACATGTCTCTCCCCAATATTCTCTTAGATTCGGCGGTCATTCCTGAAGCTCTCTTTCAAGCATGCACCCCATCAAGTCTAGCCTCATTGCTGACGTAAGATCTTTTTGCAATACCAAATGGCAGCATGGTTTTTCTTTTTAATTTCTAATAATTGATTGAATGCTGGGGGCATACTCATTACCATAAACATTTACTAGATGCAGAATGAGTTTCTAATATTCTTTGCCGAAACGTCTTCAGTTTACTTTGATGTAAATCTTGTCAATCAAGTAGAATATCACAATTCTTGCCAGAGTGCACATGACTCAAAAGATGCTATACGGAACAGGAAATTGATACAAAATGAAGGCTTTAGAGAAGAACAAGTTATTGTGGCTGAGAAGTTTACCAGGCTTTTATGTCCTTCAGAAAGAATGATGGACAACTTGATGGGGCAAAGTACCATTTGGAAGTCATCAAACTACCCACCAAGTCTTCTAGCAGCTTCTACCATACTTAGCTATGTGAAACGATGAGTACTTAACACAGGTTTTAGAAGTTACATGTTGAATTTGAACTTGTGTTTCTTTGAGGTTTAGTTTTATCTTGCTGGGGATAAAATCTCCTGTCTCATGTGTCTGTAGTAATGGATTCATAAGTTGCATCCTTGAATTATAGTACCTATTTAAAGCTTGTATTATGGGGGTTTTTGACAGGATGGTTAGTCACTAAGCTGTTTACTGAAGCAGCATGAAATCAGCTGAGAAGAAGATCAACCCAAATGCAGTCTTTCAGCCTATTCAACAAGCTGGCGATCATCTGTGGGCCCAATTATTTGATTGATTATAGAGTCTGACTATTTGGTGGTGAGCTAACAGCAAGCTTAATCAACATTTTAAAATTAACCAACGAAAATTGTATGGATAAAAGTAACAATCTTACTCATGCTCATCGATCTAAATCCAAAAGCTCACCTCAGAAACTTCGTTAAAACGAAACCAAGTACTAAACAAGAGATGATCAAACTCTCCACCTCGATCTAGCACTAACCTGCACACCATCCTTCTTCTTTTCATACAATACTCAAATGTCAATTTATGGATGAATATTAAATTAGGTACGGCTATATTGTTAAGGTGGTCTACGTTAATGTGATTAATGTGCAAAGAGAGAAAAATAAGAAATCACGAGATGCAGTACTTGAGAACGGCAGAGAGAGCTTACGGATCCATAATATGACTTGGTGGCCTTGTGGTGGTGATTTGTTGTGATTAGATTAAATTAAAATAAAAATATAATTCCAATTTGCTGCACCAACTTTGTTGAATATGATTCTATTTCTAAGGATGTAAATCTGACTGGACGAGTTCAGGTATAACGTTCCCCTATTTGCTGTACACTTTTATTATATCACTGTCCATACTCTTTTCTGGCCCATTTAAAAAAGGCTAGGACCCCAAGAGGGGTGCCTCCATATTTGTTAGGTAAAGGCCAAATGATAAATTTTTGAGTTTTCACATAAATGAAAGACATTTAGCCATTTTACATGAAAAACAATTAACCCTTCACTCATACAAGCCTTGGTAAATCACGCAACTCCCATTCTTCTTGCTTCCCTGCTCATCGATCAAGCCTTGCAATCGCTCGACGGTGTTGTTTCGGCAAGGGTTGCACCAATGGTTGTTATAAAGTGAGGCCACCACACGTATAGATAAAGAAGAAGCATTTGGGCGGCTACGTCATTGTTCATTCCCAAGTTCCCTCTACGGCTTGAGAGATTTGAGATGCATGCGATGCGGTGACGGAACCAATTTGGCCAATGCTGTGCTCGAGGTCGTTGTAAGTTGAGGCCACCACGCTTGTGGGTAAAGAAGATTATGCATATGGGCAACTGCATCACTACTCTATTACCTTTTTCCCGTGTTGTTTTTGCTCCTAAGTTTCCTCTTTCTCACCGAAACCATCTTTTAGCTGACAAATGCAATTTCTTAGGTGACTCTCTTTATCTATTTCTCTCTACGTGTGGGTGTTTGTGTTGTTTGATTCTTTTGATTATTGACAATGCTTTTGCTATTTAGGCATTTGACAGGAGTGCCTAACACCTCGAATGTGATCAAGATTTTACCATTTTTGGTTGCAAGTGTTTTGGGTTTCATTTCATGCTTTGGCGTTTTGCAATATAAGGTTTTCGGGACTTCTTGTAGCTCTTTGTCGATAATAGGAGGTGGGTTGGAGATGGCGGCAACAACTTTCAAGCAACGAAAAGCAAAATCAGAAGCATTAAATGATTTCATTATAAAAAAAAAAGTAAAATAGCTGTGAATAATAATGATAAATTTGAACGATGGATTATTGGTAATTAATTAATGATAAAATTATCTTTTTTTAATCTAATGATGTATTAAGAATAAATTAGCAACGAATGTATCCGTTAAAATTTTTTCGTGAAAAAATTACATGAAAATTAGTGACGAAAACTATAAGATAGCGACAACCTTCTATTGCTAAGCTTAAGACATGTATTGGCTTAATTTCATTTTTTCAATCATTGTGGAGCTTAGAGATAAATACCAACATCATTGCTACCTCTTCCGAGATGCAAATGAAGGCTTAGTGATGGATCCCAAGTGACTTCTTAATTATGAATTACATATTAAACAAACAAAATAACTAAACCACTATGATTTATTATATAAACATAATAATATATTAATCAAATATAATGACTCATTAAACAAGCATAACAACTTATTAGACGGACGTAATGTTATAATTAATTTGCAGTCTCAAATCAAAGTTAAAACTGGATTAAAGCATCTTAGTTATTATATTATCAGATTAATGGCTCTCTGCAAAACCTTTGTTTAGCTATTATAAAGTTACACATTTGAATTTACTGCTACAATATCACCATCGTCAACCTTGGTATATTATCATCTGACCATTATAATTGGCAATTGAGCTGGTACTGATCATCCTTTTATAATTTCTGGATGTTTTTTGATGGAGGATCGTAACTTTCAGTGGAATCAGTCAGGTAAGAGAGATGGCCGGATGTAATGGCACTCAATGATAAAGAAAAACCAGGTGTCGACGTCGCCACATTCCAATTAACTGTTAGTTCCCTTAAGACCTGCTCTAAGACAAGTTCTTGCAGTCACAAACCCGACCTGCTTTTAATAGTAAATGCCACTCTGTTAAATTAAATCCCAATCTTCTCATTCCCGTTAACACTATCAATCCACGCACAGCAAAGGAAACTTACCTCTTGCACCTTCACACCGTTCGTTTACAATGGCCGTAACCAGAGGAGTCATGGTTTGCTGCTTCTTGACACTTGTGCTTTGCGTGTTTTTCATCGAAGTTAGCGAGGCTGAACACGCCACTGCTAGCTACTGTATCCATTCACACTCTGATGACCACCAACACTGCCCGGAACATGGAGGGAGCGACGATGATGATGACGACGATTTCGATGATACGTACAAGATTGTCAACAAAGTCAGGATCCAGATGCCCACCTATGCCTGAACTGCTTCCGAGATCCCTAGCAGTATTTGGAAGGTTACCGAGCGAGGCTTCTTCCAGTAGATGCCATTAATTTCCTTTTCCTTTACTTCGTTCCTTTCTCTTTAGTTTTCTCATCTTGAAAAAGGTTCCCTTCTCTGTTTTCTTTATCTGCATCGTTCTTAAAAGTATGATCAATTGTGAGAAAATGAGTTGCGCTATGGAATGCTGTTGATCTGCTTCTTCAAATTTCCAATTAAGTTGCAATATTGCTTCAAAGGTAACTCAACTGGTTTTCGTCCTCATGAATGAGCGCATCTATTCTAGTATATACAGCCACTCATATTTCACCATTTTACCCCTTCTGTCATGGGATTTTGCTAAGTAATTATAAGATATATTGCTTTGGTCGATTTAATTAGCCAACAACCAAGTACTTGCTAATTGAAAATTGAAAGTTTTGGTGGGTTTCACGTAGAATCCAGAGGTACACATTTGTTGTTTAAAATAAATTCAGTGAAAAATCAGAATTGATGAAAGGAAAAGCAAACCAGGCCTATTCCCACATTCGTCTGTAAACTTAAAGTGGTGCAGCAAAAGAATACGCCTGCACCCAAGACAATGCCATATCTGTATCTCATGGGACATTTACCTCTCTACTGTGAAAAATTCCAGGAAAGCATATCAGACAATAGTGACAAACTGAACAAGTTCTATTCTCGAATTTACAGTCAAGGCATTTTTTATGGTATGCAATTACCTAATTAATATGCACACTTGATAGGAAAGAATTTCAACGTATAGGAAGTGGAAGGGATGACAAATGATGCATGAGAATGCTTGAACGGTTGGATATTCATAATGTTGTGTGCTCTTCAGTCACTGTGTATTCAAGCTCTTCTTGGCTTAAATGAGACATTTATTATCCTGCAATTATAAATTTTTTAAGGCCTAAATATGGTATATGATTTATTTTGCGTAAAATTTTTCAGAAAAATTATGATAAATCAGATTCTGAAATCAATTAATTTATTTCTCGATCGTATCTTTAATTATTTTCCGGCTCACTGGAACATTATTTATTAATTGGCATTGAACCTTTCTAGGTTATGATCTTGTAAAACCATTGAAATAATTAGGTTAGATAACTGTAAGGAGTATTGATTAAAAATATATGTATGTTAGACCTGTCTATGCTATCATATTCCACTCTTCAATGTCATGATTTAATTTTCTAATTTATTTTTTGTCATAAAATAAATTTATAATATTAAATAAAATTTATAAATTTACACCATAGTTGGATTTTGAGCTTATAGATAGAGGTTTGAAATATACTATAAACACATAAAGAAAAAGAAATTTCAACTTTAATTTTTTTACTATTACTATTCATTTTTGGTTGATTTCGTAATTTTTATTTTGTTTTTATTGTTATCACCCTTCACCACTAGCTTGTTTAAGAACACCTTATCAGCACGGGGATCTACCAACTGGAAATCAAACTCAATCTCTAATTGAGTTTGACTTGCAATTGGTAAAGCTTCATGCTAATTACATGTGTTATTGCTTAAATCTGGTTGTTTAGATTCGACGACAAGGGTATGACGGCTTCTGGGCTGCAGATTTTAAAAGGATTTTGACTGATCTTGAGTGCTTCTTATGCTAGTCAGAATATGCAAAAGAGAGAGAAGACATTGAGTGACCTTAGATTTTAAATGTTTAAGTCAAGTGGAAAAAACTCTAGGAAAGTGATTTTTTTTTTTAAATTTATAAATATTTCATATGACTTCTTACAGTCTATTATGATTTTCATAACATCTTTTTTATTATATTTAAATAAATAAATCGGATCAAAAAATAATTTAACAAGACAATGATGAACTTTAATTCATTCTAAGAAATTTTATTGAAAGAATATAAATTTGATATAAAGTAAATTACAAGAATTCAGTACCTTTTGAAGTCTCTTGCTCTTTGTATGGTATTTGTATTCCTTTAACTTCAAAAAAATTTGAACAAAATGATAATAATTCCAGAAGAAGTTCTTTTCAAAAGAAATAAATTCAAACGAGAAATGAAAACTAATGCTCTAGCAAACTTGAAAGAATTTGAGAGATTTTTTTTTTCTCGTGTGCAGTCCTTGTCACAGGTGGACTTTTCTGGTAGAAAAGCCCTAATGTGAGAAAGTTTATTTTTTGGGTTTTATAAAGGCATCATTACCCATATACATACATACATATATACATATGTATATATTTGTGGTGTGATTATCACCAATTTATTTGAAAACTTCTTTTTCTTTTTAAAAAGAAGAAAAGTGAACTCCATTTATCAAATTAGACAAAGATCTACTTTATAAAATGATTTGAGTCGAGAACCGATTACATGTAGAGAATGATCAACACCCCCATAATGCCCAAAACTTGGTATCGTTAAGCAAAATGATCTCATATTTTTTATTCATTATAATTTAAAATTGATCATGAGATAAATTTATTATATGATTTTATATTAGAATTTTAACATTATGATATATATATATATATGAGAAGCTAAATATTAGGTTATTTTTCACCGTCGTTAAGGGGTTTCTTTGGGACATAGTGTCTAGGAAAATAAAGCTGAGACTTCCTATTACTTCTTTTGTAGAACGAGTAGCTTGTGAAACTTAGGCTGCCTTGGGCTTGGTGGCAATAAAATCTAGGTTGAGGTCCGAGTACTTCTTCAATACCTTAGCCTTGACATCCTTTCTAAACTCCCAAAAAACATTTACACATTCCTAAAGGATCATTTTCTTGAGCTCATCACTCTCTTTGAAAGACGCCATAGTCTCTTCCTTTCTTAAAGCCTATTGCTCCAAGTGCTCTTTCTTCATTTTCTCCTGTTGGAGCTACGTCTTAAAATTCATCTTCTCAAGTTCAGCTTTAAGAACTTGAATCTCTTACTTTGCCTTGTCCTTTTGTTGTTGGAGAGTGGCATTCTTCTAGGGTTCTCTCAACCTCTTTAAAAACTTGCTTAGGTGGACCATGAACCTAGTAGTCACCTGCTACCAAGGAAGACTCATAAATAACCTGAAAAATTAAGTGAGTGGTTTTAGTCAAAAAAATAATGAAATAAATCTAGAAATAACTTTCAAAGTAAAGAAGAAGAGTGTTTTACTTTAGAGAGTAAGCTAGAAAGGCTATCAAGGTGATGTAGTTTCTTAGTTGGAATGGTTAATGAAGCAGCAGTAGGCAATAACATCTCCTTGACAAAATCCTTGTTCTTCTAAGGGAGTTGTAGCTATTGCTGACTGTCCTTCTTAGAGGAGTAGTCAACAAAGGTCACCATTTTGGGAGGAGGTGCATCAGTAGCTTGGATAAGGAAACTTACCATTATGCTCATCTTTGATGAAGAGCTTGGAGGGATCTTCTTGGCTACCTCAAGTACTTCATTTAGTTTTCTTTTACCCACTCAAGGCATAATGAAAAACTGATCTAGGATAAAAAAAAACAAAGTTAGTGAGGTTAGTTAAGCAAATACAGCAAAAGAAAGACAAGAAACATAAAGTAATCTAACTTGAAAGAGAGGAACTATCTACCTCTTCAATTGCTAAAGGGATAGGCTAAGTGGCAACTTCAAGTGAAGGTCTCCTTTTGGGAGAGATAAGGTAAGAATCATTGGAAGAGCCTTGGAAAGGGCTAAACTTCCTAGAGGGTAGAATAGGGGTAGGAATTTGAAGATTAAAAAAAAAAAAAAAGATAGAGCTGTTAGGAGAACCCATCCAGTCAGTAAAGTTGTTGACATGGAAGTAGAGTTAGTGAAGTGGCAAAGGCACTCACAAAACAGTAGACTTAGTGATGCACTGAATGACCAGTCCCTACTCAAATCTCCATCAAGTTGGATGCAATTTGAACTGGGTTTTTCAAAAAAAGAGGTGGATTAGTAAGAATAGATGAATGCATCATTAAAATCTCAAATTTGAATTAGAATTTTAGGAGAATTGAGAGATGATGCACAAAGGATCATTGACTCGATGAAGCTGTTCTTGAGTAATCTAGAACTTCTTAGATTGAATTGATGGCTCAAGGATGATCACAGACCTTAAAAGATACTTGAAATGAGGTTGAATTAAGCAGTGAACACTCAAATAGGGAAAAATTGAAGGAGGTAAACCTTACGAAAGAAGAGTTAAGGTGCACCGTACCTGCCCACCATTTGATGGTAAAATGTGTAGGCAAATTCCTAAAAATAGGAGCAAAATCTTTAGGTTAACGTAGATAGTTTTTACAGTTATACAAAATCACTCAGATTACACTTTAACAAGAATTTAATGAGAATTTAGCTCTCTCTCCCTCTAGAATTTCTCTCTTTTTTACAAAATTTTCATTTGAAATTCTTAAAATTTGTTAAAAAATTTTGATGAAGAAAAAGGATTTGGAATACTTGGAAAAGTGTAAAGGACTTTAAATAGATAAATTTGAGTTCTTGATATTTACTTTCTGATAATTTTTAAATTTTGAATAAAATTTTTTTGATGGAGTGAAACTTTTAGTAGTTTTTGTTTAATTATTGAGTTTTTATCTTGCATAATTGTTCAATTATATATAATTTCAGTTATATGAGTAGTAATAAAAGGTATAAAGGAGTATTGAAGCATAAAGGAAGAACCTTTTAAGCTGTGTACATTCCTTTTAATAATGAAATAATAAAAATTTAATTTTCTTTATAATCTATCATATATATGTTTAATAAAGAAGGATGAGCAAGTGCAAATTTTTTTCTTTTCCATAAAAATTTTTTTAACGCGAAAAGATGAAATAAGTATGAAGTCTTTTGTATTTTTATCAAAATACTATTCTAAAGATTTTTCTTTAAAAAATTAAAAAATAATTTAAATCGTTATCAATTATGGATAATTTGAAAATGTTAATTTTTTTTCTAAGCGTAATTGACTCCGAAACTCAAATTTTTTTTAAATATATATATCCGAAACCTCATTTGTGATAAGATTTATAGTAATTAAATCTTGATGAAGGAGTTTTTGAGTCAAATGTGATCTTGAGGTGGAAAACTTGTTGAAGTTTCATTCCTCAAGCAAATTCGAATGTGAAGATTATTTATCAAAGTTTTAAGTTTGAGGATCAACTCTAGTGTGGTAAGTTGTTGAAATTTGAAAATCTAAAGCTAAATCCAATGTGAGATTTCTTTTGATCCCAATGCAAAGATCAAGTGAAAGGCATTTTCAACTCAAAATAACCTAAAGTACATTAAAAGGAATATGGCGGTTGCATTACCAAGTTTGGAAAAGATGTCCAGATCTAAGTGTTGATTTAAAGGAGGAGCGGTTTTCATTTGAACTACAAATATAATAAAATAAATGACTTGATCTCAATGAAAGTGATCCTAATGCTGAATTTTATTGAGATAAAAGCTCAATGTAGGTTAGGAAGCAGGAGACCTAATTAGTGCAAGGTTCAAAAATAATGACAAAAGGAATAAGGTTCAAGAAGGATTTAGGAGACTGTGGAATGGTGCGCAAGATACGTCAAGTGTGATGTGCATGACACCTACAGGAACAGAAGGCGCATAATGGTCCCTTTTGTAGCCCGTATTTCTTTGGTTTTAGGAAAGCTTATTTAGCTATAAATAGCGATAACAGGCAAACTTCAAACATGGACTCATAATTATATATATGTATTATAAATTTTCAAGCTTTTTTTTTTTTTTTAATTTCATCACTCAAACATGAAACTTAAGTTGACAATATTTAATTTGTATCAGTAATTTAAATAACATATATACAATATGGATTCTTAATCTAGTGCTCTAAAATTTTTATTTGATTTCAAGATTGTTAGTGCAACAAACAATAAAGAAAAAAAGTTAAAGGCTGACCAAAAAAATATGATCAGTTCAATCAATTCAATTTAAAATTTTTGAAATCAAATTAATCGAATTTATTAAAAAAATAATAACCAATCAAATATCAATAAAAATTGATTAAATTAGTTCAGTTGATAATCAATCAAGTTAAATTTTTTAATTAAAAATTGAAATAAATCAAATTAATTGATACATATTAGATTCACACTAAAAATATCTTTTTATTTCACAAATGCAATTAATGTACACATTATCAAATAAACTTTTGGAACCAACTCCATAAAAGATATCAAACATCATATAACATATAATAAGTTAATAACAAACATACATTACATAATAATTTTATAAACAAATATGCCACTTTAATGATGAAAAAAATTATGATTGTGTAAGAATAAACCTAAAACCAAATTAATTTAATAATTAATAAATAATAGAAATAATAAATATGAATAATTAAATAATCAATGAAAAAATTAATTTTTTATTAATTTAATGATGAAACAAATCAATTAAACTGATTAGACCGATTAAAAAATAAATAATCACTAAAAAAATGGTTTCTCTTTTCTTTATTTAATTTTATAATTACATATTTTTGGTCAAGAAAGACATCACCAACATATTGTCTAGCACAATAAACTTAAAATTTCAGAATATTTTTTTTTCCTTCTGCATGTGTTTCTCTCTTTTAGGTACACATAAATGAAATGTTATAGATGAATAACAAAAGACTCGAAAGTGGCAGCTGGCACAAGAGAACCCCTGCATTCTTCAGACTCTTACAATGACGCGGTTCTTACCCATGTCGGCAACGCTGGGACTCGTCACAGCCTCTTTGGTAGTGGTTGGCCTCCTGCTTGTGACATTGCTCTGGGTGTGTTGGACTGCATCCAGGAGCATCATCGCGCTGCATTGCTCCGCCGTTTATAGGTGATGCCTCGACATCTCTTGCCATAAGCGTGCAAAGCATAAGCATGCTAAGGCCAAACACAATCATTTCCTTTGACACAGCCATATTGTTAATCAGGCAATATTATGTGAATACTGAAAAAGAACTTTTGGTAACTAAATCGGCGATGAGATTGAAAGGAACTTGTCAATTTATACCCAGAATTCTGACCTAAAAAAAGAAATACATCTAGAGATTTTAAATTAACCATGATGCGGTTAACGTGGGCCTCGAGGATATTGCCTAATCAAGCATGTTGATCGATGACCTTGACATTCTAATTTAGGTCTTGCTAACTTTGGGTTGAGCTGTTTGGTCATAGCTGTTGTCCGAGAACCACGTGTAACTAACACCTCGCAACACATTTAGTTTCGCAATAGAATAAGGTCCAAATTGAGAAAAGGGAAGATTTTAAATTCAAAATAATACCATTAATCTAAGCCTTGTGAAAATGTGAATAACCAAAAGTGTGGGGTTATTATGATATTAAAGATATTTGAATTTATAGACAAAAGTAACATCTAAACATGCAAAGGAGTCTTGCAAATCTTAATTTATTTGAACATTACATGCATGTAACATAAATATATATATATATATATATATATGTGTGTGTTTTTTTAATAACAATAATTTGTCTTTTATACAAAAACACAAACAAAAAGATAATACTTTCTTTGTGAATAAGATAAGATATCTACATCTTATAGGCGTCTAGACATGTTAATTGGGACGTAGATACTTTGCGTGCACCTTGTCTATATCATTATCATGTAATGTCTTTTAGATGTACAGTAATTGTTGTGCTTCCAATTTTGCATTTCACCCAAGGTATGACTTACTTTACCTAACAAAGCAAAGCATTAATCTTACACTATTTGATTTGATGCCTTTGCTATGAAGGCATTTAATTTCCTTTTATTGATTTAACAAAATTTTCACAATTTTAACATTAATATTAACGTGATTTTTAAAAATATTTTAAAAATAATAAATAATAATAATATAATAATAAAATTTAAAATTTAAAAGGGAAAAAAAAAAGCTACTGGCGTGGGCGCATACAGGGAGCACGAACGTGCTGTTGCACTTGGGGTGGTCCTTAGATGCCCCTCTGTAAGCCCCCTACATAGTAGTGGCGTGGTGGCACGATGAAGACATGGGATGCTCATCGGGGCTCCAGCCCAAGTGATGCCATGGGAAGCATCACAAGCGAGTGTTAACACCTGCTTGGGCCTGCTCACGGGAGCAGCCCACTCGCGATGGCTATCGGTCAAGTCCTTGATGCGTGAGTCATAAAGAGATGGCTCATGAGGACTGGACATGGTGCAGGGCACCTGGGCAGCGAGTGAGCAGAACACTGGCAGAAAAATAGACACGGGCTCGCGTTAGCACCTTACCGGGCACGCAAACGAGCACGAGGCACTCGGGGTGCACTTGATGGGCTTAGCCCATGAAGCTGGCAGCAGTTTCCAGCAGTTTGCAGCAGTTGACAGCAGTTACCAGTTACCAGTGGTTACCAGCAGTTGACAGCAGTTACCAGTGGTTACCAAGCACTTGCAAGGGAGTGGGACACTTGTCGCAAGGGGCTGGAGTCAAAGCTGCATGTGGGCTGGTTTTGTGGGGATGAAACCCCATTACCCTAGGGCAGTTGGGGGTGTCAACTGCCAAGTTTTGTAGGCTATATAAACCCAGAGGCAGAGTCATCAAGGGTGTGATGTCCTGCTGCGTTAGAGTGTAAATCCTTATTCGTTAGTGAAAAAAGTTGGGATTGGTTCCCGTAAACACTTGTGTCTCTCTTTCATTCTCTCTTGTGTGCGTGGGTGTGTGCTTCCAACATAAAGCTCACTTGAGACTGAGGGCATTCGTGGCGGATTGGCTGACGAGTTGGGTGTTACTCGTGCCATCACTCGGTGAAAATTCGAGCATAGAGCTCAACCGTGTGACAATTTGGTATCAGAGCCTCGTTGTGTTGGCAACTGTGGTTAGTTGCGATGAACGAGATAAGGGAAAGGCTGACCCATCTGGAGGATTTCGTGGGTGCTCCTCAAGCAGATGATGCTGTAAGTCTTGCTGTTCAAACTGAACAACATACAGAGCAGCTGAGGGTGGCCCAGAACGTGTTGGTGGAAATACGAAGGGATGTGGATGTTCGCTTCGCATCTGTCATGGAAGATATTGTATCTTTGACAGACACGGTGAGGGAAGGGGAAAGAGATTTGAGAGATGAGCTCACCTTGCTAAAGAGGGCAGTGATGAACCTCTTAAAGCACGGAGAAGGTGGCCCATCCAAAATCAAAGTCCCCGACCCAAAGTCCTTCGATGGTAGTCGAAACTCCAAGGAGCTTGAGAACTTTCTGTGGGATATTGAGCAGTACTTCAAAGCTGCCCGAATCCCAGAGGAAGAGCGGGTGACAATCACCAGCATGTATTTGCAAGGAGATGCAAAACTCTGGTGGTGAACTCGAATGGAGGACGACGCTAGCGCGGGGAGGCCAAAGATTGAGACGTGGGAGGTGTTGAAAAAGGAATTGAAGGATCAATTCCTTCCTTGCAACACTGCTTGGGTTGCAAGGGAATCTCTTAAAAAGCTCAAGCACTCAGGTTCGGTGCGGGAGTACGTGAAGGAGTTTAGCTCCTTGCTGCTGGACATCAAAAATATGTCCGAGGAGGATAAGATGTTCAATTTCTTATCTGGGTTACAGCCTTGGGCGCAGGCTGAGTTATGAAGGCAAGCCGTGGGAGACTTGCCAAGCGCAATTGCCGCTGCAGAAAAGCTTGTAGATTACAAGTATGCAGGTGCGTCCAATTCACAAGGTGGGAAGAAGAAAAATGAAGGCGGAAAGAAAAACCAGAAGGCTTTTGGCCAAAAGGATGGCAAGAAGCCTAATGGTGGCAAGAAAGACAACGGTGGAAATCGGAAGAGTGGCGACAAGTCTCCTTCACAAGACAAAGGGAAGAATCCTACGGGATGCTTCATTTGTGGTGGACCACACATGGCTAGAGAGTGCCCAAAGCGGGAGAAACTAAACGCTTTGATAGCGCAAGAGGAGGAGGAGAACTCGAATGGAGGGCCATCACGGGTGAACCCCCTCCAACTATTGAATGCGATCACGACGGGCAGTCAAGTCCAATACAAAGGCTTGATGTACGTGATGGTGCAAGTCAATGGGAAAGCTGTGCAAGCTATGGTAGACATGGGTGCTACCAATAACTTTGTGGCACAACGTGTGGCTGGTTCGTTGGGTTTGACCGTTGTGAAAAATTCCACCAAGCTGAAAGCGGTGAATTCGGAGGCGAAGCCTATCTTAGGCTCGGCGGTATGCAACTTGAAGGTAGACAAATGGTTAGGGCAGTGCAACCTAACTGTGGTACCCCTCGATGACTTCGACTTGATATTGGGGATCGAGTTTTTGGCCTTGGCCAAAGTGTTGGTGATTCCACACCTTCGAGGGATGCTCATAGGCGATGAGGGAAATTCATGCTTCGTTGCTGCCATGGAGAGTAGTCAACAAGCGAAAGACAAAAGAATTGAATTGCAATCTGCCAAGCAATTCAAGAATGGGATAAAGAGGGGCGATCAAGCATATGTGGCTGCCTTGATCGAGATCAAACCTGATCAGCGGGTCGAAGTACCCGACATGGTGATGGAAGTCTTGGAAGATTTCTCCGACACCATGCCCCCTGAGTTACCAAAAGAATTGCCACCAAGGAGGGCAATTGACCATGAAATTGAGTTGGAACCAGGAGCTAGACCACCGGCTAAAGCTCCTTACAGAATGTCTCCATTAGAGTTGGTTGAGTTGAGGAAGCAACTCGATGAACTGTTGCAAGCAGGCCTCATTCAACCCTCAAAGGCTCCATATGGTGCACCGGTTCTGTTTCAAAAGAAGCAAGATGGATCCTTGAGGATGTGTGTGGACTATCGAGCACTGAACAAGGTAACAGTGAAGAACAAGTATCCTGTCCCGAATGTGGCTGACTTGTTTGATCGATTGTCCAAAGCATCCTACTTCACAAAGCTGGACTTGCGATTTGGGTATTGGCAAGTAAGGATCAAGGCGGGGGATGAGCCAAAGACAACATGTGTGACCAGGTACGGGTCTTATGAATTTCTCGTGATGCCTTTTGGCTTAACAAATGCTCCTGCCACATTTTGCAATTTGATGAACGATGTGCTATATGAATTCTTGGATGAATTTGTGGTTGTCTACTTGGATGACATTGTGGTATATAGTGAATCACTAGTTGAGCATGTGAATCACTTAAGGGCTGTCTTTTCTAAGTTAAGAAAATACAAGCTCTATGTCAAGAAAGAGAAGTGCGAATTTTGCCGTCAAGAAGTGAATTTCTTGGGGCATTGGGTCAGCAAGGGCCGAATCAGAATGGATGATCGAAAGGTGGAGGCCATTGTAGATTGGCCTACGCCAAGGAAGATCTCTGACTTGCGATCGTTCCTTGGGTTAGCCAACTACTATCGGAAATTCATCAAAGGGTACTCAAAGAAGGTAAACCCTTTGACGGATCTGCTCAAGAAGGAGCAAGTGTGGTGCTGGACGGATGCTTGTCAGGATGCTTTCGAGAAGCTAAAGGCAGCAGTGTCTTCGAAGCCCATTCTGGCCTTGCCAGATTTCGAGAAACCTTTTGAGGTACAAACTGATGCTTCGGATAGGGCCATTGGAGGGGTCTTGGTGCAAGAGGGGCACCCCATTGCTTTCGAGAGTCGGAAGTTAAAGGATGCGGAGCAGAGGTATTCGGTTCATGAGAAAGAAATGGCTGCAGTGGTGCATTGCTTAGATGTGTGGAGGCACTACTTGCTGGGTACGAAGTTCACAGTGGTGATAGACAACGTAGCAAACACTTACTTCAAGACCCAGAAGAAGTTGACTCCCAAGCAAGCACGTTGGCAAGAGTTCCTTGCTGAGTTTGATTTTCTGTGGCTGCATAAACCTGGTAGGCAGAATCAGGTGGCGGATGCTTTAAGCAGAAAAGTGGTTGAAGCATATGTGGCAGCGTTGTCTTCAGTGCAAGCAACGTTTTGTGATCGAGTCAAAGAACAGTCTCACTTGGACTCGAATTATGTGAAGCTTAAGCAACAAGTTTCGGAGGGCTTGGTGCGGAAGTATTGGCTGGAAAATGACCTACTGTATGCCAAGGGCAGTAGGCTATTTGTGCCAAATAGCGGTGGCTTAAGGCGAGAGTTGCTTAAGGAAACTCATGACCCTCAATGGGCTGGTCACCCAGGAGTGGAGAGAATGATGGCTTTGCTGGGAAAGTCATACTTTTGGCCAAAGATGGAAGAGGACGTTGAGTCCTATGTCAAGACTTGTCTTGTGTGCCAACAAGACAAGACTGAAAGAAAGAAGGAGGCAGGATTGCTACAGCCCCTGCCCATTCCAGAGAAGCCATGGCAATCCATCTCCATGGACTTCATCGTTGGTTTTCCAAAAGTGAAAGGTATGAGATCTATTCTTGTGGTGGTAGATCGCTTTTCAAAGTATGCTATTTTCATTGCTACACCTCAAGCTTGTCCAGCAGAGATTGCAGCTGAACTAATTATGAGGAATGTGGTTAAGTATTTCGGGTTGCCGGAGGACATAATCAGTGACAGAGACTCACGGTTCACGGGTCGGTTTTGGACTACTCTCTTCAACATGATGGGGTTTGAATTAAAGTTTTCCACTGCCAATCATCCCCAAACAGATGGCCAAACCGAGCGAGTGAACCAACTATTAGAGGAATATTTGAGGCACTATGTCACTGCCAGCCAACGAAACTGGTTGGATTTGTTGGACGTGGCTCAGTTCTGCTACAATGTCCACCGCTCCTCATCTACAGGGATGAGTCCAGCGGAGATAGTCCTTGGTAGGCAGCCCCTTACTCCGCATGAGATTGCGAAACAGAAATCGCAAGGGCCTTGTCCAGCAGCTTATCGCTTTGCTCGGGACAAACAGAGCTGGTGGAGCAAGCCCGCGACAGTTTGGCTAAGGCAGCCAAACGAATGAAGAAGCATGCTGATGAAAACAGAAGGGACTTGGAGTTCAACGTGGGGGACAAAGTGATGCTGAAACTTACCCCACAAATCTGGAAAAAGGTTACAGATAAAAGATACCACAAAGGGCTCGTACAAAAGTATGATGGTCCGTTCGAAGTTGTCAAGAAGGTAGGCAAAGTGGCCTATAGATTGCAGCTGCCCGAACGATTTAAGGTACATCCAACTTTTCATGTTAGTTTCTTAAAGGAATATCATGAAGATGTTAACACAGATCGGGTGAAAGCAAAAAGAGCTCCCCCAACGGTTCGCAAGCACTTTGCCAAGGACCTCGCGGAGATCCTTGATCATAGAACGCTTGGGGCGAGCAAGAAAAACAGGCGGACAGAATACTTGGTACGATGGCATGGCGAGGAAGCAGCCGATGCTACTTGGGAAAAGGCAGTAACTTTGTGGCAATTTGAAGATAAGGTCAAGTCTTATCTAGAAGGTGTCGCGACGAGGACGTCGCACTCTTCTGGTGGGGGTGGTTTGTAAGCCCCCTACATAACAGTGGCGTGGTGGCACGATGAAGACATGGGATGCTCATCGGGGCTCCAGCCCAAGTGATGCCATGGGAAGCATCACAAGCGAGTGTTAACACCTGCTTGGGCCTGCTCACGGGAGCAGCCCACTCGCGATGGCTATCGGTCAAGTCCTTGATGCGTGAGTCATAAAGAGATGGCTCATGAGGACTGGACATGGTGCAGGGCACCTGGGCAGCGAGTGAGCAGAACACTGGCAGAAAAACAGACACGGGCTCGCGTTAGCACCTTACCGGGCACGCAAACGAGCACGAGGCACTCGGGGTGCACTTGATGGGCTTAGCCCATGAAGCTGGCAGCAGTTTCCAGCAGTTTGCAGCAGTTGACAGCAGTTACCAGTGGTTACCAGCAGTTGACAGCAGTTACCAGTGGTTACCAAGCACTTGCAAGGGAGTGGGACACTTGTCGCAAGGGGCTGGAGTCAAAGCTGCATGTGGGGCTGGTTTTGTGGGGATGAAACCCCATTACCCTAGGGCAGTTGGGGGTGTCAACTGCCAAGTTTTGTAGGCTATATAAACCCAGAGGCAGAGTCATCAAGGGTGTGATGTCCTGCTGCGTTAGAGTGTAAATCCTTATTCGTTAGTGAAAAAAGTTGGGATTGGTTCCCGTAAACACTTGTGTCTCTCTTTCATTCTCTCTTGTGTGCGTGGGTGTGTGCTTCCAACATAAAGCTTACTTGAGACTGAGGGCATTCGTGGCGGATTGGCTGACGAGTTGGGTGTTACTCGTGCCATCACTCGGTGAAAATTCGAGCATAGAGCTCAACCGTGTGACACCCTCTCTTGAGCAAAATGAGGGGAGAAAAAAAGTTTGAAAGGGAGGAGAGGCTCTTGAAGGAGTAGAGAAGTGACTCTTGAAAGAAAGAAAAATGATTTTTGCATGTGAGGAAGTTTGCAAGAAAAAAAAAAAGGTTTTCAAATTAATATTATGATTGTTTTTAAAAGTAAAGTAACTTTTACTTCTTTTATTTGTTTTTGATTTTATTACCATTCAATGAACACTTTTTTGTTTTTTTATTATTCATCTTGCACACAGACACATATATTCTAATCTTAATTTTATTTATTTTATATTTTCTCTTCAAGATTGGTCCATACATTCTGTAAATGATTTTGTATCTCACTTGCTTACATACATATATTAATATCATATAAAATAAATAATGTAAGTAGTAAGTGAAAATAATATAAAAAATAATAAAATAAATCATGTAGTGTAACTAGATTTGATCACAGTTTGGTTCAAACTGATGAACCGAACTGTAACCTTTAAGTTTTAAATCGAATCAAAATCGGTATAAACGATTTTAGTTTTGAATCGTAATCAAAACCATTTTGAAAATGATTCTGTTATGGTTCATGTAAATTTTGAACTGGAACCAAAACCGACGGTTTTTGTTCGGTTTTTAATTAAATTAATTTTTAAAATATTAAAAAATTTAATTTAAAAAATTATTAAAAAATTTAAAAATAATTTTAGTTTTAAAATATATATTTTAATAATAGTATAATTATTTTTATTTTTAATTTTATTAAAAATTTATAATTAAAATAAAAATACTATATTTATAATTAAAATATAAACCGAAACAGAAACCAAAACCAAAACCGAACTTGAATTTGAACCGCATATAAACTAAAACCTGAACTGCTTTTGAATCGAACCTTAATTGAAACCGTAGCTTAACGATTCAGGTTTCGGTTCATTTTATCCATGAACTTTTGAACAGACGGTTCCGAATCGAAGTCAAACCAAACTAAAACCATGATCAGGTCTAAATATAACATAATCTGTGCGATGAATATATATATATATATATATGATAAATATAAGAAAGAGTGACAACATGGTGCTGTTGTTAGTGAATAGAGAAAGAAAGATAGAGATAGGAAAAGAAAAATAAGATTACAAGTAAAGAGACAGTTTGTTTATTTAAAGAAGGGAAAAAGTAAAAAATAAATAATGAGAAGAAAGAAAAAGAAAAGAAAAGAGGAGAAGGAGGAATGACTTTGGTATATTAGAGTAGTTTAACAAAATACTAAAATAAAGATAAATAATTTTAATAAAATTTGATACTTAATTTTTTTAAGTACTAATGTGAAATTATTATACAAATATATTTTTTTATTATCGATTCGCTCAATTTTAACTATTTTTTTTAGAGATGGTAAACTCACTTTAATATTGTATAAAAAAATATTTAAGTTCTGAAGGATATTAACGTATGGTAAAGAGAGATTTTTATACTTTTGAATATAAACATTAATTTAAAAAATAAAAATATGTGTTTTAATTTTTAAGAAAATGATCAAATCTCAAGAGAGAGATTTTATAAACATCTTTTTTAAAAAATTCAAGAAATAAGTTTTCATATTTTTTATTATAAAATTATTTTTAAAAATAAAATGTATTTTAAAATTTTGAGAAGTATGAAAAAAATTTAAGAGAGATTTTTATATTATTAAATATAAAATTTGTTTAAAAAATTATATTTTGAGTTTTAGAGTATAAAAAATCAAAAGAGAAAGATTTTCATATTTTCTAGTATAAGAATTATTTTCAAAATAAAACAAATATGTCTCTAAAGTTTTTTAGAGTATGAAAAAATCTCAAAAAAAAAATAATATTTTCATACTTTTTAATATAAAATTATTTTTAAAAAATTATTTTTTTGAGATAATAAGAAAATCTCAAGAGAAATTTTTTTATTTTTTTAAATATTTCTAAGAAAATAAAAAATTGTTTTGTTTGCATGCCTCCAAATTTATTTTTATTTTTAATTAATAAAATTATAAAATTTGGTTTCCAAGAATAAATTTAGACATTTAATAATAATCTTTTACCTATCTTAGGGCTATGATATATTGAATTTATTTATATACTTTATATTTTAATATAATGTTACTATACATCTTAGTTTAATATTAATTTGTTATTCTATTTGCATAAATCATAAAAAAATATTTTAAGGATTAAAGGTTGAGCAAGAATAAGACATTTATATTTTTTATCATAAAAATATTTTTGAGGATTAAGGGCTAAGTAAGAGCGAGACTTTTACATCTTTCATCATCAAAAGTAATTTCAAAAATTAAAGATAAAGCAAAAGTTAAATCTTTATATTCTCCAAGGTTAAAATTTTATTCTTTTTTTTCATGTACATTATCAAATTACTTTTGAGATATGTTTTTAAGGAATTAATTTTAAACATCAAGTGAATTTCAAAACTGAAAAATAAACGTAACCAATTGGTATCGATTTTTGTGTATCATTGGATTGTTAACCATTTCCCATGTGTAACCAACTCTTAAACCCATGTTTTTGATTTCATTATTCAATCAAATCGTAAAAAAGATTAATTAAGACTTCATTTATTTTTATTTTCCTTTTACTTTCTCAAATAAAATCATTCAAAAGCATTTCTAAATTTATTTTAAGGATTTTACATCGATCAAAAACTCATTGCTACACTTTATAAGGGAATAGCTTATTCCAATAGTTATTAATGAAAGTTGACTAACCAATACTCCATATGTATTGTGGCTTCCCTTAAAATTTGCATTACTTGCATACCTAAATTTAATTAATCCTATTGCCACAACTCAAACTAGAACATTTTAAAAAATGGTCTATCATAACAAATGTAGAATTTTAGAAAATGATAAAGTACTGATACAAAACTATTGCCTTTAAAGTATGACACTAAAGGAAAATTTAGATAGACAGTAACAAGCTATAGAAAAGTATTCATGAGCGGAAAAAGAAAAGGACATGCTTATTTCTTCTTTACAACATAGCTCCTTTCCATGCAAGCAAAGATATCCTTGCTATTAATGAACTTGATAGCTTATTTGATGTATAGCTTCATAAAACACTACAAAAAACATTGGAAATTAATGGTAAAATACTTGAAAATTATGTCATTAAGAGACTTAGTGATGGATTAGAGACTAAAATAAACTTTGTCAATAAAATCATTGTCGTGGAGGCACCTAACGATGGAATTTCATGTCGTCACTAAGATAGTGATGGACTAGATTTTGTCATTAACTTAGCGACAAAAAATTTATGTCACCATCTAGTAATGGATGACAAAATTTTGGCAATGAGCCAATGATGGACATGTTTGTTAGAAAGCAAAGGATTTAGTGATGAAATCTGTCCATCATTAGTCTTAGCAACGTACACTTATCTATCGTTAGTTTAAGAGTTATTATGTGGACACTTTGTGTGACTCGATTCATCTTTAAATCGATTTTAATAATGAAAAAGTATATATTTTATTTTATTTTTTGGTTATTTAGTTTATTCATGTTATTTGATTGTAATCGATAAATCAACACATATCTAATGAATAAAAAATTAAAATTAAATGTTAGTAACATCATATATATATATAAATAGTAATACATAGTACTATACTAAACTCAGAATAAAATAACATAAAAGAAAATGAAGAAATCACTTATCTAATGGAACCATTTTATGGTAATGGAAAAGGGCAAGAAGGTGAACCACTAGAGAATAATGCCTTCATCATGTAGATAAGCTCCTCCAACTCGACCTCCCTTTGTTGAATACACTCATTTATCTCAACCTCTCTTTGCTATAAACTCTTATTCAACTCGATCTCAAAACGCATGTGATCCTGCTCCCTCTCCTTATACTCTTGCTCCAAATGGTCTTGCCTTTTCTTCATTTAAGAGCATATATTTTGTGTGGTTACATTATTGACACATGACCCACTGTTGGAGCTATCATGTGACTAGTATGAATGGGCCTCAAAGTTGACTCCATACACTTGATGCTTTTTCTCTCTACCTGCTGCCTCATAATATATCTCCCACTACCTTAAGCGTGTAAAAGATCTTTCTTATGGTCAGAAAGCCAAGGCAACCAACTCCTTCAAGCATTCCTACAATAAAAGAATTTATGTTAAGCAATTCATTATGTAACTAGAATCAAATAAAAAAAATATAATTCAAATTATTCATTAAATTTTTTTTAAAAAAACTTGTAAGCACTGGTTTGGAGTGTTCATCGATGAATTAATCAAAAGGAACTTCTTCGTATGAGTTTGTCTAAAAATTTTCATAGGAGTTAGCTCTCAATTCAACTCCTTAGCCTACAAATAAAAACATATTAATGTAATACTAATAAGATGGCATGCCATTTTCATTCAAATACATTTAGATTAAATGTTATACGTATTATACATCAAAAGTGCTAGGTCAAAAGACATGAACCTCCACCATGTCGAGAGGGATTTAACTTTAATCCACCTACTTTGCTTTGCCAATTTTTAGAGACTGTTTCACACTTCTCCTTATACTCTAGGTAGTTCCATTAAAGTTATTACCAATACTTTAATACATCGTCACACAAACAAAATTGCGACTTATTTCTTACCATATGCTGACAAGAATACATTAAATCAGAGTGTCACTTAATGGCCTTAGCCTCCCAAGCGACCATCATCATGCCATTGATTGCTTCATCCTATACAAAATGTTTCTGTAAGAATAAATGATAAGTCGATATGATAAAATATACTATTTTATTTTTTATAATTAATTAATGAACCTTAAATTCCTTATAGTAGAAGTCCTTGAATTCTTTTGGAACTATCTTCCATGGATACCTTATTTGATCGAATGTCTCTTAAAAGATCTTGCATATCTTTGTGGAGCATTCATTAGATGGTGCAATCCTATCAAAGAAAGTAAATAAATCAAATGCAAATTAGTTCAAAGAATACATATAAAAGAAATTAATTAATCATCATCCTCAAAGTATTCCTCTTCCTCTTCCTTAGCTTCTTCTAAATCACTTTCAAAATTTGTTCATCGAATATATCTTTTTTCTAATAATTAATATCTATTAATGTTCCATTTAGATCATAAAAAAAATGATCTTCATTTGGATCAATAATGGACATCCATCTCATCATCTTGAAAAATGTACAACTTGGATTTATCTAGATAGGAAACTAGATTCTAGAAGTTCGATAGCAAACTTATCTTTTATTTACAGATACCCGAAGCTTAGATATAGGAATAACAGAATGAGTTGTTTGTAAAGCCATGTACTTATTAATCTCCTTGTGTACAATTGACATCCACTAGATTATATGATTTATGTAATCTAGTGCCCACATTTGGTGTTGAATCAAACCATTTACATTTCAACTCTATAATTCACTTGATTGGTAGCGCAAGGTGTCACTACTAGATCTTTCGACGGAAGCTTGATGAAAATTTCTTTTTAAAATTTTTTATTGGCTTTGATTTTTAAATAAAGAAAAATAAAGAGTCACTACTAATCTTTTTTATGGTATGATTAGTCACCAGTTTTAAAATATTTCTTTTTAGAGCTCCATTCGAGAATAAGCAGCTATCTACTTCAGTAAATGATCTCAAATTATGAGTTAATTATACGTGAAAAAGAATAGTAGCCCCACAAGCATCCAAGAATTGATACTATTTAAACTGAATGATCTCTTATCTTAAATTATTTTAATTTGATATTGATCTTGAAGTGCAAACAATAAATATAATATCTATGAACAAGGTAAGATAGGCCTTCTTCACTCAATCTTAAAGTTTTGGGAGAAAAATCAAATCAAAACTTGATCAAGATATGATAATCTTAAAATAATTTACCATGCAATTTTATGTAAGAATCTGATAATCTAATCGATACTAAATCTCTAATTCAAAAAACAAATATATTTTAATTTTGAGATTCAAAATGTGATCTTCATCAAATTCTTTTTTCTAAAATATATTTTTTTTAAAATTATAAAATACATCACTAAATTCTCAATATGAGATCGACATCAATCATAATAATCTATAGATCCCTTGATCTTGACGTGAGATCATCATCAATCATGTTTATACTGTCCTTTAATACTAACGTGAGATCATTATCAATCATCATTGGCATTAGGTTTTTATTTGATGTGAGATGATCTTCAATCAATTGTCACTGGAAATCTTCAAGCACAATAACAGATTGATGTCGATCATCACATGGTATTGATATCATTTTTTCGACTTGTTAAAAACAATTGTAAAGTTGATGTGAAAGGTTTTCTTGCCTTGTTTTTTTTTTTTTTTTTCTGATGTGAGATCGAGGGACATCTCAAATATCTCCACTTTTTGACACAAAAATAACCATCTCCACATGTCAAGTACTGGCTAGATCAATAATCATGATTTCATTTCGAGTCCTACATATCTAGCAATTATTCTAGCCTTTTCACTTTACTTATTCAACTCTCTCTCTTTGAAATTTCTCCTTTCCTTTGCAACTGCTGCAACCAGCCTTTTGGTAACTTCTTCAGATGGTTTCTGGTAAGATTCTTCATTTTCACCTTCCTTCTTTAACCATGGAAACCATAAAAGCATCCTCTCTTACCCTAGAATCTCTAGAAACCATTAGAGTCTAATGTAACATTCTTGATGACGTTCATCTAGTTATCCCTTCACCTTATGAAAGGTCATTGACTAACAAACCCAATTATATTTATATCTTTGAAGAATAACTTTGCAATGACCTTAGGCTGCTTCTTCACTCTTTTATCATTATGTTGCCTGCTCGTTATAGTTTATCCCCTTCTTGTGATGAACACCTAGAGACTTCTCTTGGGTTTTTTATCTAGGGGTGAGCATAATTCGATTAAAACTGAAAAAACTGATGAATCGAATTGATTTCGGTTAATTCAGTTCGGTTTTTAAATTTTTTTATTTTAAGTCGGTTTATAAATAGGTTTTTTCGGTGGATTTTTGGTTAATTTTTTAAAAATCAAAACCGATCGAAAAATCGATTTTTATTTAATAATTAATTAATTTTATTAATAATAATAATTTATTTTTTAAAAATATAAAATTTAAATTTAAATAAATTTTCGGTTAATTCGGTTATCGATTAAATCGATAAAAAAATTTCGATTCGGTTTAATTGATTATTTTTTCATATTCGATTTTTTTGTGTTTTTTTTAAAAAAATTCGGTTAATTCGGTTTTTCAAATTTTTAAACGGAACCGATCATATTAATCGAATGCTCACCCCTATTTTTATCCATATGTATAGATTTAGGTGTCCAAACTATTTTTGTGAATTTCTTCTCAAAATTTTTTAAACTTATTAGGAATCATGGTTGCATCAGAGGCTCTGTTTCAAACTTCTCGTATTTCATGGCTAAGTTACGAAATTTGTTTAATGGTGGCTTGCCATTATCAAACAAAGGCCGAAAAACTAAGTACTTCTAGGTCACTTATAATGAGCTTTCTCTCGATCTCACACCATGGAGAATCTCGAACATAACCTATGGGTTTAAAAAGGATCTTTGTGGCTGATCTAAAACGTTTCACCATAAAATGCTAGACAATGTCGGCATTCATAACATTAGATTTTATCTCAAACCAACCAATACTGTTCATAATCCACAACACAATTTTTAAACAATGTCATAGTTGAACCCAATTTGACATCAGAACCATATGTAGGTACTTTTCATACTAATTTCTTGATCCTATTCTAAATCCTTCTCTGAAGAAAAACTTTCTCAATTTAATTCAAACTTGTCCAAAAACTGTCAAGAATTAAAGACATATCTATTTTTGGATATTTTAAAATAAAATTCTTTCTAGCATCAACATGTGGTCTCATCCTAATCAAGATTATGGGTGAGCCTTTATGAAACTCTTGCTAATGTCAGACACATTCTGACAAGCAATAACAAGACTTTGCTCACATCGTCATTTTTCATAGAGTCTTCCGTAAATAGGGTCCACTTGAGTACCTTGGATAAGAATTTTGTCCCAGTTCTCCTTTTTTGAGAGTCTGCCCTACCTAGAAAATTAATGCCCCTTTAAGAGTCTGACTCTCCCTTAGAGGTAGCCTCTTGACTAGATTCTTCTCATAGCACTTCCACTTAATCTGGCTTCCTAATTCCTGGGAGAAGACCTCAATCAATAGAAGCTTCTCATTTTGTTCTCATAGCAGAACCAAAGACATCATTCCTTCCAAGTTTCCTCATTTTCATTCTTATGTTGCCATTTTTACTCCAAAAAAGAATCTTACCGACTCTTTTGATTACTTTTGCTGCGGATCAATTCCTTATCAGGCCTATAATAAGGAAAAGAAAGTTTGAAGAAGTGGCTAAGGTGGCTAAGAAGACACCACCCAATACTTCTTCAAACAAAGGCAAGGTGGCAGCCCTACTACTGCAAATGCAGAGTCCCACCAGGGAGTACCACCTAGAATGGTAACCTTTGTTGACTTCTCTTCTTAGTAGGAGCAGCATTGGTCACCACTCCTTCACAGTCTTAAAGAATCAAGGATTTTGTTCGAGAGGCAGGGTTGCTTGCCATTACCTCTTCAACATGCCAGATAAAAGAGACAACACTTGGATAGAATGTCTTTTCTACTTTCTGAGGGTTATATATTTAGTCAGTTGGACTTTTTTATAATCCCACTTCACTATTTTGTTGAGTCTAACACCTTTTATGGTTCTCTTTGCTAGATTATCTATGAATATTCCTTAGTGGTTGATGGATACGAGATTCAAAGACAAGCTGGATCTTTATTTCAAGAGGCAGAGAGAGCCTTGGAAGAAACCAGGAAGAACAGAGCTCAGAACTACACCATTACACAGCAAAAGATCCAAGCTAAAGAAGAAATTTCAATGTTTAAGGCAGAAATGGAGAAGATAAAATCGAAATTCCAACTCGAATAAGAGAAACTGAAGAAAGAACAATTAGAGTAGTTGGTCACTGCAAAAGAGGAGGCTGTTGTAACCTGTAAAAAGAGTGACGAAATGAACAAAATAATATTAGAATAGCGTGATGAGGCTTTTCGGGAAGTAAGGAAGATACTAAGGCCAAAGTATTAAAAGAATACCCTAGCCTCAATTTGGGTTTCATCATTACAGAACCTAAAGGCAGCTTCAACCTCTCAAGCCACTACAGCTGCATTAGAGCCAATTGGGAGCCCCAGTATTCATTTCTCTGAACTCTATGACACAGATCCTCAATGAATTGAGACTTCAGAGACTAAGGAGAAATTAGCTTGAGAGCTTCCATAATTTTCCATTTGATTTTCATCTCATGTACTCCTCCTATACCAACCTTAATTATGGATGAAATGATTTTTTTTTTCATTTTGTCTTTCCCTTAATTCTTCATTACATCAATCATCCTCATATATCACATTAATTCTCAAGCTGAATTCTCTTTCCATTTTACCAAGACTCTAAAACTAGGCAAACTCTTCCATATCTGGGAAGACTATCCTTTAAAAAGAGTAAATGTAGGGAACTCTGTGAGCAGCTAAGTGAATGAATTATCCCTTTTACAGTTAAAGAATTTTAACATTTCATAGCCATTATGCATCATTAAGAAGACTCTTCTATGATTCACCTTAGGAAGACTTTGTTAAACTCTTCCATATTTAGGAATAACATCATTTTAAAAGGATTTAAGTAAGGGGAGACTCTTTTTATATGCAGTTGAGTGAATTTTCTAAAAGATTTTGGCTTCTTAATATCCACTTTGCACTGTTAGAAACCCCCCTATGACTCATCTTGGGAAGCCTTGGCAAACTCTTTCATATTTAGGAAGAGTATCATTTTAAAGTGTTAAGTATAGGGAGACCCTCCAAACCTCTTATTAACATCCCCTCATTCTTCCTCAAACTCTTCCAGGCTTGTGCCAAGACCCACCCCTTCAAAGCGGACTCAGAATCTCAAGATTTGAAATACTTTGAAAAGTCTATTAAGCTCTTAGAAAGTGTCTTGGTGGCAATCTGGGAAAACCTTAAACAACAGTCATCCTAATCCATGTATTAAGCCAACTTAATTTAAGCTTCCTTTTGATTAGATTTTCCAAGTTTTTCCATCAAAAAACCCCCCCTTTAACTATTTTTTTTAAAGTCTACTCAAAAGCAATACTGTTGTTCTTCAGACTGCAAGGATGACGCTATACTTCTCATATCCTGTTTTCAATGGGTCAAAATTAGAAATCAACAACTAACCCTTGATATTTTTTTCTTTTTACTTTTTATGTTGTATCCTGAGTTGAATTAATAAAATTCACATTTTTTCGATTTTCGACGAACCATGTATTTCTTTGCTTTGCGTTTTTTCTTTTTTTGGTCAATGTACTAGGTCAGCTTCCAATAAGCTAGGATGAAAGTACGGGTAGCTCTATTAGCTTGTGGACAATTGTTTGATGAGGAAATTGTTAAAATTGGCATCCCGTCGCTTTTTTTTTTTTTTGCAAAAGAAACTTCTTTTACTAAGTTTTTTTTAGCACTTACATGTATTAGAAAGATAAAAATACCTTTATAAAAGACAATGATACTCTCAAAATTAAAATAACACAAAATTTGAGGAGATTTGTTTGAAAACTCTCTTTTTGAGGTCTCTCTCTCTTCGAGCTCTGTCTTTCTTCACTCTCTGTTTTATTTTTTTCTTCTCGCTTTTGTATCCAAAATTCAAAGAAGGAATCAAAAGTAATCATTGATATTTTTGTCTAATTATCCTGCACAGAAAAGGAAGCTCGTGTTTTTCACAACATATTTGTCTTCAAAATCAGAACGTACTCGAATGGGTGAAAAGGGTGACGATACACCTTTGAATAACAATGTAGTTTAAATATAATTTGTGCCCTCCATTATATATGTGAATATATATATATATATATATTTGAAAATTGTGCCTTGATTTATCGTAACATCATTATCAAATTTGCACCTTATCTTATAAAATCATGCTCATAAAATTGTAACAAGTTTATGTAATCATGCCTGGTAATTTGAAATGTTTTCTTCGGCATTGCAGAATGCAGATAATTGTAACTTGGAATGGTAAGTGGTCTGAGTCCAGTAGTACTTTTAAGTATATTGGCAAAGTTATCAAAGCTAAAAGGTATGTTATTCAAAAGGATTTGACATATGTGTGCAGTTGTTGGATTTGGTTAAATTTTGTGTGGAGGTAGATTTCTCTAATATTGATATTGTACTGCATACCATAGTAAGTTTTGAAAAAACTGCTGTTAAAATTGAGTTAGTGAATGATGATGATGTTGAATTTATATTGTAAGATAACAGCATTGTTCCCCATGTGATTGTTGATTTAAAGGAGAAAAATTTTGTTGAAAATAAATAAAGTTTATGAAGGACGAATCAATCCTTTTAATTCTTGTTCTGGGAGTAATCCAACTGTTGAATTAGATATTCATACCATCAAACCATTCTTCTATAGTGAGACTCCCCTTGACACTTAGCATACCGATGAGATCCATACAAATGAGAACAACTTAAATGAGCAGATTGACTATGATATTGGGTGTGAAGACCCAATGATGGAAACTCAACCTACTGAACCTACCAATGAAGATCATTGTGAACCTATTCTAGAAGCAGAATCCATCAATGAAGAATTGAGTGAGAACTTACATCTTGTCCCACCTTATATCCCAGTTACATACCCAAAAGTACATAATAGTTCAACTGATGGTGTTGTTAGATAGTACAGTGTATTGGGTGTTGAATTATATGGTCTTGCGTCAACTTCTACTATAGAATTAGTGACTCTAAGTGACACCCTTGCTAGAGGTCAGTTTATCCCAAACAAGAAAAAGTTGAAGCGATTTTTGGGTGTGCATGCTTTAATTGAGAACTTTGAATATAGAGTCATAGGTCTAACAAATCATTATTTGAGATTGCTTGTAGAGAAAGAAATTGTGCATGAAAGATTCGTGCTATGAGAGTTGCATAAGGGTAATTCTTCCAAATTAGAAGGTGTGATTTGATACACACTTGCACAATTGAAGAATTGCATCGACAGTATCGATAAGCAAGTTCTACCATTATTGAAGAAATTATGGCTCAAAGGTTGTCTATTAATGCTAGAATCATTAAGTCGAAAGACATCATGAGTGATACGAAAGAACTCTATTGCATACAAATTTTATATAGCAAAGCTTAGAAGGCTAAAGAGTATGCATTGTCTCTTACATATGGTGACCTAATTGAGTCATATCAACAATTGATGTCATATTGCCGCATGTTACAAATAATTAATTCGAAAAGTAGGGCTCACATATGCATTGAAGATGGAACTAATCGATTTAAATATTTCTTTGTAGCTCTTGGACAATCGTTGAGGGGGTTTCATTTAATAATTAGACCGATTATTGCTATCAAATACTACTCACCTAAAAAGAAAGTTCCACGGTATAATATTTGTAGTGACGTGCAAAGATGAAATGAACAAATATATCCACTAATATTTAGTTATGGTGACTCTAAGAACTATGAAGCATGGGAGTGGTTCTTACAACAGTTGAAAAAAGCTATAGGTTCGGTTGAGAACTTGGTTATTATATCAAATTGTCATGCCAGTATTGCAAATGGCATTGCAAAGGTATTTTCTAAATCTTGTCATGTTTATGTTCATGGCATATAGCTCAAAATATAAAAAATAAATTCAAGAGGGAAGATATATCTAAGATATTTTATAATGCAACTAGGACATATTGAGAATCTGAATTTAATAAATTGATGACTAAGTTACAGGCTAATTACCTTAAAGCCTTTGAATATATCATGAAGGAAGATCCGAGAAAATGGTCACCTGTGTATTGTCCTCGAAGACGATATCAACTCATGACCACTAATATAGCTGAGAGCTTAAATTCGAGTCTTCGATTTGCTCGCAAGTTGCCTGTGATGGCTCTATTGAAATTCATTCGAGACATGATGCAACTTTGGTTTTTTGATCGACTCGAGAAAGCTAAGTTTTGGAGGCCACAACTAACAAAATGGGTTCACTTATTAATGACTGAGAGATAAAAAGTTTCATTATAAATGACAGCTTCCAATGTTGATTGGAATATATTTTTAGTTAGGCACAATGGTAAAGAGGCAATTGTGAATCTTATTGAACGTACTTGCACTTGTAGAGAGTTTCAAGTAGATCTTTTGTCATGTACACATACACTAGTAGTGTCCAGGTGACATTGATTGTTTTGTTGGTAATATTCTTATTATTCATTGTAATTTCTTGCATTAACTTCATAAATTATGTATTTTTTATAGAAAACATAATATTGACTTCATAACTCTTTGTTTTAACTACTACAAACAGGATCAACTAGTAGCAACATACGCTGAGCCGATATATCCAGTTGGTGATAAGTCTGATTAGAATATACCTGAAGAAGTCAGAAGAGTTGTGGTATTACCACCAAATAATGGTAAGTCAGTAGAACATCCAAAAAAATGAAGAATACCCTCTGGTAGGGAAAGGATGTGCTAAAAGAAGTACTCTAGATGCATGCAATATGGACACAATCGATTGACGTGCTCTAATCCATAGTATTATGATGGAGTTAGCCACTCTCCATCATCTAATCTACCTGATCAGTTGCATTGTAAATGTCGTAATTGTGGTGGAATCGGGCATAATTCACAAACTTGTGTAATGCTTCCCAATTCAAATTTACTAAATGACACAATTGACTTATGATAATCATAATATTTTGATTATATTGTTGATTTTAAACTTATTTTTTATTACTAATTGGTATACAATTTGAGACTTTTAAGTTTTTGTATAGTCTTAATTGTCATGTGCATGTCAATCCATGTGATATTGGCAATGTTGACAATGCATTTCGCGCCCTAAATAGTAAATCATGCATTCAATTTGCACCTTTAACAGTAAATCGTACCATTAATGTGTGTCTTCATTTTGCACTTTTAATAGTGAATCGTGCATTCAATTCGCGCCTTTAACAATAAATCGTACCATTAATTCATGCATTTATTTTGCACTTTTAATAGTGAATCGTGCATTCAATTCACGCTTTTAAAAGTAAATCGTGCCTTTATTTCGCACCTTGTAATAGTAAATCGTGCAGTAAATTCGCACTTTAATAGTAATTCATATCCGTAATTCGTGCATTTATTCACACATTCAATAGTGAATCGTGCAGTAAATTCGCATTTTTAATAGTAAATCATACATTAATTGATTTCATACCTTTAATTCACAATAGTAAATTCTAAGCACTTATATGAGTTAGATGATCAGACAGACAATATAACAAATTTTTAACTAGCAGCTAGTGAGATCCCCCAACATGACATGGAACCATCAGCTGCATTGAAAAATATTGTTTACATGTCAATAATGAGTTAACATAATATTGCAAGAATATAGTTAAAGGAAATGAAAAGGTAAATTACCTTATTCACAGTGTGCCAAGCTGGATATTAGGGACAAAATTTGCCTCTCACACGATCTAGAAAGTCTAGTTCCAATTTATGTGCTTTAAAATTAGCGTTTGGAGGAGAACAATTAGCATCTGGATCACTTTGATATTCATTGTAAATGTAAAAAAATACTGTCTGCAAATTTGAACAAAAAAAAAATAAATAATATAATAATAAAAAATCATTCAAACACTTAATGACCAATAAACTTACATAGAGCCATGGATCACTTTGATATTCATTGGCCAAGAAGTTCCCTCTGCCTTCTTCGAAGGAGATTCAGATATGCTTCAATATGCTAATTGAGACATAAGAAAAACAATATTATACTATTAAATCACTGTACAAAATGAAGGCACGAAAGTTAATTCTAGGTATGAATGTAGAGAACAGTGTAAAATGACCAACTTACCGAGTCATCAACCCACTCATCATTGTCTTTGAAAACTTTGAACCTAATACCTACATTGCGGCTGCAGAAAATGAAAATAAAGTGTGAGAACAAAGTAAAAAACATTTATAATTCAGTATAACGGTCCCTTAAAAATAAATAACTTACTATGATTGGCCATTCATAAAGTGGTTGAATGCAATGAGGATTTTGTCATTGAATTTGGACTTTGCACTCACCATGTGAAGGTACTTGGCTTTCTTAGTCTCAATGTTAAGGTTGACATATGGGCTACATAGTTGTTTTGATCGTTTATGAGTCCTAACAATTGGTAGCACACTGTTAGTTCCCTCAACTGGGATAATATCCCAGTCCCCCAGTTCCTCATTACATTGACCTATTGCAGTGGCCATTTCCTCGTCCATTGGCCCAAAAGTAGCCACTTCCTCGATAATTAGTCCTGCAGTGGCTTCTTGTTCATGCAATTGCCCTGCAGGAGCCATCACCTCCGTGATAGAGTCTTCAAACTTCCCAGATTCCTTAATGATAGGATTATTTGGTGTGAAGCCTGCATTAACACCCTAGGGAAAGGAAAACAATTACAAACATCATTTCATGTCATAACTTGCATAAAATCTAAAATTATGATACGATATTATTTACATAATTAGGAACTGGATCTGACATTATGTGGGAAGGATCTTGACCACCATATTCAAATCCTTGTAGAGAGAGCTCGATGGATTTCAAGAGAGCCATTTGCTCTTAATGGCGTCTTTCATTTTGAGAATCTATTTGGTTTATCTTCGCCTCGAGGAGATCTAATTTCGCCTCTATAGTAGTGAGGCGACAGTAAACATTTTGATCCTCTGCAGTCCTTTCAGCGCTAGGAGCCTCCTTCTCAACGTCATCCTCCCGTACCTCCAATTCCATCCTCCTCTGCCCAGCCAAATCTCTTCTATCACTAACGACTTTATCAGATTCATCATCCCTTTGCCGTTTGACAAGAAGAAAGTCAACTCGCCACTGTAAGTAACAGAAGTTGTTAATTATAAAATGCAATAACAAAACTCATATAATATATGAAGAATGCATATCTTGTATTGCTTTCACAAAGAAAATGGCAAATTTGTGGAGTTCTTTTGGATAAAACCCTCGACTGTGTCATCCTCACTCGATCATGTTGCAGGCACATTGGCCTGAGTAAGTGGCTACAACGAGACAACAATGTCTTCAATAAGACAAAAGTAAGGGGCTTGGCCCTCAGCAGTTGTTGGAACCAATTTTAGCTTATCCTCCATATGAAAATACGAAATGATGATAAGGATAGTCCTTTATGGAAGAAGATACGAAGTAAAAAACGTAGATGCAAAATTTAGAATATCGGTATGAAATGAAAAATGTATATGTGAAATTTAGAACATAGGTATGAAATCAAGGTACGAAATGAAGAATGTAGGTACAAAATAGAAATGAAAACATGAAATTGAGAATGTAGGTACGAAATTAAGACACGAAATTAAGAATGTTGGTACGAAATGAAGATATAAAATTGAAAACTTCAGTACGAAATGAAAATGAAGAAATAAAATAGAGAATGTTGGTACGAAATAAGGACACGAAATTGAGAATAGAGATACGAAATGAAAATGAATATACAAAATTGAAAACATTGGTATGAAATGAAAGTGTTGACATGAAATTGATAATGGATGTACGAAATGAAGGTACGAAATTGATAACAGAGGTACGAATTTGAGAATAGAGATACGAAATGAAAATGTAGATGCAATATAGATAATATATGTATGAAATGAAGATGCGACATTGCTTACAGTATTTATGAAGTCTTCTTGCAACCTGCATTATGTGGCTTTCGATGGAACCCCCATCGATAAATTCGCGGTAATGACAGGTTAGAGCTTGATAACCTACTACCATGCATGTTGGTAGCAGGAATCACCTCGAAGGCAAAACTCTATGGAAAAAGGAAGTCAAGTTATGTTTCATGAAGATAAAATTGAATCCATTGAAAGTAAAAAAAACTAAAAATTAATAAAAAAAATTTGATCTTTACTTGCAATGCCTATACAAAGCCATAGGCATTGCAGTTCATCCTACCGACATCCATTGCTCGATTCGCAACTGCCTTCTTGAAATGTAGCAAGAAGTTGCAGTAGACCCATGTGTCTCATGGAAAGCTATTAAAGGCTTTAACATTATCTACCAGATGAAATTACCACTTGGAGACATACTGGCACTCGTCATGGCCTTTGATGAAGCCATTTAACAGATACAACAAACCTAACTTTACCTCATCATCTTCCTCCTCAAACTCTCCTTCCAGCAGCTTAGTCTTGATACAACTACCACTGACCTTATCTCTTCCCCCGAAGTATTTAGCAAGGACACTAGATAGATTAACTGCAATGTTTTCTGTGTTTGGTAGCTCACTAAACTTCAAACCGGTGATTAGACATAATTCCACTTTCTGAAATGAACCTTATTCTGTCCAAGTCTGAACCATATTTCGTCCTAGCGATTCTGTTGAATATCTCAAAGTAGAAATTTATGAATTATAATCCCAGAGGAGTTAAAATCTATGTGCACATGTAGGAAATGCCCTAGATAGGTCCTTCCAAACTTCTCCTTTTGAGAGTCTTCTAAAATTTCCTTTAAAAAGGGGATGACATCATTGTCACAGTGTTTCATTATCTTCCTAGTTTTCTAGGACTCTTTGGGGATCACATAAGGCTTATGAGAAGTAAAGGTGGTTGCCATCTACAATTGACCAAAAAAACATGTCAAAATTTGAGCAAATAGTATATGATTTTAAAAACTAGGTACGATTAATTGGTATAATTTCTAAAACCGATGCACATAGATGCACCTAAAGTAAGAAATTGGTCCACACAAACACAAAAGAATGAAAATAGGTAATATACCCAAACTAATTTTTTGATTTTAATGTATCAAAAGAAAGATTAAAAAATGCACAACGACATGAAGGGAGGATTTCATTCGTGGTTATTCAACAGAAAGGAATGAAGAATTTGAGCTGAAAATATTATTTAAAACCATATCGCTATTGATTTCTTAGTGACTCAGTAGCTTGCGAATAATCTTCAAAGGTTGGTTTATAGTGCCACAATTAGAAGAGATGGAAAGAGAGACGTTTGAGATATTTGACTTTAGGGATTCTATATTTGGACAAGTAAGTAAATTCACATGTTGCACAAAGGGTAATTTTGTCCTAAAGTATCTAAAAAGTGCTAAAAACATATACATTACTAATGTTAGTTATTTACATAAATACCTTTACACGGACAACTACAAAAAAAAAAAAATTCCCCTTATTTGATTATTTAGTGGAGCTCTATCGAACCATTACTAGTGCCCTGGTCATGCTTCGAACGAGCTGCTTGGTTGTATCTATGGGTGTTGTTAACTCATTAATGATTGGATCTGCCTGTTTTTGGCCCTTATAAGGCGTCAAGTTACTCAAGACTCAGAAATGTTCCTTCATTACTTTGGGCATGTCATTGTGAGGCACAAAGGCTACTCAGTAAGGTTGAAGACGTGATCCTCTGCCATTTTAGGCATGTCCGCACGAAGCACAAGAGTGCTCACGGGGCTCAAAGGCATGATTTTGTACCACATCGGACATACTCTCATGAGGCATAAAACTATTCATAAGGCTAAAAAATGTGATCCTCTACCACTTCAAGCATGTCTTTGTAAGGTGTAGAGCTGCTTACATGACATGGAGACATGATTCTCTACCACTTTGGATATGTCCATAAAACTACCCATAAGGCTTGAAGAGGTGATCCTTTGTCACTTCAAACATGTTCTTATGGGACACAAGACATACTCACCAAGCTCAAAGAAGTCATCCTTCACATTATTTTATTAGTCGTTAGCATAGGTTAGGCAGAGATCCATCGTAAAACACCTCAAAATTTTATTAGTAATAAACAAATTCAAAAATATACAATTCCTTATAATGGAAATTGACACTCAAACGATAAAGAAAACCAAAGAGTAACAAGCAATACGCGTACTTATCAAAACTATGAAGATTCAAGGCATGCCAAGTCTTGGATAGCTCTTTTTAGTCTGTGGTCTCGGCGTGTATGTTCCTAGACGCATAACCCATAAAATCTTATAAAGCCTCTATCAATTTACTACGAACTTATTAGTGTGTCATTCGAGGGCGTTAACCAGTATCTTTCGAAGGACTAAGTTTCCAAGACTAAAGTAACGATTTTTGACATTCTTATTATACACACTTGCAGCTCTACCTTGAGCTGGTCCCATCTTCACTTGGGCATAACCTTTTATCTCGTCTACTAGATTGAGTTGGATGGTGGCATTCTTATTGTTTTACTCTTTATTGAAGCTTTTAGTTTGGACAGTTAGTATACCGATCTTAATTGGGATCATTATCTCTATTCCATATGTGCAAATGAGGTTTCCCTAGTGGCTATCGAAGGGTGGTTTTGTGTACCCCTAGTATGCTCAGCAGTTCTTCCATCCACACTACCTTTGCGTGGTCAAGGCGGACTTTAAGGGCTTTTAGGATAGTTGTGGTAGTCATTTCTGTCTGATTGTTTCGCTGGGTATCAATCGAGGTGCGCTTTATTGAATTTTAAGCTCGAGGCAAAATAACATGTATTTTTTCTTCGAACTGAGTGCCATTATTGAAAACTATGGCATGTGGTATCCCATACTGATAAATTGTCTCTGTAGATGAAGTCCCAGCATTTTTGAACTGTGATCTGAGCCAAGGGTTTTGATTTTGCCTATTAAATGAAGTAGTCAATGGCTATCATTAAAAATTTTCTATAGTCAAATGTTAGGATGATGGAATCAGTTAGGTCAACCACCCACTGAGCCAAAGGCTAAGGGCTTGACACTAACCTCAAAGGGGCTGCTTGCTATCATGGCACATTGGAGTAGAGCTAGTACTTTTTATATTTTTGGACAAATTCTTCGATTTATCTTTTTAGATCGATCTGACCAGTAGTATCCTAACCCCAAGATTTGGATTACTAGGACAGTAGCCCCTCCGTGGTTTTCATACATAATTTCATGTACTTTTTTTGGTGCTTAAGTTTATTCTTCCCTGTCCACACAATGCAGATACAAAGCCATGATTGACCTTCTATAAAGGCTTTCGTTGATTATGGTGAAGTTTTTTGGCTATACCTTCGGCTTATGAGACTTCTTTAGGTTTGGTGGTAAGGTTCCATCTCAAATATATTGCATCAGAGGTTTTGCCCAAGATGTAATGTGATCAATTTGGGCGATTAGCGCCATTCTGATTTCAAGTTCATTAATGGAGGGCTAAAGCAAGAAATCTTTGAATTTTTTTTCTCGAAGCAAATCATTCCCAGTAGACAGCTTGGCGACAGTGTCTCCATTGCTGTTCTCAGCTTTAAGAACTTAGTTGATCTTACATCCATCGAAGAGGCTGATCATTTGTTTAGCTCGCCCTACCTACTTTGACATTTTGTCTCCTCTAGCTTCATACTCACCCCTAACTTGTTTGACCACAACTGCAAGTCATTATTCACCCTTTGTTACTTAACCTCGATATCTTTGACAAGCTTTAACCTGGAAAATAGAGCTTCATAATTGGCTAAGTTGTTTGTTGCTGAGAATTAGAGCTTGAGGGTGTAAATAGTCATGATATCATCGGGTCCTTAAAGGACTCTCACGCCATTAGCCTTTTGTTAGATGCAATGTCCACCCATAACGTGTAAGCCCTCGAAATTAGATAAGGTAGTTGGACTGCAAAGTTGGGTTCGATAAGAAAATATGTCAAGACTTGTACTTTTAGTGGGATCTCTATGTCGACTTCGTTCGAGTCTGCCAATCACTTAATTAAGCGATCTGAAGTGCTAGGACAACAGAAGATCTGCCTTAGTGGCAAGTCCGCTTTGTGTGCTTTAAAAAAAAAAGTCAGCTGTCAGACTACCACAAGAAATGCAAAAGCCCTTTTTTCTACCATGGTATATGTAAGCTCTAGACCCTAGAGAACTCAATTGATATAAGATATTAGTTTTTAGTCTACGCTTAATTCTCTAAGGCCGTCTCCAACGAAGACGATAAAACGGCATTTTGCCGTCAAAAATTGATGAAATCGTATCCAACGAGACGGCAAATTGATCTCTTTAATTTGGTGCAGCTACAGTGCTACACCAAATTGGTGTAATTTTAAAATAATTTTTTTTTTACAAATTACTTTTTTAAAGGTTTTGAATCAAAGATATTTTTTATCAATAACTTAATAAATATATGATATTATTAGAAAAAAATTATACCATTAAGAATATCTCATCAAGATCTTTAAAATAAGATCAATATTCAATATATAATTTTGTCTTATTTAAATTATTATTAATAATAATTCAATTAATTAATAATAAAATTATAATTTAAAAATATATAAAAATTTAAAATAATTTATAATTTATGATATAATTTAAATTTTATATGAACATGATAAAAATAAATTTTTTTCAATTGATAACACAGTACAATAAATATAACAACACATTGACGAGAAGCACCAACTCTAGAAGTTGAGATGATAGTAGATGAAACTGTGAAGTTTCAAGAATTTTTTGCTCGACATAGGCAAACAAAAAATAAAAAGGCTCATTTTACACTTCATGATGCATTAATTGAAATATTTGTGGAATCGTCATGGTAATTCAAAAAACTAGATATTGTAATGTGTTAGTGATTTTATTTTGTCTTGTACCAATTACATAATGAAATTTTAATAACGATTTGAATCATGTATGTAAAACTACTCTATCAAAAAATTATACATTATCGTAAAAATATAAATAACTCATAAAAATAATTAAGTTAAAATTATGGTAAAATATTTTTATGAAATTTAATTGATAAATTATTGATTTCAAAATTACTAAAAATTATAATTTATTATATAATATTAATTTTCTAAAAAAATATAAATATAAATTAAAATTTTAAATTATATTAATTATTTTAAAAATATTTATAAATTAATCAATATTTATAAATATTTTTATTAATAATTATTATTTATATTATTAAAATAATATTATAACACCAATTTAGTGTAAATGAGTTAAAGATAAAAAAAAATTAATGTTGAAATATTCTAAAAAGATTCTTTTTTAACACCAAATCAGTGTTAAATTTAGTGTATATGATTAAGATGGCCTAATTAAGATTGAGCTAACAGTTACTTTAGAGACAGCAAGATAAATGAACAGCTCTCCTTTTAAGATGGGTTTAGAGAGTAAGGATGGATTTGTGAAATGTCTTGTTCCGCTTGAAACCATTGCATTGTCTTGGCACTTTAAAGATTGGGAAGCTCTTCTCCGTGGATCAAGTGATAAACTTGCTTAGTGTGGTTTCTTGTTAGGCACTATACTTTTTTGACATTTTTAGGCACAGGCGTTTCTAGGACTGTTATTATTTTCTCCCCACTGGCCTTCATCCCACTAGTTATGATCATGTATCCTATGAATTTGCTTGATGTTACCCCAAACGCAAACTTGGCTATGTTCAACTCCATACCATACTTCCTTAATACCCTGAAAGCTTCACAGATATCCATTATGTGCACAGCCCTAAAACATCTCTTCACAATCATATTCTCTCAATCTGGTTGTGGAAATCCTTATTGACCAGCCTTTGGTACGTTGTCCTTACATTTTCCAAACTGAAAGGCATGGCTTCATAATAAAAAGTACATTGGTCAGTGACATAGCTGTTTTTATTTTTTAATTTTTTATGTATTGGATTCACAGATATTTGATTGTAACTAGAGAATGCGTCTACGAAACTCAATAACAACAATTTTGTTGTTTCATCTACTAGCTAGTTGATCAGAAGCAATAGGTATGGATCTTTAAAGTAGGCTTGATTGAGGTTTGTCAAGTCTGCATACATTTTCTACTTTTCATTTGATTTTTTAACCATGATCACATTTGTGAGCCACTCTAGCTAATGGACTTCATTGATGAACCCGATTGCCATCAGTTTGCCTACTTTTTTCTTGACGATTACTTGTGTTTTCGACACTAACACTTTCCTTTCCTACAAAATCGGCTTGTAAAGGGGTCAACGTAAGGGATTGGGTAATGACACATGGGTCATTGCTTGGCATGTTTGTAGTAGACACACATGAAATGTCAATGTGTTCCCATGAGGTAATCAATCAATCCTTCTAATTTTATCAATAGCAGTCCTATTCCGATCTAAACTTTTTACCTTGAAGCAATACTGATGAGGTTCAACTTCTATATGGTTTATCCTTTCTGAACCTCTTCCCTAAGATTCATATCTTCTATAAGATTCATATCTTCTAGCTTGTAGACACCCAATTTTTGTTGTTTCTCTTCAATCATCGTGGCAGAGCACTATTAGGCCGCTTCCGTGTGACTTCCAACCTCTCCAATGCCAATAAAGGTGAGAAAGCACAGTAAAAGACTATAAGTTGCCATGACGGTCCTAAAATAATTTAATGCAAGGCTGCCATCATGATATTGTAGGCAAAAAGAGTATCAACCACCAAAAACGTTACCTGAGTGCAACCCCTTCATATGAAGCCGTTGTAAACCATCACAACCATAGAGCTACCACTATCAATTAAACTCGCTTCAACATGCAAACCGTCTATTCAATGGCAATGACTAGAGCATTGTTGTGTTCTTCAAACACTCTTCAAACTGCTTTTGAAAAGGCAATAACTTGGAAATGGTCTACTTTAACTCCATATATTATCTCTGTCTCGGTTTTCCTTTTACAAGACTAGAGTAAGGACTAAAACTTGGGTCCTTCGAAGATTACATCGACAACTAGCGAGCAGGGTGGTCTCCTAAAAGCTAGGGCTTCTAACAGCGAGGCTAGCTGATTTTTCATTTTTTATTTTTTTAGGCTACTACGATGCGTTTGCAGTCAAGGCCCAACGTCGTTCTTGGATTAGGCTTCGACTTCTACCTCTACGTGGAAACAAGGGTTGTTATCTCTTCTTTTATTTTATAACCACAACTCAAACTTTTTAAATGCTTAGTCCTTTATCAAACTTTCAATCTCATTCTTTAACTCGTAGCAACCCTCTATATCATGGTTGTAGTCCCCGGTGAAAACAATAATATCTGTTGAGGAACCTTCTTGTTTGGGAGTACGCAGGACCAGGCCACTTCAATAGTTTTTTGTCGTAGATATCCATCAAAATCTATTTTTTGTTGGTATCCAGATCCGTGTAAGTCTTACTATCTTGCTCCTTCCATCTAGGTTTGCTGCCATGTGGTTCGGGTGCCTTGCTATGGACTAGTCGATTGGTTTAGCCAAGCTAATTGTGCCATTTTGGCTTCTCTTTCCTTCACGGTTTCCTCAATCTCGATTGCTTTTTCATTCCTATCTAATAGGGACACATATGACTTCAGCATGTACCATTTGTTGGTATTTATAATCCCAATTAAAATTTCAACCTTAACCAAGGGCACTATTGGTAGGCGATTGACCATCTAAGTTGAGGCTAGCTACTGCCATGGTTCGACAAGGGGTTGCGGGCATTTTTTGAGTGGTGGAGGTAGCGAGGCTAGTCCATGATGAGATTTGGTGGCTGAAAACTTGGCTTGTTGTCCGCACGGGGTGGCTAGGGCGTCCCAAAAGCTAAATTCACTATTGTTGATTAACAATGATCTTCTGTAACTCCTTCATTTACTTTTGTAGGCATTGAACGAGCAACGACATAACAACTCAAGCATTAGGGCTTGGGTACATGTTCTGCCACCAACAGGACGTTAACAGCTAACCATCTGAGGCTTGAGCATTGGTGTTGGATCTCAAATTTTGTCTTATGGCAGTGATTTGATTGGAGGCATGTTTGTTTCTAGAGTGACATTGCTTTTCATTCAAGTTTCAACAATGGACACTAAATATAATAGTCCAAAAACCACTTGACTTGAATTGTGATTAGAGGAATAATGCTTAACCTACAAAAAGAAATCCCTCCAACAATGAAGACAATATTTGGTACTCAAACGGATATGAGAAAACAAAAAAAAAAAAAAAATGGTACACACACCTTGTATGCGTTTTGAAGAATACTTGTTAATCAAGATCCTTAAAACTCTTGATTTGGAGGTTATTTTTATTTTTATTTTAATATTATTTATAAATTAAGATTTTTTAAAATACCATTTCATATTGTTTCAAATATAATCTAATGCATCCAATCTTATCATAGTCTATTTCCTTAACATAACTCAATCCAATCTTGTATGTCAAACAGGAAATGATGGACCCAATTTACATTGAAAGAAAAGCCATCATTAATAATAATAAAAAACTTTTGATGATCAACCAATTGATTACAAAAAAAATTGGTGCACTAAACAGGGTGAAAAGCAGAAGAACAAGGCACTTCCCGTTCCATCTCTTTATCAGGTCCCAAATACATTGTACAACACACAGAAATTAACATAAGTAAACATCCAACAAGACGACCAAAAGATGGAGATACCCTTGATGTATAGATGCTCCATAACTGTGATAAGGCAGCCTAACACAGAAATAAAAGAATCAGCAGATGTAAAAAGCAACAAGATTTTCAAAAAGTCTTCTTTTGGAAAATGATTAATATGTGAGCATAATATATAAAGACAGCAAATATCACATACAAGTAATCTAATAGATAATAAGATCAGGGAAGTGATTTTTGCTAAAACTGTTGATAAGGTTTTAACAGGCATGAAGGTAAACAGAAAAGTAGCAGACTGAGATTGCTTTGATGGACAGCACAGCTTTCGAAGTACCAGAGCAAGCTGCTTTTACTTCTCTGAGCACAAATTATGGCGTACAAGGTGAGCAAGTAGACTATTTCTTGCAGCCTAAGATATAGATAAGTTAGATGTTTGAATTTGATAATTATTAGCATATACAACATAGAAATGTTGGAAATATTGTGGTGATAATGGATTTCTAGCAATATAATAGACTACAGTAGGCAATGACAAAAATATAATGACCATTCCAATTCTTAGGTTGCAAAAATAATTTATTTTACCACTTGTATAATGAAGCCACTGTAATTTACTTTATTATATTAAATGGCAAACTACTAATCGCTTGAGGAAAATCCTAGCAACTCCGCATGCAAGTTCCTTCCATGTTTTAAATCATCACCACTTCAGTGCCAGCTTGCTCTTGCAATGCATGATACAGCAAGTAGAAATGCATATGCTTCTCTAACAAGAAATGTTATATAATCATACCAAAACATAAAGGCCAAGAGAGAAAAGTGATGCAGAGCAGAGCAAAGCAAGATAGTACCTCAATGTACTGGACATTTGCAACTTTGCTGGTTTTCTCAAGGTGAAGTCCGCGTGCCAAAAGGACCTGCAATGAAAAACACGCAATTTGACGGGTCAAATGATGTTAGAGTATGGATACAAAGACAAGCCAGCCTATCCTGCATTCATTAATCAACTCAACCATAGTTTGTAGACCACACCTCTGCAAAAAATGCCAAGATGCCAAGCACGAGCATAAGGAAAAGAGAACAAAAGCCTGGCACCACAAATTCCTGCATCATGAAAGTAAAGCTCATTCGCCTGAAACACTCGTAACCACATACCAAGGAAGAAAACAGATGCAAAGACCACATGTAATTTACATGTATACAAACATGCAAATACGCATACATATATAATGCTGAGTCTTGGCGGAATCTCTAACATCTACTGAAAAATTAAGTCAACTGACCAGAAAACCTTAAACAGGCCTGCCACAGCTTTAACAGTTATTAGTCAATGCTCAAAAGCACTGGTAAGTTTCAGCAAATTTCTTACGATTTATGTCCAAGCTTTACAATACAGTGAGAGATTCATATTCACTTATTTGATTAAGTTTCCACTTGCTTAGAGTATCCTAGAGATTTCAAGCTGCCAAATTTAACATGAAGTTTCATTCATTTTAGTATATGGGCAACCAGTAATATAAAATATCAAGCAGAAGAACCAAGTCTTCCGTCATGTATTTTTTAAAGCTATTGGTAAATATTTTATTCTCTAAAAGTTGCATGCTGACCATGTGATTAGAAATGTGCAAAAAGAACTGTCAAACTATGGAAATCAGTTGAACCAACAGCATCGAACCAAATCGGACAGTTTTTTTAAATTGATCGTTTGAGATGGTTTAAAAAATTCCAGCTGCATGAATACAGTTTGATTTTTTTTAAAACAAATAAATGATTTGATTTTAAAGAAAACTGCACTGTATTTCAAAAAAACCCAAGCTTTTTCCCTGGATTATGTTGTTTACTTTTTTATTAGTTTGCTTTACCATGGATTATATTGTTTACTTTTCTATTATATTACGAACATATGATTTTATTTGTAGTAGTTTGTCTAAACTTTAACAAACGTTGGTATTTTGATTGATCTGTATAAGTTTTGATTTTAAAGTTCTAAGTTGATATTTTGATTTGTTAGTATAAGATTTTGCACTTCCAAATTGATTATGCTTAGTGTTTGGATTTTTCAAAGTTATAGTAAGTTGATGTTGCTTGGTATTATTTTGAAAGTACATTGATAAATCAAATCGTATCCAATCACACTATATTTTATAATACGATTTGGTACAATTTTTGTTATCTAGGCTAAACCGCACGGTTATAAGTAATCACCAAACCACATTAATGATTTAGTATGCTAAAAAAGGGTATAAAACCAACCAAACCACACTGCGAATACCCCTACATGTGATAGAACTTACCTCAAAGGCAAACATACATATTCCTGCAGTAGGGCTAGCCACTATGCCAAATGAAAAAATGGTGACCCTGAGAAAAGTGCAGCTCGTTACTGTCAGTATTAGTGCTCCAATGTAGAAGACAGATTTTTATCAGAGGAGAAATTTCTAGCAAACAAAAGAAAATGCAGCCCTATTTTTGAAAGGCAAACTTTCCATTTTGCATTTGACCAATGGTATGATTTATTTTACTTAAAAAAGCAAAGCATTAATCTTACACTGTTTGATCCGATGCCTTTGCACCAGCTTTTATAAGGGAATAGCTTATTCCAGCAGTTATTGATGAAAGTAGACCAACCAAGGCTGCATATATATGGTGGCTTCCCTTAAAATTTGCATTGTTTGCTTCCCCAGCTTTGACTAATCCCACTGCCACAGCTCAGAGAAGAAAATAGAATAAATAGATAACCCTGCATATCCATCATAACAAATGCAGAAAGAGAGTTCATGTGAGGAGAAAGCAAAATTAAATGCCTATTTCTTCTTTAAAGTACATCAGCATCTCATGCAAGCACAGATCTGCTTACCATTAATGAACTTGTCAGCTTTTTTTTTTTTTTTTTCCCTCTGATCAGGAACATGACAGCTTATTTGATATATTAGCTAAGGATTCACTTAAAAGATACCATTACAAATGCATTGAGGTCCTTCAGCATATCATTAATGTCTTTTCAGGATTCTCCACACTTGTCCCAATAGCATTTTTAATGTTCTTCCTCCACTCCAGATGACAATATAATGGTATGAGAAATAAACGAAACAGCTAAATCAGACAATTTTAACTTACGAGAAAGAGAAAAAAGTCCACGAATGTGTTACAGAGTCCAAAACTAAAGCAACTTCAATTCAAATGAATGGATTTTCAGGATTAATAGAATGAAAGTCTGAGTTCATTATCTCTGCATCCTTCATTTCTTTTTTCCACTGTTATCAGTGACAGAAGATACATGATACCAGGGTCTAACATCACAAACCCAGATTCTGATAATAGGGACTAACAGATCTGGTTTGTTATCTCTACAACTTGAGATCAGCAGTTGACTTCAAAATCAATAACTTGAAATAGAAAAAGATGGCAATACCCAACTGAGGTAGAAGACAAGAATAGAACAAAAGAAAAGAAGAGATCGCACAATACCTTAGCAGACTGTCAACACTAACTTTTTGAGGAAAGAGTACAATTAGCATGTCATGTTTTCAACTTGGCACATTCATAAGGAGAGCAAGGAATGGCAACTACATAAATTCCTATCAATGCCTTAATTGAATAAATAGTTCAACTTCTAACAGATCCAGGGAATCCATTTTTCGCAAAATAGATAATGTTTTCTTGACTCGCTTCTGTACCTTGTGTGGTAAATATCTGTTGGAAAGTGAAGAGCACACCAAAAAAGCTGCATGCAAGACCTGTAAAATGGAGCAGAGCAATGAGCAGTCACAACCTGGAAAATATTTTAGCTAAATTAGTATATCAACAGAGGCCGGAATAAATAAAAAGCTGCCTGACATCCAATATCTGAAATCTTCCACTTCTCGTGCAAAATGATTCTTGCTGCAACTGAAGCCATAATTGGTGTTGTGAAGCTGATTACAATAGCCTGAGAGAGAGGTAACCTTTGAATGCTGAAAACAACAGAAAGCAAAGTTACTGGTTATTTATTTTAACCACGTTCTGAAGGAAAAGGCTTACAAAATGAGGAACAGGTCAAAAAAGAGTTTTAGGTTTTCAGAGAATAGAGCTTACAAGCCACTCAGGATTTTTCAAGCAGAGTAGAATAACCAATTGATAGGCCTCCAATTCTAATCACATATCCTAGGAAGAAGAAATAGAACTTGCCTAGGATAAGTCAGCAAGGGAATTTAGCAAAGGAATTGGGCGCCGCATGTTAGTAAGGAAAAGGCTGTGGTCAGCATGGAATTCTAGAAGTTAGTTATGTGACAGAGAGAATAAAGAAGAGGAGAGGGGCGAAATGTGGGAAACTAATCATTTTGCAATTTTGAGAAGTTTGTCAGGAGAGACAGTCTCTCTAATTACCACCTGGACATTCTCTGTATTTTTTCTCTTTTCATAATCACAAAACACTGCCTTCATTTTAATGTCTTCATACTTCTCGTAAATACAATTTCCCTTAAGTTGTTCATTTCGTTTTCATTGATTTCATTTAGAATTGGTTCACATCATTGGTATCAAAGCAATTCTTTCCGAGAAAATGATAGTTTCAGTTAAAGAGCTATCAACACAGGGGAAAGCATTTGAAGATCGACTCACCTCTTTGCAGCTAATATGCGGCAAGAACTGGAAGGAGTGCGAGCCGAGATTCAAAAAACTTAACCGTGAGCAACTTTCTGGTGAGATCTCCAAAATAACAAGCCTGGAACATATGGTCAATGCTTTGGAGAATGGGATTTAGGGGATAGCGAAACGGTTTATATGTTGTTTCGACTGCCTAAAAATTCCCCACCTGCTACAATTTCTCCTTTCATGAACACGTCCAAAATTCTAGGGGAATCTTCATCTAATGAATCAAGCAAAGGGAAATCATCAATGCAAACTACTAGAATAGCATCTACCATGGATGGAGCTAGTGGTAACCTTCCTTGAAAACTTGAGCTGCTGATGTTCAATGGGGAGAACCCAGATGGCTGGCAATTGGGACTTACAAAGTTGGGCTCAATGCAAAGTGCTCCAAGACAAATTTATCAGGCACTCATTTTTCTCACAGGGTTATAGAAGTGTCCACAATCCCGACACAAGAACCAATTCCACGACCGCTGTACTCTTTTCCCCTGCTCTCACAACCACAAATCCTACAAACCCTACCTTGGTGAAGTCACAACTCCTTACAAGCGGATGTCAGCTAAGGAGATGCAAGAAAAAAGGGCAAAAGGGATCTGTTTTAAGCCTGACGAGAAATACAGTGCAGGGCATCGGTGTAAGAAGAGCAAAGTGATTTGGAAGAATCAATTGAACAGCCCATTCATGATGAAACGTTGGAAGATGGTCCACATTTTGCAACTCTGTGTCTTTCTTCACTTGTGGGATTTTGTCCACCTAATTCGATGAAGGTTCAAGGAAAGCTTAATTCCAGAGAAGTTGTAGTTTTAATGGACTCGGGCCTCTCATAATTTCATTTCAGTAGCTTTGGTATCGGAATTGGCGCTACCTTGTAATCTCACCCATGAATTCAAGGTGCAAATGGGTGATGAGGATGAAGTTAAAAGCTGGGGAGCCTATCACAGTTTTTGTTTGGAGTTGGAAGACCCAGAGGTTGTGGCTGATTTTTTCCCTCTCAAGTTAGGCTCCCCCGATGTCATTTTAGGGTTTCAATGGTTGGCTACATTGGGGGATTTGGTTATGAATTGAGGCAAATTATCTCTTCAAATTAACGTGATAGGGAGAAAAGTGAAGCTGTAAGGTGATCCATCACTGTATCATTCCTAAGTTTCTGTGCATGCTATGATCTGAACCATCCAACATGAGGGCCAGGGATACTTTTTGGGTTGCGATAACTCAATGTTCTAAAGGGAGGCCCTAATGAAGAATTTGTAGAAGAACCAATTTCTCACCTCATGGCAGCAGTTATTGAAAAGTATCAGGATGTTTTTTCTATGCCTCCGTAAGAAACAGTGACCATGCCATTCCCTTAAAGAATGGTGCATTCCCAGTTTCAGTTGCAGAAAGGAGAGGTAGAGAGGTTAGTTGTCGAGATGCTAGCGGCAAGGAGCATCCAACCCAGCACGAGGAGGTACTGTAGCCCAATCCTCTTGGTAAAGAAGAAAGATAGCAGTTGGCAGTTTTATGTGGACTATGATGCACTCAACAAAGCAACCATCCTTGAGAAATATTCCTATCGTTGAGGAATTATTAGATGAACTCCATGGTGCTACTATTTTTAGCAAAATTGATTTGACATTCAAGCTACTATCAAATCCGAATGAAGGCAAAGGATGTATCTAAAACCACTTTCGCACACATGATGAGCACTATGAGTTTCTTGTCATGCTGTTTGGCCTCAGCAATGTCCTGTCTACTTTCCAATCTCTCATGAATGATGAGTTTTGGTTATTTCTCCCAAAGCTTGTCCTCATCTTCTTCGATGATATTCTGGTGTATAGTAGCATTAAGGAGGACCATCTCAAGCATCTACCAGTGTTTTAGGTCTTGTGAGAGCAACAACTATTTGCCACTCAATGCAAGTGTGCATTCGCACAAGCTTGTGTTGAGTATTTTGGTCACGTGATTGACGCTTTAGGGGTTTTGGCAGACTCTAGACCGGCTTTTACCAACTTCCTTATAAGCTCTAAGAGTATTTCTCGATCTGCCCGAGTACTACCATAGGTTTGTGCCCAACTATTGTAAGTAGCTTGGCTTTTGACTCAACAACTGTAATATCCCTACCTTTACTACACTCACATACCATGATTATAGTTACACATGTAACCATATACATATTGATATGTGTTTAAATGTGTAAACTATGTATTATTGAGAATTATTATGTACAGGTCAAATGAATTTTAAAAGATTATTGCCAACATTTAAAAGTGTGCTAGGCATGTTATGAATTAGATAAGTTATAAGGAGTAAATTAAAATTTTATAATAACTAAAAGACAATAAGATTAAATGAGATGCTAAGTCGATACATAAAACTAAGGCACTTAGCAACTTTATCAAAACCTTATACGTACCAAGAGACAATAAGTATCTCACCCTTCTTTTCACTTAAAAACCATATCTCTGCAAATTAAATAAAACCTCTCTAGCTACATTTTTTTTTTTACATGAAATTTAAGGAGAAGAAAGACAAGAAAAGAAAAGGAATAAAGAACGAAGAATTAAACAAGCAAGTTGATAGATTGAGTTAGCGTAATTCGGACTAACTTGAGGGTAAGTAAAATAAGCTAAGAGTTTATGATTATTCTTTATTCTCATAGCTAAGAAGCTGAACTAAATGACTACAAAATGGCTTGAGTAAATAAAGAAGATTTGGAAGAGTTATAGCTTGATTCCTAAGGCTGAAAACAAAAGATATGCAGCAGAAGATGAAATTTAGTAAAGTGTTAACTTAGGTTTAAAAGCAAATTTATTTTATATTTGAATGATTAATTTTAGTATGTGGAATATGAAGTGATAAATCAGCTGTGCGTGAAAATGAAGTAAACTTGAGCATACAAATGAGAACTTAAGTAAGGTATAGTGCAATGAAGTTATGAAAATAAAAATTCAACTTAGGCTCATCTATCGTGCATGATTATGCTTGCAAATGTCATAATAGTGCATCTTACATACTCATAGGACAATTACAAGGTGAGGAAAGGCAAGGAAAAGGAAGTTTACATAGAGACTAAAACTTTTAAACTACAAGAGGCAAGTATAAGCAAATTATATGATTGAATGTGTAAAAAAAGATTGTATATTTGAGTTATGAAATATATTGGTGTCTTGAATTGTTGTTTAAACATTTAAAAGTATATTGGGATTGCTGGATGAGCACTTGCATAATTAAATAAAAAGGAGGTAAACAAGTTGTGATTTACTTGATAAGTTATGCAATTACATATATGACATGGGATACAACATTGACCAAGAATTGATGACATAAAATCACTTTCTTTGGCTATGAGCCTATGATATGGAAAATACACGGATATGATTATGATCTCATGAATCAATACATTCACATAGAATTTTCAAAGCATTTGCTTATCTTGTCGGCCACAACATAAAAAAAAAAAAAGAAGTGCATATCACTTGCATATATTTGTTTACGCTTGATCATTGATAGGTCAGGATAACATGTTTAGTAATAACCTGTAGCTTGGATAATATGCTTTGCATGATTTATTATTTTTACATGTTTATACTTATTGAGTTGTGACTCACTAAATCACAAACAAATTTTCAGATTAGTGAAGTTAGAAAGTGAAGTCCTCAACAAACTTTGAAAACCATATGGAGCACAGGTCGATGGCTCATCCTCTTCTACGTTCTCTCCTCTTGATCACTTTTGTACACTTAGTACTAGTGGAGAGTTTTGTATTTATGTATATATCACGAGAGGATTAGAACATGTGATGTAAAAGAAAGCTTCTTTGGTTTTGTAGACCAACTTACTTATACAATATATGAATGTTGACTTGTTTCAAAGCTTCTTTGGTTTTGTAGACCAACTTACTTATACAATATATGAATGTTGACTTGTTTCATATGAAACATATTTTGAAGGTCACATGTTTATGGTATTTGTATGTAAACAAAAAAGATGATCATCTCTATTGATGACATCATATGATGCGATAGGCGCTATATATAGAAATAAGTGAGGTTCTTTTCAACAACTAAAGAAAGAAGCAGCTTTTCTTTGGAACGAAGAAGCCACTTTTGCCTTTAAGCAACTTAAAAGGGCTATGTTTACTTTGACAGTCTTGACACTGCCAGATTTTTCCCAACCTTTTCTCTTGGAAACTAGTGCTTTAGGTGCTAGTTTAGGGCAATACTAATGTAGAATAACAAGTCCATCGCCTTAAGTCACAAGATGAATTCAGTAGCACAATCCAAATCCGTGCATGAAAGAGAGTTAGTGGCAATTGTTTTGGCCATAAAAATGGAGGTCCTATTTGCGTGGCAATAGATTCATTGTCCTCACTGATCAACATAGTTTAAAATACTTGTTAGAGTGCGAGTGGTTGAGAGAGAATACCAAAAGCGGTTATGGAAGTTGATGAGTAGCGACTTTGAAGTTCAGTGTAAGCCTAGACCCCAGAACAAGATTGTTAATGCCTTTTACTCCCAAGAAAAGCTCGAACAACCTTCAACAAAAGGATACCTGCACCCGAAACTGGCACAGGTGGGTAGGTAAAGAATACCTAGGGGCGCGAGACAACTCTCTTTAAGGAACTCGGCAAAATAGCCCCGTAACTTCGAGAGAAGGGGTGCCTCCTCACAAAGGGGGTTGCAGTGACCAGGCCCGGACGACTGGTTACCAAAAACACAAGTCTCCACAAAGTCATAAGACCATGTATGGGGGCTGACGCCTGCCCAGTGCCAGAAGGTCAAGGAAGTTGGTGACCTAATGACAAGGGAGCCAATCACGCATACCCTCGTATATGACTTTGTCTAACCTCTGGATCTCATTTGCAATGGGTTTTTAGAAAATTTGTGCTCATATTGGTGAAGACCCTTTCTTGGCTAATCTCAAGTAGGTAATTGCTTCAAATCAAGATGCTCACTCTAATTTCTCTCTTTTAGGACAACTTTCTGTATAAGGGACAAGTTATGCTGCCTTCTGTCTCACCAGTGATTCCTTTGCTGCTTAAAGAGTTTCATTCCAGCCCTATTCGGGGCCATGGAGGGGTTCAACAAACGTACCAGTGTTATCTCTACCGAGTTTTATGGATGACAGATTAAGAAAACACTCCAAGATTTCGTTAGGGCATGTAAAATTTGTCAACGAAATAAATATGAAGCACCATTTCCTACTGATCTCATGCAGCCTCTGCCGATTCCCAAAAAGGTTTGGGAAGATATAGCTATGGATTTTGTAGGACTTCCAAAGTCAAAAGGGCATGATACTATCTTAGGTGTAGTGAATCATTTGTCTAAATATGCCCACTCTGTTGACATGGGATACCGAGAAGCATAGTGTGGAACAAGATTTTATGAGCCTTTTTTGGAATGTGCTATTAGTGTTAATGGGTTCAAATCTTCGCAAAAGCTCAGCCTACCACCTCCAATCTGCTGGACAATTATTGGAGATGGTAAACCAAGGACTGGAGACATCTTTGTTACTTCTCAAGTGATATACCTACCCGCTAGTCTCAATAGTTACCATGGCAGAATATAACTATAGTACATCATTTCACATAGACGCCAAAATGACCCCTTTCAAGGTATTGTATACGCGTGACCCTCCATCCTTAGGAGCATATGAGTTGGGTTCAACAACAAATTTTGAAGTTGGATCTATGTTATTGCAAAAGGATTTGATTTTGGCAAAACTTTACGTACATTTGTCGAGGGCACAGCAAAGGATGAAAAAGTGGGCCAACACCAAACACAAACCTATTGAGTTTCAGGAAGAAGAAGTAGTCTATATTAAGCTATGGCCATATTGACAAACTACATTGGCCAAGAGATTAAACAAGAGACTGTCATTGAGGTACTATGGCCCCCCTTTCCCATGAAGCAAAAGATTGGTTCAATAGCGTACAACTTGGACTTGCCTACATAGCAGGCATTCACGGGCAGTTGGTAAACATCCTGTTTCTTCCACCGTTCCCTCAAACTTTTCTGTTGACATGAAGTTATTGGTTGAGCCAAAGTCCATTAAGGGTGTTCGTCCTTCTACAAGTACTACCTATGATGGTCCAGAAGTCTTGATACATTGGAGGGATCAAGTTGCTTTTGAGGATAGTTGGGAGACTTTTGATACCATTTAAACTTAGTTTTCCCATTCCAACCTTGAGGACAAGGTTAAACTTTGGGTGGCAGGTAATGATAAGCCTCCAATTCTAGTCACATATGCTAAGAAGAAGAAACAGAACTCAGCTAGGGCAGGTCAGCAAGGGAATTTAGTAAAGGAATTGGGCGCAGCATGTGAGTAAGGAAAAGGGTGTGGTCAACATGGAATTCTAGGAGTTAGTTATGACAGAGAGAATAACGGAGAGAAGAGAAGGGGAATGTGGGTAACTAATTATTTTATAATTTTGGGAAGTTTGTTAAGAAAGTGGTAGTCTCTCAAATTGCTACCTGCGCACTCTGTGTATTTTTTCTCTTCTCATAATCACGAAACACCACCTCCATTTTCATATCTTCATACTTCCCTAAATACGATTTCTCTTAAGTTGTTCATTTTGTCTACATCAATTTCATTTAGAATTAGTTCATATCACCAAGCTCCCTGCCCTCCTCTTCTGGGAGGAGAGAGTGGCAATGAGAAGCAGGCAATGGGGAAGGACACGCAACGACAAAGCTCAAGTAATATAGGACATGGAACTAAGTAAAGGGTGCAGCATAACTAAAAGCGGTAAAAGGAGATCATTAATAATACAAGGGTGATAAATCAGTCAGCAGCTATATGATGCAACAAGTAGGCTACCAATTTGATCTAAAGTGCCTCTTTCATGACAGTATAGAAGAAACATCTATGATCATGTGACCTAGCAATAAGCCACAGAAATTTCATGAAGAGAAAATACTCAGAAAAAGTTCTCAAAGGAGATGAAAATTATTTCATCAGGAGTATAACTGATAACAAATTGAGCTGTCATACAAGCAAAACAGGAAGCATCTGAAGTTAAGTGAAACTTACCTATAAACAAAACTCAGCAATGAAAGAGATCCCACAAGAGCTCTTGAAACCAAAAGAATCCGAGCATGTGTTGGCCCAAAACTTGGTTGTCCACTTCTTTTCAACCATAAATATGACAGTAACAAGCTAATTGTACATCTTGTAAATGCAGCTTCAGATAAAGGAATTGACTGAACTGCCATAACAAAATGAGGGCAGAAAAAGAATTAAACCACTTGTAAACCTGAGATATGTAATAAGGGCAAATCATAGATGCTGGGTATCACATTGTTCCATTGCAAATCAGATACTAGCTTATTTCTTCAAATTTCTTTTAGTTCTTTCAAACCTAACAATCATTATTGTCCAAAGTTGTTATATAAACAGTGTCTATGAAATATATTGAGCCTTTCTTCAAGAAGGGTTTTACCTCTGTCTATTTATAGAAAATTCGAAGCATCAGTTAAGTAAATTAAACAATAATTCTTTTTTTTTTCTTTAATCTTATATTTTTTATTAAAAGACTTAACCAGGTCAACCTGTAAGAGCTTTTAAAAGAATGAAAGGTGCAACTATCTCAATGCAACCATAATAAGCTTTTTCATAGTATGAGATACATGAAATGAATTACAATAATGAAAAGTAAGAAGTTTGCTCCATCCCTTTCAATGATTTTCCACTTGCATAAATCCATAATGTCAAATAACATAGATGAAACCTCAGAACCAACATTCAGTCACATGACTGTAGATAACTCACTAACCAGAAAAAACATCTGAAAGAACTTCCATGATAAAATAAACGGTCGATGATAAGGCCATACATAGGAGACCGGAATATCTGGATCCACTCCATACCCACAAAATAAACTGAGTTACTATTGATATTTCCGATTCGGTTATTTTTGTTACTTGGTCCTGCAAGCACATAGCACACCAACCAGTTATTTTCCCAACTCATCTTCTTCGGTTCATTTATAATTGTGAATAAAATTAAGCTACTGATATAAATAAATGAACAAATTCAAGAAACAAAAAACCTTGCATAGTCGGAAGCTGCATCTGCATATTACAGATACTTAGTTCATGCAGGGAAAACACAATCAAAACAGTTTGGACATCCTAGACAAAGGTCCCACAGTGCCACAGTAAGAAGATTTGATTTGCAGGAGTTGACAATATGATAAGAAACACAGCAAGACCTAAGAAGAGTTTTAAAACAAATATTCTAATTCAATCATTTTACAGAAGAAATGGCTCCTGATCAAGTGGAATATTATCAAAAGATTCATGTAGCTAACCCCATATGATTGAGTATTGCAGTTTTAGGGATATCTTAGTAACCAACAAGTTAATGGATTACATTATACAACTAGAATTCACCAGTCTCTATATCTATGGAGTTCAAGAGGGGTTTTACATCATTAATAAGTAGTTTCCCCTTGAAGAGTCTAGTAAAGGTCTTTATAAATACTACTGCATCATTCTTATTTGCTAGGCAATGATTAATTGATTGTTGATTGTTTTCATTTGTTGGAATGGTTGTCCAGTGTTATAATTTTCTTTTGTGCTCTCCAGACTCCCTTTCTTGCTATTATAACTGCCATAACACCTTTCTTTTGACACTAAACTTATTCAAATCAGTTTTGATCCCCTTCTTCGACCAACCACAACCCTAATTCCTGAGTTCATTGGAATTTGAAATTTTCATAGGATTTGCAGCATTAGTCGATTAGATGGAACACACATTCAGGGAATGGCTTTCTTTACTCTCTTCTCCACAACTTATCACGGGTATTACTAGTTTGACATTTCATTTTTTGCTATATTGGTTACTGAATCAACTCAATCAACAGCTGCCCATTTACCAGGATTAATTAAGGAAAACCTGAGTATTTTAGTATCCCCAGCTTGGTTATCTGAGAAACAAAACGTACTCGAGCTGAACAGAAAGAATCGCAATGATCATAGCAGTGAAATTTGGAGAAAAACCATTGGCCATTTGAATGAGCATGCCTAAAAAGTTTATAAATAAATAAATAAATAAAAGAAAACGCAGGCATTAAGACTAAGTAAACAACAAATGACAACCAAAATAACCTCAAAAAAATTTTGTTTGGGAGAAATGTGAATGACTAGGGAACAAATAAGTTCTACCCTTGGTTTTCTTCGGGGATAGGAGACAGAGAAGATGCTGATCTTGGGCTTCTCTGCCCGCGTCAGGAGAGGAGTGATCTCGTCGGAGTCTGATGCCGCTGGGCCACCATCAGCTATTGTTGCTGATGAGTTGCTGCCAGTCAGCTCCACCGCGTGATCGCCGGCGTTGCTCGTCTCTGTAGACGACACCATGTCTGGACGTCAACGGAAGGAAGAACCGACAACAGCCTAGCGTGCAGGCCGTACAGCCACTTTTATCTAAGAGGAAATTGTCAAAATTGGCATCCCGCCACTTATTTTTTACAAAAAAAACTTCTAAGAGAAGAAAGTGTCCACTAGTGTTACGGTGCCATGGGCCACTACGGTTTGTAATTCCGTTAAAGTGATGTATAGCGGTCAACTGAATGCTTACACGTGGCGACAATATAGGGTGAGACCCAATTAGTAGAGCCCACAGGACAGTGGGAGTGGGATCCAAGTCCTACTAGAATTCGGTTTAGCTTCCTACAAATGCGAATGTGGTCCTGTGATCCTAATTGGATTTTTTATTTTTAAAAATATATTATTGATTTAACCAAATGAATTGCTAACATTTATTTTGTTTGTTTTTAATTAATTAATGAATAATAAAAAATCTAATTTATTTTCTTTAAAAAAAGCAAAAATCAAATTATGGCAATCTTTTTTTCATATTAATATTGTGAACCTTGAATTTGATGTATTAATTTGGTATGATTAGGAATGGTAGAGAACATGGGTGAAATCAAATTTTAACTGAAAGAAGCCAATTAAAATTGCAAAAGAAGCAGCCACAAAAACATCAATGATGTAAATGTGAAAAATTAAATAACCTCAAAGAAAGAATTTCAACTAAATGCAAGTCTTGCCTCGAGCATTTCAACATGGAATGTTTAGATGATAAAATGATTAATGTTGCATCATTTAACAACATTAAAGAGGAAAATCCAAAGGAAATGAACATATTAAAAATTACCAAATGAAACCTAAAATTTATAGGTCTTTGAACAACATTTGATGTTAATAATCAACGTTTAATAATTTTTCAACTAATTTCATGTCATGTCTAATATTGTAATATAGATGTGACACAAGTAAAAAAAGTCAAATGATGTGTTAAACATGAAAAAATAACATAATGTGAGAAACAATTCATATGTCCAAATTGTGAAGATTATCTTAGACCTTTCATGATTAAACTGATCGAAAGCTAAAGTCACTTTTCTAATGAGGTCAAGGCAAATCGAAACCAATTTACACTCAAATTAAATAGTTAAATCAATGACAAAACGAGCTTAAAAATGTCAAACATCCGAGTTACATTGTGTGAAACTCTTACTCCATGACAAGTGAAATCAAAGCAAAATCAATCTCATTTGCGTCCACTTGCTAAGCACTCTAACTAGTATGGATAGGTTCTTACGAGAAGAACGCGAAGGATGAGCAGGAAAGAAAACCAAACAGATATGATCCTTCAAGCATTCACACACACACAAAATGTTATTTGTATGTTGGATCCTATTGTGGTAAGACAGGTAGGTAAAGTGTCTAGATGGATCGTCGGTTGATTTAGAAAGAAGTCACATCTATTCTCAGTCATGCACGAGAGCATGCATGGGTTTGAATTGAAACATGTGTCATGTCCTACATTGTAACACAAGCACGGTACGAACAAGCAGGGTCAATGGGTGTATTAAACATGAAGCAGTGACATAGTTCGAAGACCAAATTGCATATCCGAGCTATGAAGATGAGTTTAGGTCTCTTATGCCTAAACTAGCTAAGGTTGAAGCTCCTTTCTTAATGAAACCACCATAAGTCGAAACTAATCAACACTCATATGAAAGGGTTAACCTATAGGCAAGACGAGCCTAGTGATTCCCTAAGAACAAGTTATGTTATGTGAAACTCTTAGCCTGTGACAAGTGGTATTAAAGCAAAACTTATACCCTATTCATGTCCACTCGCTAAACACTCTAATCGATATAGGTAGGTCCTTTACGAGGAAAACTTGGATGATGAAAAGGCAAGGAAACCAAATGGATATCGCTTCTCCAAAGCGCTTGTACCACCAAAATGATATCCTCAAGTCAAGTCTTGCTATGGTAGGATGGGTAAGCAAGGAGCGTAGATGGATCCTCCATCAATCTTGGGAGAAATTAAGTCAATCCTCCATTATACACGAGGATGTGCATGATTTTAATGAAAGAATGTGTCAAGCCCTATACTATGACATAGGCACAAAACGAGCAAGCATGATCAATTAATGCATTAAACACGAAAGGACACAGCTCACAAGTCAACTTGCAAAATAAAGGTATAAAGACAATTTTAAGCCTTCCTTGCCTCAACTAGTTTAAAATTAAGTAGCTCTCTCGATGTGACCAACAGTGGTCACAACCAATCAACATCGATATAGAATGGCTAAATCTATAAGTAGGGCAAAGTTATAGATGTCCCCAACGCAAGTTACATTGTGTGGAACTCTAAACCTGTGACAAGTGGTATCAAATCGATACCAAACCCCGTTCACATCCGCTTGCCAAATGTCCTAACCGCTGTGAGAAAGCCGTCTATGAAGAGAACATAAGAGATGAGCAAAGAACATAAAAGATGTGCACACAAAGTGATGGCCACATGTTGGATCATATTGTGGCAAGATGGGCAGGTAAAGAGCCCAAATGAGTCATTGATCCATCTTGAGAAAAATCGCATCACTCTTTTGTCATGCACAAAGGCATACATAATTTCAAAGTGAAAAAATGTATCACGCCTTGCATTATGACACAAACACAACACAGGCAAACAAAATCAACTGACGAATTAAATACGAAAGAGTAGCACAATCTGAAAATCAACTTGCATATTGAAATTGCAAAATCGCGTTTATACCTCCCATGCTCAAACTAATCAAAGTTAAAACTGCTTTTCTAAGGAGAGTAAAACAGGCTGAAACTGAAGGAATCCATATGAAAAGACTGAATCTATAAAGGAGATAGAACCTAAAAATATTCCACCTACAAATTATGCTCTGCCAAAGTTTCAACCTCCTCTCAACTTCATATTCCATCCATTACTGTAACTTATAGTCGATCAAATGGCAAGAATTTCTTTTTTACTTTTTACCAACGTTAGTGCAGAACCAGAATCCCAAAGATATTCACAACAACCATATACAATTAGACATATATATATATATATATTTCTCTTTCAAGACATCTGGCATGCATTCAAGCAGCAGGTAAGGTCCAGTATTCACCGCCACTTGCTGGAAATCTTAAATCACAGAAACCAGCAATCTTCCAAGCTAAGTAGCCTCAGCAAACAATCTGAAGCATCATCCTTCTTCATCCTCCCTGATTCTTCTGGGCTCTCAAATCCCTCCACTTACCCACTAGGAGGAAACTTGGAGTTCAGTGACACTTCAATTTCCTCAAGAGAACGTCCCTTAGTTTCCACAATAAAGTAAGAAGCAAAAATAGCTGACAATAATGAAACACTGCCAAAGCCAGTATAAACTTGAGCAACTCCATATTTCTCCATAAAGTTAAGGAAGAAGAGACCCACCAAGAAATTACAAACCTGAAACAAAGGGCATACACGTGTTAAAGAAAGGAAGTTTGATGCTGAATTAAGTGGGGTCATCATTTTGATGAAATGAGGTAGAACAAAGTAACAATCCCATTTGCTTTTTGCCAGTGCCTGTTATTCAAGAATAGGTGCAGATATCCAAGTAGTGGAAAGCATTATATGTTCCTTCTTTTATTTCAAGCTGCTAGTCAATTTATCTATGGGCAAGTAGTTAAATTTACATTAGTATTTGGTTCCATGTTTGAGAATCAACGTGTTACATACCCAATGGACAGAGAAACTGAAACCCATAATCTTCCCACGGGTCCTGTTGCTGCTTAGTTCTGGAATGATCAGACCAGTTACTGGGCCAGCCCCAACAGCAAAGGCAAATATGTACCTATAACAATGTATTCAGCGAAGAGACATCAATAGAGTGGTCCTTCCAGATCAATAAGGAACAGTAATTCAGATTAATCAGAAGCAATTTAGGGAAATTTGTACAATCAGAATGATATCCCCTCATTTTGCCCTCCAGGGTGAGCGAAGATGCAACGAATCCTCAAAGATAGAGGCAGTAAAAAAAAAATAGTAGTAATATTCTTTACAACTCAACAAAGTCACAGACCAATAATTTGGAGCCTAATCAAATTTCAAACTCATCAAAAGCATGGTCCCTTGCATTATTCCTCACTCTATTCCTCACTGATCAACAGCCTAAACCTGAGTTGAGAAAAGCAGGAGATCCATTTGAACAACTTGTTAAAAAGGAGTTTCAATTTTTGACTTTCCTAAGCGTTCATGTCATTTTTGGACATTGCTAATCATAAATAGTACTGAAGAATAGGTAGAGATGGCTCTTCCAACTTAAAAACAAGTTTTAAACCAGGGAATACAGCCTGCAATGGTCAGATGAATGATGTTCAAAGACTTCTAAGCACAAAGTTACAATTTCCGGTTTTGTGATCAGGACTTATTTCAGTTTGTTTAATAAAGTCGACTTCTGGAAAACTCAAAAAAGCAAACTAGTTGAATCAAACAATAAAACTTATTCTAGCCAAAATTTGCATACTCATACCATCTGATATGCATGGTATCAAGGTTTAGAGTAAGGAAGGAAAAGAAAGATAACCATGAGGATGCTCAATTTAGAAGCACTAGTTTATATTTCTTTTACATGCTGAAAGATACACAGTGCTTACGTGATAGTTCCTAAAATTGATAAGTTGTGGCTGAAGTCTTCGTCCAATGGAAAACTGATGGAATAAACAATGAGAAACATGGAGACTGCCTGCCAAAAGAGAGTTAATAAATAGTAAAATTAGTGACAGCAATTAAAAAAAAGTACATCTGAAATTATCTTCAAACAATATTAACATGAATAAAATCATTTTACCATGCATGCATGTTTCAGATCATTTAGAAGAAAGGAGTATCTTTCATCCAAGAAATGAACCTAAACACTTTTAAGGCCAACATCCACTTTTGTGTATGTGCATTTGATTGTGAAGAGCATTCTTGCTAATGTTTCCTCCAAAGTTCTCTTTCTAAGACACATGCAAAGATTTATAGAGCTGCTTCTATGCATAATACTTACCATTCCCACATAACTTCCAATCAGGAGCTTCTTTCTTCCTTGCTTGTCAATTAAGTAAGATGCACCGATGGCACCTGGAGACATCCACTAGTTGATAAGAATGAGTCTGTTCCACATAGAAATTACACTTCAACATAGAAAAGTATTCACACATCTACGTCAAATCTCATACCAGTAAAGTTTGTAAGTCCAACAAATAAGCTTGCCAGAGCACCACTTGTAATTCCAACATCTTGAAAAGTCAACGATGAAAAATAAAGAACCCCGTTTATGCCAGCAAATTGCTGAAGTACAAAAAGGGCACCACCTATGAATGCAACTGCAGCCATAAAAGACCCTCATGTGAAACTAAGAAGTTTCTTGGCATGTCATATTGTGTTATTCCAAGAAATGGTCAAACTTATTAAAACTACATGATGACTGTAAAAAAACTAGTAGCATGTAATTAAAGACCACCTTGATACAACCTCTTGAGTGTGGCTCTTTAAGGAGTTCCAACCAGCTGCTGTCCAAATCACTACCATCATTCTTGATGACAGACTGAAATTCTTCAATAGCTTTGTTGACTTCAGATTCTCCCCAAAGGTTACGGATCACTACTTTGGCATCACTAAATCTTCCTACCTACACTGACATCATGGAACACCACTTAAAAAGATTGTGGAGCAAAAACAGTAAATACCTCTGCCAAAAAATGAAACAGGGTTTATACTTTACACAGCCAGCGAGGACTGTCTACAGAAAACTGCATGCCAAGGGCAAGAATAAAACCAGGGATACTTGCTATATACAACATTGTCCTCCACCTGGACAACATCATCATTAAAATTCTCCAAGGTACATGACACAAACAACACAAATATGCAGATAGAATATGACAAAGGTGTAAATGCAAAATTTTCCTTAATAATAGACATAAACACTAACAAATGCATGTTTTATCTGCAATGAGCTCTTGTGAACCGAACATTCAATCATCCAACATAACCAAATGCAGAACCTGTTAAGATAAACAGTTAAGAAGTGCTTCAAAGTACAGGCAGGTGATAACATATTAACTTTTTGAAAATCAACATCAGCAATTTCGAATTAGATGCATTCTTAAAGAAATCCTTACAAGGAGGCACCTTTGCAATTATTCCATGTGGAACAACTTCAACATGTCCTACCAGCCTAAAGCTGCCGCACAATGCTTCAGGGACACAAGTCTTAACCCATGTCAACAGGAGGTATTCAATCATCAATAGGATTGATTTCCACTCCCCACCCAGTCCTCTGTCAGATAATCTTTTGATTCTTAATGACGTTTGACTGAATTACCATTTTCCTAGACATGCAAACAAGGAGAAAAAGAGACCCACCAAGGTGGTGAGGAAATAACAAGCAAAATAGAGATAGTCATATATATGTTAGACACAATACTAACTGCTTATATCTTTTAATTTTATACAAGTTTTGTAGACCGTACCAATACCTTCAATACTAAAGTTTGCCATCTTATACTTTTGACAATAATTAACTGCACCATTTTTCACTGGAGAGGAGAGAGAGAGATTCAACTGTCCATGATGCATGCTTGTAAGCCCACAGTTATGTAACCATCATAAAAACTGATGCACAATATGATCATAAAAGATACAGAATCTACTATTTTGGCAGTATATTCATATTTAAATTAGAAACATAAGTACCTTGCAACCAACTCTCACAACAGTGACAAGAAAAACTGAGAAAAAAGAACCTCACCAATGTGGATCATCTTCTGCAGGAATCCCTAGAAACAGTGAGACAATGATCCCAAGACATGTACCAATCTGACATAAGCTTCCCAGTGAACCCCTATACTTAGTTGGAGCAACCTATAACACATGAATGCTAGAGATTAAAATAGTTTCATTCACTTGCAATTTGTCACATGCTTTCTCCACAACCAACTGAAGAAGCCGTGGTCAAAGTACAAGCTCCAATCCGCAATGAGAATCACAAGGCCTCTTTTTATCAGAAATAAAGAATTGAAACATGTTCTATGATAATGTTACTGAAATCAGGGGCTCAGTCAACCTTATTGAGAATAACTTAACAATCATCTAAAGGACTCAACTGCAGGGGCAGTAAAGTTTATGCCTTCGTGATACAAATTATATCATTGATATAGAAAACTTCCGAATACATGGAGCACTCAAGCCACAAACATTGTTTTTCACATTATTTTAGCAATAACCTAATTAACAATATAAAAAAGGTTCACCTACATTTTGCAACATACTACTTCCGCTAATCTTTAAACAGCTATTTTATAATATACTTTCATTTGTTTCACCACAATTCACAGCATACAATGTCAAATAGAGAGTAAGACTAATTGTGGATAATATAGATAAAACAAGGGCAAATCCCTGCTAGAAAGCAATTTAAGATGGAGGATTCAACAATGACTGAGGATAATGTTAAAAATACAGCAGGACTAAATAAGAAGAGACAATACAAGATTAAAATTTCACCAAACCCTGTCTAGAAGGCATTTTAAGATGGAGAAATTCCAAATCTAACAGGATAGAAGCAGATTTATAAAAGCGCATTTGATGATCAATACAACAGTTTCAAAAAGTACCTCAGAATTATAAATTGGAACAAGAACTGTGTTTACACCAATACCAAGGCCAACAAGAAATCTACCCCAAAGTATTTCTTCCAAGGAGTGGGCTTGTGCACTGTTAAAAATGGGAAAGAGTCAAAGATCTATTTCATTTTAAGTCTACAGCAATAAGGATCAACTCACAGGAAGAATGGATCCATCATTGAGTGCACTAGAAGCAAATACCATATTTTTGCATCTTCTACAAGCCATACAAACTGTACTCCTCATTTTAATTGATGTCCGAGGGACAAACATAAAGAGTTCAGAGTAAAGTAAATGTAACAATAAATAATAGTGATAAGAACAATACTAACAATAAGGAAATAGAGATACAGTAACAATTTAATGCAAAAGAACCATGCAGTAAATGAAGGTATGCATTTGCAATGAGTCAATAGCAAAAGGTCCAATTGTCCATCACTAAACAAGGAGTTTCATCCATCCTTGTCAACCACGAGATTTCTTGTCAATCACAATTTGGGCACAGACAATATTAAGAGACATTCGGAAGCACTTCAACAAGAATAAATAGCTTGTATACTTGAAAGCACAAATATAAAACCAACTGAGGGACCTAAAATAGTTTAATAGGACTACATAGACAGACATAATTTAAGGAAGGTTTCACCAATGAAAAGAAATTCTTTCTTTGGGGGGGGGGAAGTGAGACAAAGTTTACTCCAAATAATTAATGAAGTTTTCAACTATAACATACAGACAATCCCTATAATTTTTCTAATGGAGAACCAACAATTAAACCAAAGTTAAATTTGGTTAAAGAGGAGATAACATCGAATGCATGTATTACAATACTAATATAATGACCTTAAAATTGCACCAATAATTAATGGTATTGTATCAATCTGAAATGCACGCCGACAACCAAGTCTGTCCACCAATGAACCTGAGGCTATGCTTCCAACAAATGCGCCAACAATATATATGCTAACCACAAGTCCCTCAAGTATTGGGTTTCCCTCAAAACCAAGTTCTTGTGCAACTGAAACAATAGGGCCATTCATTACCCTGAAACATCCAGTGCAATTCATGAGTAGAACTCACAAAAAGGTAATTAAATCAATACACAATCAACTTCAAACTAACAGATTTGGACCTGAACCTGGTAAAATTATTAACCTTTTATTTTATAGTTCTCCAATTCCCTTCTACTTTCTTTTCAACTTTCCTATGTCAAAGACCCCTGGTTTTAGTATTAGAGCCTCTATAACTACTTACTTCTCTTCTAAATCCATGTTCTTCTTTTATCTGGAAGATAAATCACGGAGAAAATAAAAAGGTGAAGTCTATCCCTTCTACTTTCTTTTTCAACTTTCCTATGTCAAAGACCCCTGGTTTTGGTATTAGAGCCTATATAACCACTCACTTCTCTTCTAAATCCATGTTCTTCTTTTATTTGAAAGATAAATCACAGAGAAAATTCAAAGGCAAGGATACATAATTCACTGTCAAAAGAAGTCTATAATGTTTACCAGCTTCTAACCTCTAACTAGCTAAGTATACATGGATATGGGTGGCACCCCCTCAGTATTAGCAGTATTTGATATAAATATAAAACAACAACAACAATGATGACGATCATAGTCATAATAATAATAATAAAATTGAAAAGGTAGTTATAGAATACGAATTTAAATAAAGTATGCCAGCTAAGACTTGTATGAGAAAAGAAACATAACAAACGAAATCAAATTACAAAACATCAATTCATAGAAGTAATCTGAGCAGTTGCCAGTTGAGCAAGTGCAAGTGCAAGTGCAAGCAAAGTAGAAATACAGGACTTCAAAAGCATTGAGCAAACATAGAATTCCACAGAGGAAAAGAAGGCAGAGGACCTTACCCCTATAACTGATAATACATAAGTTTTTGGCTACGACAATCAAACCCAACCATTCAACCAATCATGAGAAATATCAATATTACATAGGTGAGAAACCTTCAAAAGTTCCATTTAAATAACTAAAAATAGGTCAAAGAAGTTATCAAAAATTAGAAGTAGTGTCATATTTCCCCTGGCGAATTTGTGAAGTATTTAGGGAGACAGATCAACAATGGAGTGATTAACATACTAGGCTATTTGTCGCTTGTTATTTGCAACAACAATATATCCAATTAAGCTTCTTTTTTCTTATCAATAGTTTATGGAATTTACAATGTAGAGTGAATTTTTGTTTTGCTAATATCAAGAACATTCCACAATTTCACCTATAAGTTGATGAATTCTATGCTGTCAAAAATTAAGTAAACAATGTAAAACTTGTTGATATACAACATAGTACCAGGTAAAGGAAGAAATCAATTTTATCATTTTCTGGACCTTTATTTATTGGAATGTTGACAAAGAAATTAAAATAGTTGGGAAGACTAGAAACTATTGTTGACTTTAAAACGTTATCTATAAACCTTCAAAACTGTAAAATTGAATCGAGTATAATAATAGCATATTTAGATGCCATTTAACTGCGGTGTAGTGATTGAAAGACAAAATAGCGGTCAATCAACCTCAAAATGAGTGTCTAACATGAAATAAAACCTCTAACCCTCTTGTCTATCATTCTAAACGTTCTCATAAAATTCTACCAATTTCTTGCTCTAATGAGCAAGAGTTAAAGCAAAATCTCTCCAAGAATTTGGAAACCAAGAATACATAAGGCTTGCACTTCCAAATATTTTCACATTACTTATCAACAATTAAACAGAGAAGGACCTTGTTGAACCATTTAGTGGCTTTGATTAAGGATGGAAATAATGAAAATTGTTGGAGTAGGATCCATTGGCCTTATGACTTGAAAGCAACCATGAAGATTAATATGGCTTTCTGACTAGGAAAGATTAATGGATGACAAGAAAGATCAAGATCTGTTGAAGCTCCCAGTTTTAAAGGAAAAGAGCATGAACGTGGGATTGGATGATTAGTCGGTAGAACATTTGCAATCCTGTAAAACTATCTTTTCTCTAATAAACAGAGCATATATCTTTCTGTTTATTCTATAACCAATTCCATATTCGCAACAAAAATCAATAAAATGGAGATCATATTAGAAAGAAAGGACAAAATTCTCCAAGCCAAGCTTAGCCCAACACAGATTTTAATCTCCAATCAAATTATTATTAATTAATTTTTGAGCTCTACGACATAAAGAGAACCTCTTTTTGAGCAGAAACAAAACATAAAAAGAACCTCTTAAAACCTTTCTCAGGCCCTTCTTCTTATGTAACCAATCCCTCCCCCCAGCCAAAAAAAAGAAGAGGAGGGACTCTCGTTCCTTCTTTAATCAATGGGCTAAAATAGAGCAGTGGTGAAATTCATTTTGTCATAATTGATTTTAACCCAAAGACATAAGACATACAACTTGCAAATTAGAAAGAAGCTCACGAAGCATGGAAGCAAGACACACACCCAATGTGATAACCGAAAAGAAAATTGGACATTGAAGCTATAGCCACGTGAGGAAAAGCAGGTAACCATCCCAAATCATTGTCTTCACTACTCTTTTCTCGTAAAGACGATCGTTCACTATCTGTAATTACATTTGAAAACAAAAAAAAAATGTTAAAAACGCCCAAGAAGATGACCAATTGAGAAAGATTATAATATTCAGAAAACAAGAAGAGGACCTGATCCCCGAATCTGCAACTCGGAGAGTCGCTTCTTTGCCGCCGAAACGTTGAACGTTATCGGCCGTGACCGAACATCTAAACGAACATTTTTCTGTTTGTAGACAGAAAAGGCTAAAAGTTTCGGGCATCGGACAGCTTCGTGGATCATTTGGACCGGAGCAACCGGTTGGTGAAGTACGGTAGCCACCCGCATAGGATCAACAGTACAGAGATAGACAGAGACAGGAAGAGAGAGTGAACAAAACCAAGAAGAGAGAGAAGTATGAAGATAAATGCGAGTCACGTGGGTAGCACGTGCTTGTCCGAGGCCACATTTGAAGCATCTTTTCTGACGCTTAAGGGATCTGTTTGGTCACGAGTTTAAAATTGGAATGAGCCCGGCACCTGACCTGCGGGGAAGAGGCGGAAAGACACGTGGCTACGACTTAAAAATCTATTCACTCCAGATTCCAGAGCCTTGGAATCCGATTAGATAAAAGTGGGGCCCTTTACCTTCATTATTGAACAATTGACGGACGTAGGCTATGGACTGGGCCAGAATTGGGTAGTTGCTGGTTCAGTTTGTTATGAAATGCCTTGCAGGATATTATTAAGTGGGATTTTAAATTCTTAATTTTTTTAATAAATATTAAAATAACTTTTGTATTATTCGTATTTTTTATTTTTTAATATTTTTTTATGAATTTTACATATATATCTTAATTTGATACAAATTGATTTATATTTTTAATTTTTTTCAATAATTTAAATTAAAAATTTTATATAATAAATTTTAACTTAAAATTTTTTATAAATATACAAACTATCATTAAAAGTTATAAATTTTCAATCTTAAAAATAATTTTTTATAAATTTTCAAAAAAATTAATAATATAAAATTTATATATATTTTGATGCTCAAAAAATTATAAAACTTTTTTATAACAGCAGTTTGAATTTTTTATATTTATAAATAATTTTAAGTTAAAATTTATTATATAAGATCTTTAATTTAAATTACTTTTTTTAAAAAAATAAAAAATATCAATTTAAATCAAAATGGATATTTTATACCTAAAATTGATAAAAACAAAACTTCAAATATTTGATTAAAAAACGTGAATAATACAGAATTTATTTTGATATTTATTTTTTTAAATCTTTAATCATTTTTTTAAATAAAGGTCATCTTAATTTTATGTTTTTTCTCTAATTAAATTTTAATTTTTAAAACATCTCTAAATGAATCATAATGTATTAATTTTATTTAAATTAAATTTTAATAAAAATAATTATTAAAAATTAATAATATTTTTATTATTAAAATACCTTAAAGAATATTCAAATAGATTCTACAATCTATTTTGGTTTGATCCCTCAAATTAAATAAATTTTGATTAATAAACTATTTTTAAAATTTTTAAAATTTTTAGTAGTATAAATTTTTTAAGAAATATTTTTAATATTGAAAAAATAATTTATTTTTTTGTAGTAGCTTGAGAAAATTTTCACATCAAAATTTGTTAGAAGAAATTTTTAACTTAAATAACTTTAATTTATGAATTTTTCAATATGATTTAATTTGATTCAAATTGATCATATGATTTATTTGAAAATATTTTGATTGAAAAAAAATAAAAAATAAAATTTAAAATTTAAAATAATCTTTACTTTTTTAATTTATTGTTGATATATTACACTCTGCATAATAAAATTTGAAAAGTAAATAATACATTTTATCTTTATAATTTGATGTTTTCACATCTCTTTCCTTTTAAAAATCAGCAAAAAATCTTGAATGATTTGTATATAGTAAAAAAAAAATTACATTATTGATATTTTGCAAATAAATTTCTAAATATGACTCACAAAAAGATTTTATAATTTTTTAAATAATTGACCATCTAATATGTATGTATATATATATATATATATATATATATATATATAAATGAAACTTACAAATGATTTTTAAAGTGATTTTAATTTTTATATATAAACATATTTTTAAAAGGTTAACATTAAAAAATTTTATAAGTTTAAATTTTAAATTTAAAGTACTGTTCAATAAAAATTTAATCTTTAGTTGATTATTTCAAATTTATGTTTACTTTTTAAAAAATTTATAAAAATAACATAATTTTGAATTTTAATGTGGTGTGATAATTTTTATCTAATTTTCTAAAATATTTTTATATAGATAAAGCTTATAAATTTATATGTTTAGTAATTTAATAATTTTTATTAAAATATTTTTATATTTTAATTTAGTGATGGCTCTAACCTTAAAATGATAGAGCCTTAAAATGAAAACAATTTATAGTTTAAAATTTTAAATTTAAAGATAATTTTAATTTAAAATGTTGAACACCACGTATGAAGGGACCCTTTAACTCATTCAAGCATCAAAGTTAAAATTGGGTTTAGTGAATGATTTTCTTTATTTTCATTTTGTTTTAATTTTTATTATTAGATAATAATTTTTTATTTGTAAGAATGTTTTGTTACTTGCTATGTTGATTTAATTTTTGTTTTTATAATTTTTGTAGTTCTATTTAAGTTTGTGTAAAAATTATTTAAAATTTGTTTTTTATTTTTAGTTCTGAACAAATCTTAATTTTCAAAATATTTCCAAATAAACTCTTGTCCATCAATTTGGATAAAATTGAACTCTATCATAAAAATAAAAAAAATGAATGAGTATTGAAATTAGAGATCTTTTACAACAAATTTTAACTTACTTTTTTTATAAAAAAATCATAAAAATAGTTTATCAGTCAAAAATTATTTAAATTTGAGAAATAAAATAAAAAGAGGTATTGCAAGCTATCAACTACTACACGATATAGAGTTGGATCTGAGAGAGGTGTGCTTGAGTGTATGGAGATTGCTGCTAAACTAGTTAGTAATGGAGTGAGAACAAGATTTTAGCACTTTTTATGTTGGATCATGTTAGTAAGTTTTGAATGTGTCGTCTTTATGAAAGCAAGATGCCAAGACGATGTGAGACAACCTCAACACTAAGAAAATAAAAGAGTAAACCAAGATCTTTGAGAGACAACCTAAAAGCAAGACAATATTGTGAAAAAAGAATATTAGTGCTACTAGTTTAAATGATGTCATTTACATTTACCAAAAGATACAAGATGTGATTGTTGTTATGGAAAATAAAAAGAGATGTATTTGATTATGAATTTTTGAATCCAAAATATAACAAAAACTAATGTAATTTATGAAATCAAGCCCAGTGAAGTTGCTTGAGATAGTAAATGACTTTATGAAATTTATTATAGATATATGAATGATGATTAGAGTCTATAAAACATGGTAGTTGAGCCATAAAGATGTTTTGAGAGAGCCAGCCTTGAAAAAAGGCATTATTAACATCAAATTAGTGAAGAGATCAGTCGTTACCTATTACGATATTGAGCATAAGTTGTACTATATAGGTTTAACAATCAGACTGAAGATTTTATGGTAGTTCACACTAGGTGTTTCATGAAAACTCTTGGTAACGAGATGAGCTTTGGACCTATCAATAGATCCATTAGAGTATAATTTAATATGATAAATTTATTTGTAACTAACCAGATTAGAAGTGCCATCAAAACAAACAAATTTTATGTTATATTTTAAACAAATGCATCATACTCGTTGAACATAGCTTAATTCCAATTATGGTCTTTGAGAATTTATGAAATGGATGTAGGTTTGTTGTTTTAGAAAATTATATTATGGGTGTTTTGATTGAGTTCTTTTATTTGTTTGATGATATCGTTTTTAGCTCAGGTAGCGATACAATGTTGGCTAAGAGGCGGAATAGTGATGGTTAGTTTGATGCATTCATAATGAGGATAAGTTGTTGACTTTCAAGTACAACTTGTTGTGGTGATGTTCAATTGAGTGTGAAATAACATCGAACAAAGGCAATGCAAAAACAGAGTGGGTTGATTGTTGGGATGATATAAGAATGAAAATAATGAGGACAAGTAGAATCCAAGTGTCTATTGTTGCAAAAATGGAACATGAGAGATTGTTATGTAATGAGGTGCATGAAAAAACTAATTCAACAAATTGAGTATGATAGAAGATATGAATTTTTTAGGTAAATGATTTTAAATAGTGATAAGCACTTTGAGACAATGAGTACCTAAGAAAAACACAAGGTTTAGATCATGGATTTACCTAATGAGAGGTGTATGGGGGAAGCTAAGGTAACATAAACATCCAATAACTTTTAGTTTAGAGTAATTGAGATTTTGTTTTAAAAAAAATTGATTCATAAAGAGAGGACAAATTTAGTGTAAAGGTTGATAGTCTGTTTATTAGATAGATCGTAGTAGCAAAAACATGAGACCAAAAGGCAGTTAGAAGAGAATCACGAGAAAGTAAAGTGAGGCCAATTTCAACAATATAGTAGTGTCTTCTTTCGGAGTAGCCATTATGTTCATGTGCATTTGGTGGATCGATGAAGTGGGATATGTTATGGAGAGAAAGATAATATGTAAGTCCCTTATCTTCATCCTAATTATCAAAAAAAAAGTGCTAATTTTATAAGAGAAATAATTTTTCACAATGACTTTGTAATTTTAAAGACTTCTTGAACTTTAGATATTCATTTGAGAAGGTAAAACCATATGTGTTTTGTGAAATAATAAAAAAAGAGACATAATATTTAAAACTATCTTGTGACACAATAGGAAAAGTCCAGACATTAGAAAAAATCATTTCAAGAGGTCAAGTGGAGCTAAGAAACGAAATGGAAACTAATAGCTTGTTACTTTTATTGCTAAAACAAACATTACATGAAATTCATTTATTTTTTTCGACAAAGGTGAAGAGAATTTAACCAAAAATTGGAAAATGTGGTTAAAATGGAAGAAGTCAGATGTCTTAGCCAGTGATGCCAATTTGATGATGTAGTTTTGACATGAAAGAATGTTATAATTAGAGAAGATTTAGGTTATGTAACTAGCTACACATACATTTTATCCTTAAAGTTACCTGTCACACAAATTGTCCCCAAGTGAAAGTCCTTCACATGAAAAGAAAAAAGTGAGAATTCAATAGAGATATTAGTATCACAAAATTGATAAATAAAAATTAGCTTTATTTCATTGTTGGTATATAGAGAACATTATTGAAGGTAAAAGTGGTAGTTTGCATTAGTAAAAAAAGTAGAACTAGGGTGAGATATTAATAGGCATGTACCATCACTAATCATAACATCATCTGAGCTAGCATATGGTGCATGAGGACATAAGTTGCTTAAGTTTATAGGGACAATGTGAGAAGCATCACTATTTAATTGCCATAATGAATTATTTATAGTAGCGTTTACAGCATAGTGAGCCCATGGTGACTAAGGTATAGCTAAGTCATTACTTGTAATAAATGATTGATCGGTAGAAGTTGAAATGATGGGTGATATTTAGTTGTGTGATCTTGAATGCCATAAATTTGACAAGATATTGATATGGTTAAGTGCTGGACAATTGTTGCAAGTAAGAGCACTTAAGTTAGTGATTATAGATAAATAGGTAAAGTTGTCTTGATTTAGGCATTAACTTATGTTGCCTGTAAAAGAGAAATTGTTGAAACAAGAGTTTTTGTTAGTTTTGTGTGGTCACCAATTTGTATTGTTGGTATTTATGTTGTTTGTAGGATTGATACTGACTGGAAGTTGAACTTCAAATTTGGAGTTTGTTGAGAATAAGGCTTCAAAGGATAATAGTTTCGCATAGAGTTCATCCAAGGTTATGGAGGTGTCTTAAGTTTGAATGGCATGAATAAACTTTTTGCAATCACTACCAAATTTATTCAAGATCTTTTTTTATAAAGTCTTCTTCATCCACTGAGGCACTTAGTATGGCCAGTTCATCGACGCGGGCTTTAATGAATGAAAAAAATTAGTGACAGTCATGGTACCTTCAGTGAGTTTTTGAGTAAGTTTTTAATTTATTTGACACAACCACGAGTTGGCTTGACATATGTATTTGCTAGAATAGTCCATGCTTCATGAGAAGTAGTGGCACAAGCAATTAATAAAATGAGTGTAAGTGAAATGAGTGTAAGGGATAAAGAACTAATGAGAGTATGATCAATCAATCTTGATGAACCTAGAGGTTGTAGCAAAATTTGGTGTGGTGGCATTGTTTATAGTGACAGTTTTAGGTGGGCATGGTTTGAATCCATTATATATCAAAAAAAATTATGACTAATGAAAAGTGCTTCAAATTGAACTTTTTATGAAAAATAGTTAGAAGAGGTAAATTTAAGAGAAGGAAAAATGTGTTGATTATGAGAAGTTGGCTTTCGTTCATGATGGGGAGAGTTGGTGTAACGTTTGGGATAGTCATAATGGTATATGAAAAGATTAAAAAAATTAATGAAAAAAAAAAGAATTACTCCGTTATCATATAGAACTGATATTCATGAAAATTATTTCTTTTATTAGAATCTACTGTTTAAATAATACACTTAACAAAATAGCAACTATATTTATTATTTTATATCATAAAATATTATTATTAAATATTCCGTATTTTTAAAATTTGAAAATATGTTAGTAAAGATAATATTTATCAATATTATTTCAAAGTTTAATTACTAACATTTATCTTTAAAAAAACAATCTTTATATAAAATGGATCATCTTATCTACCTATTGATATAAATTATATTTACATTAATTTGTATCAATTAATAATCAACAAATCTTAAAATGATAGAGTTTTGAACTGATAACAATTTATAACTTAAATTTAAATGTAGCATAATATCAAAACATTGCTCATTTAGACTACCTCCTTAATTCTTTCTATAACGTCAAATGTCTGATTAGGCCTATATATATATATATAGTTTTGTTATTAACTTTTCAATTTTCTGTGTTTTGTGAGAATATCTTGAAACAGAAAACTGAAGCATGTAATGGGATTAATGACTAAATCAAAAGAGAAAAAGTCTTTAATCAAAAAAATGTCAAAAAGATATCACATAAAACTTTTCTTTTTTTTTTTTCTTTTAACTTCTCAATGTTTGTTACATCCATTTTTAATTATTTTTTTTATGATTTATACAAAAATTTAATTTGTAATTGTTGAAATGTGCACTTTATAAATTTTAATAAATAGGTTACCGTTATTTTAAATGATATTTTACATGTTGATTTTATCTTTGGGTTTACTTAAACTTAATAAAAAATTATTTTCCAAAAAGATTTTGTATTTGTTATGAAAAATTTTATCGTACAAAATGATATCAATAAATCAATATAATGATATAATAATAAAAAATTACATAAACGATATATTGTATTAATAAATTTTATATTTTAAAATAATAACAAATATAATGGATATAAATTTATTTTATATTATAGATTGATTTCTATAATTTCTATTATTGTTGTTAAAATTTAATTATTATTAATAATTGAAGTTTAATTTATGTATTTGAAGTACATAAAGAGATATTATCAAGAAAAAAATTATTTGAACAGAAAATAAAATTGTTAAATTCTTTCAACGAAATTATTTCTGCAAATTAATAAACATAAATTATATTATGTAAGGTGTACAGACTCGTACAACAAAGAGAATAGCTAAATTAATCCTTATTATAATGCATTACACCTTCTAATTCTTTTTTTTTTTCCCCAAGAAAACCCTATAAGAAGAACTTACTATACTGGAGCAAACTCAACATATTCTCTTCAGTTTGTGGTACAAATATCTTGTATGCCTAGAAAATTAATTAAAACCATCTGGTGTTGCACCAATTTGACTGTTTCAACTTCATTATCATTATACTTCACACACTAATCCTCTATTTCCAGTGAGTTCTAATTGTTCTGTTGACTATGGTAGGGTCAATCAATGTATAGAGGAAAGGAGATTGGTTTCACTGGTTTGGTTTACCCAGAGAACCCAGGACTTTGCCCTACATTAGCTGGGTAACAGAATTTATCATTGCATTTTGTACCATCACTTATAATTATTTAACAGAGTAGATATTGTCCACAATTCTCTGATGATTCTCTTTGGATTCATCTTTTTGTGGTGTATACCCCTATGGCAGAGTGCACTGTGGTCAAAGTTCCTATATTTCTGGCAGACTGAATTCATGTTAATCTAACATTGCAAAGCACATTAATTGCAGTGTTTGCGAGTTTCTTTCCTTCAGCGGGGGGGTAAGTAAAGTGGTTTTGTGCTTCACAACACTGACGGGGAGAAGTGCAGTAACCCTTGCAGCATCTGCTGTGAAGGCAGCTGGTGGTGTTGCGGTGATTGTTGCCAGAAATCCTATTCATGTGCTAGGCCCATGTGCCGATGACTTCCCTGCATTTCAGTAGACTAGGAGCTTGGAACCCAAATGCTCTTCTATATTCGTTCTACCAGGTATGGGATTGGTTTCAAACATTATAATCACAGATTAATTAGTTAGTGTCTGACTGTCTGATGGTGCTTTGTGGGCTCACACAGCTCACAAGTGGTAAAAATAAGCCCTGCTAGAACACTGGTAGGGAAGCCTGTGGCAACCAAGTAGCCACCTGTTCATCAAGAGGACCTAGCTCCATTTCTCCATCTATTCTCAAGGTATGGTTCTCCTTCTGTTTTTTGCCAACTTTGTTTTAAGGGGACACAGTGAGCAGCAAATGAAAAAAAATTCGTCGAGCCAAAAGTCAATTGATCATGCTTTGGTGGAATGCAGTCAGATATAGCTGCACCTGGTGTAAGTATATTAGCAGCCAGTACTCCTCTGGATCCCTTCATGGATGGTGGGTTTGCTCTGCATTCAGGGACATTCATGGCTATTCCTGTTGTCTCAGGCATTGTAGCACTCAAAGTATTACACTCTAATTGGTCCCCTGCTGTCATAGCATCTGCCATTGTTGCAACAGGATTCAATTACCATCCAATTCCTTATGGGTATCTTCTTCAGTTTGTAGGATCCAAATTGACTGCAGAAATTGCAATCTTTGATATGTTGAAAGCAACTGGTTACTCTTTGTCGTAGCATGGAAGACTGATCCATTCGGAGATCCTATCTTTGCTGATGGGTCCTCTAAGAAGCTGGCTGATCCATTTGATTATGGAGGTGGCCTTGTGAACCCAAACAAGGCAGCAGAACCTGGGTCTTGCATGTGACATGGGAACAGAAGACTACATCCTCTGCATGCGTGCTGCCCGTTACAATGACTCCTCTATCTCTCAGCTTGTGGGAAATGCCACTATCTGACCTTGGCCTAAGCCTTCTGTTCTGGATGTGAATCTATCTTCAATTACCATTCCAGATTTACAAAATTCAGTCACTCTCACTAGAACTGTCATGAATGTTGGCCCTATCAAATCGAAATACCGAGTCCTGATTGAGCATCCATTTGGTGTATCTGTAGCTGTAAAGCCTGATGTTTTGGTTTCCAGCCTAACTTGGACAGGTGGGGTGCATAATGTGACAAGTCCTATATCTGTGAAAACACAGATCATTGGATTCTACACTGATGACAACTGAAAGATTATCCACTTCAATAAATAACTATCGAGTTGATCATGACGAACAATTATGATAAATGAGTGTAACAGTCAATTTCTAAGTATGGACACTCATTTCATAATTCTGAATGAAAATAAAGTTCTCTCATATTACTTGAAGAATCAAACTCATTTCCATAGATTGCTGCAGTCTATTTTGGAACTGCATGTGAGAAACGAAAGCAATTCATCATATCTCCATGGATAGATTTATAATAGCAGTAAAAGAAAGCCAAATCTGTTCTACAACTTTTTTCTTGACAGGCTAGCAAAGGACACCCCTCTTCTTGCTCCATCATGATTTAGCCATCAGGAAAAGAAATTATGCTCATGACATGTATAAAGGGAAACAGTTTGCAATGGCTGATGGCTCAAAAAGTTGTGAAATGAATGGTTAAAATGTCTACTGTCAAGACTACTGTTTTGGAGCTATTCTTGGCTCCATTATTGTTATTCTCATTATCTTAATCATTTTCTGAGAATTATATGGATTCATGCAATAATATCTTTTTCCTGGAAAAAGCGATCTCATTAATAAAAATAGAGAAAAAGAAAGAAAAAAAATTGGGATTACAACCTCTCAACTGGGCTTTAAATTGAAGAAGATGCGATGAACTGGTATCAAGCACATTCATCATCAGTTATCAAGATCATCTGAAGGTAACCCCTCAATGTAACCGCACAGGAAAACCAGGTCGAGGAGTATGTATTGTCAAAATAACTCCAGTAGCGTCATCAGCTTCAACAAGTTTGGACCAACAATAATATTTTTTACATAACAAATGAGGGAGAAATCTCTTGAAGTGCCATGCAGATGATCCACGAAGATGCATAGTCACTATAGTTTTGTACCAAGCCCACATAATACTTTTAGTTAATTGATGATGACAAATATCAGATGCATTCAGACATCTATAACAAACTGAGCAAGTTGACCCAAAAAAAGGCTAGGGATGAGTAGATAAAGCAATCATGTCAATATTTCAACACAGAGTACATATAATTTGCTATATATCCTTCTTGCTTTGATATGACTTACACCAGGCAGTCTCACTCAAGCATCTTTCCCTTTTTCCCAGAAAAGGAAGATGTTCCATCCCTTAAGCTCTGTATAAAAGTTATGCTTTCATCATATTTCTTGACATTATGATATAGTCATTGATGCTGGGATGTCTAACTCACCATTCACTGTTCATAACTCAAATTCAGTGAATACAGAAAACCAACCTGCCAGTGTCAAGTTCATGGATACCAAATGCAGTTACAGAAGAAGGCACAAAGAAACCACTTGCCAGCAATTCTTGTGTTCTTTTGCCTTCAGTACCTTCTTCAAGTCTCTCTTGTATCTGCCATGGCCACATAGAGAGTGAGTATGATGCAACTTTAACTTCCAGGTCTTGCATTCTTTCTCTGGCACAAATACTTAATACAGGAAATGTTACAGGTCTACATTCTTTATATGGGAGAGAGGAAGTATGAAGAGTCAGCATTAATTAAGAAGTCCCATCATGAAATGCTTTCAGCCTTGCTTGGAAGGTATTACTTCATATTCATGCTCTCCCACATAATAATCCTAAATGTTGATAGGAAATGCACTAATAGATAAAACAATCAAATCTTTCATCACAGAGGAACTGATTACTTCTCTGTTAGCTGCTGGTATGGATTCCTACATGCGACCTTATCCTTTTATTGTTAAACCTCTATTGCTATTAGATTTTTTTCAACGTTTTTGAATTTTTATTTAATTTTTTTGATTTGATTATTTATTTTCTAACTTTATTTTTTTCTTACATTTGTTTTCATTTTTTTGGAATGATAATTTTCAAACTTCTAATTTTTTTTATTAGAAGGTTTACTTTACAGCAACTCTGAAGACTAAAGCTTCTTTTAAAATGGATGTTACAAATATTTTGCAAGCAATGATGAAGAAGGACCAATATCAAAAAAAATTGTGCTATCCAAATAGGAACCGATTTTTTCAACTTCTTTTATATTTTCTTTACTTTGCTAATGTCCTTGATAAAATTATTTATTTTCTAATTTTTTTCTTACACTTAATTTCATTTTTTTTTGTACGTTTTTTTAAAGCATGATAAGTTACAAACTTCTTTTTTTTTTTGCTTAGAGAATTCTTATTGTTATTTGGCATTAATTTTATGTTCTTGTAGCTTATATATCTTGAGTGCTCATTTGCTAAGGTGAAGCTAATTATAAGCTGGAATGGCTGAGGTTGCATCTTACTGTGCTTACATGTCAATTGGTAAAACTTGCTCCTGAGATGTGGAAGCCAGAGTTGATTTGTAAGCTTGCTTTATTTTTCAAAACCTCATTGTCCGTTGATTGATTATTTTTTAGTGGCTTTCTTTATTTTTAGTCCTGATCATGTTAGAGGACACATAGTAATAATACCATTTTTTCACCAGCAATGGGTGATAATTCAACACTGGTTGCTATTGGCAGCATTTACGGTGCCAAAGTGAGGGTATATGAAGGCCAAATCTACTCATATAATTCCTTGTGAAAGGAAAGAATATGCCGATGATGGATGGGCCTTAATTTTTTTCACTTTTAAAATTTTTAAAGCTTTCCACTACCAAACCTGATTTCGTAAGACCTAAAATTGATTTATTAGCTCTTAGCTTACTTTGTATGATTTTCTACTTATACTTGCAGACAGATATATCACTTTGTATCTTTCATCTGATTTATGGAAGGATGCTCTAGATATGTAAGAAATTTAAAATAATAAACTTCGTTCACACTATTATTTCTATTTATTTGGAAGGGACTCAAAGCATTTGCTTATGCAAAGTATTAGACCTAAACTTTTTTTGCATTTTGTTCAAACTTTATTTTTTCAATTGGATAGGGTATTTGTTTTTTCATTTTTATTTTTTTTATGATTAGTCTATTTCCACGTTTGAGATAATTCAACCTTTTAGTCAAACTGTTGATGAAAAAAGCTTCATTCAACTCGTGTTATGCATCTAACTGTATAACATGTTGAGAATTTGTATCATATTTTCTTACCAATTGTCCATTGCCTTATAATCTATTAGTTTATACTTACATTTTTTACTTTACTGCAAACTTTTGCAATGATATTTCCTTCTGTTAGATCACATTTTTTGGTTAACTAGGTATTTGGATGTGCTTAATTGTTTGCTAAACATGTATCATCTGTAAGCAAAGGAATCGACTTCGAGCATACCTTAATAAAAAAAAAATGTGGTGCATGCAAGGTGTACATATAATTATTTAATCAATATTTTAAAAAATAAAATAAAAAGATAATTTAAAATTTTATTCTATTTATTTAAAATTAAATTAATTTTAATTTTAAATTTTAAAAATTTTTATACTATAAGTATAATTACTAAACATAAAATATTTTTTATACAAATGACTATTATGACTTGACTTGTGACAAACAAAATATAAGATAAGCAAAAATCTTGTATGATAACTAAAATTACTTTTATAGTTTTTATTTGATTATCATCACCATTGCATCATCATCCCATTGAATCACTGTCACGTAAAAAAAAAAAAAAGTGACATAAAATGTGAGATTATCAAAATATCTTAAATAAAAAATCTATAAATTTTTTAAAAATAGTATCTTAAAAATTATAGTACTTTAAAGTTTTACATAAATAAAGTAAGAGAAACAAGATCACATTTAATTTTTACAAAGCCGTGTGCACCAATGTTTATCACTCATAATTTTAAGTTCCCTTTTATTGAAGTTTTAACTAATATATTTTAAATTTTTCTTCTTTGATCAGATCCTCTATGTTAGTAAAAAGATATTATTATAATTAAATAAATTAATAATTATAATTTATTTATTTTTTATTATATTAATATAATAAATTATATTAAAAAATTCACTATAAAAAAACGGGAATTCTGCAGACAAGATTTCTGTTAAAATCTGTTGTACCGTTGAAGAGCTGCTCCGACTGACAGTGCCCCTTCCAATGGGCAGGGATGGGCCCAAGTCCTTCATCATTGAATACCTCTGACTCTGGCCATACTCCTGGATCATGAAAACTTTTAAGGATTGTGGGTGTGTATGTTAGCCTTGTGTGTGTATGCGTGACAGAGAGAGACAGAGACGGCGACAGAGAATGAGAAAGAAGAGGACCTGTGTCCATGAGGCCAATGATTATCCCGTCGCGCATGTTGGTGTCATGTAGAAGATTGGTGGGAGAATAAGAGGAGAGATCAAGATTATCCCAAGTTCCCGTTCGCAGTGAATGGTAGTGATTGTGTGTGACATGAACAACTCCAGGCAGCTCTGAGGAGATAAAATTTATCATAATAGCTCTAATCAAGTCTATTGGTTGTGAAAAACAATACTTGATGAAGTAACTAACAAAGAGTATTTGGTTATTCTTCTCTTTCACATGAAGTTGTGAGAAAGTATTGTAAGTTTTGACTATCTAACCATGCATTATGCAGTTCAAAACTCAGGATCAGATTCAACGGTGATAGTTTTAGTTGGAAATGATTGATGAATTACTGGATTCTAGTTTCTTCAAATGATGGTGATCTCATAGCAAGTTTATACTGTGACCAGTAAGAGAATAGGTGTACCAGTAGTGACAAGTGCAGATTTAATTGCTCCAGGAGACCACTCAGGGTGCAATGTGCTTTGAGTAGCGCCACAATGCCAGAGACATGAGGAGTTGCCATTGAAGTTCCCAAGTGCATGGCATATCCACTATCCATGAATGGATCGAGGGGAGAAGTAGCAGCTAATATGTTTGAGCAAGATGCAGCTATTTCTGGCAGTGAAAGATCACAATTATCCCAGAATAATTTAATGAGAAGCATCATATTCGAGGAATGAATTCAACTGTAGCTAGTTCAGACTTTAAGAGAGAATTTATAAAAGTAACCATGCATGCCTATATATGGACCTGTTTTTTTTCATGTGATTCAGGATACATTATGTCAGCCTAAACAAAATATCCTTTCTTTTTTGGGATCAAAGATCCCTTCAGTTAAAAGGGAATAAAATGAATTTTCTACCAATTCAGTCTGTTTCAGGCAATATGAATTTAAATTTAAATTTAAATTGGGACAATAAGATAGTATTACATTTTGCTTGCCATACTTTCTCCAAGAATGTGTAGGAGTCTTACATTTTGCTTGCCATACTTTCTCCAAGAATGTGTAGGAGTCTTTAACTCTTGATCTGGTCATCTAAAATTGCTAGCAACTCTGGCAGTGGTGTGCCAGATTTAATTTAAGTCTGCTGGTTGACAGAACCCTAGGGAGTATTCAGCATGAATCTGAGCTGCATCATGCACCAGGGAGCCTGCCTAGATTGATGATATTTCGGTAGTTATTCACTTCTGAGCTGTAGAATGTACCTTGTGAATTGCTGGTGCAATGGAACTAGGCCTTCTTGATGAAAAGAAGGCTACCTTGGCTGATACAGGCTTGCCCACTAACGTCTTTGAAGGGCTCAACTTTACTGTGGGAAACTTGTGTGCCCCAATTCAAAAACCACTCTATAAGGATTACCAATGATCCAGTATGATGGCCGTTACGTCAGGAACGAGGACAAAAACACATTGCTACAGGGACTCAGGGCATCACTAGGATTTTTGGCAATAATCAATCCAATGCCACCTGCTTGCACAATTGCTGCGGTGGCATTGGGTGAAAGAAATTGACATATACTGCAAATAGATAATTAAACAATTGGATCACAATTGGATTTCGAAAAGTAAGGATATGGTTACCCTTTAGAAATAAGGTTTAATCCTGTAGTCTCTGGATATATCAAGCCGGTAAAACCAATCTCATTTCCTGTAAACATGGCTTGGCCCTCGAAAATTATACCAAACAATGGACAACTGCATTATCGTGCAAGAAAATTCTGGCACAAACTGCCCCTATACCTAACTAATGTCTAATACCGAAATTTTCATAGTGAAAAGAATACCAGTGAAGTTTTATTGTTTCCTAGAGTAATGACTGCAGGAAATGCTCAATCCATGGTGCTTGCTGCAACAGTCAAAATCCATTGTGCAGTATGGTCTATTGTCTGAGCTGAAGGTCCATCATTTCCAGCTCCACAAACAACAGTGATGCCCCTGGCCATAGCGTGAAAGGAGCCGGTAGCAATTCCATCTCGTGCATCAACATCTGAGAATAGAGGAATTGAGGATCCAATTGACAGCGACAATCCCCATTATGTATGGCTTCATCGAAGGCTTTCAGTTTATCAGCCGATGCACATTGCCCTCCAAGAACATTCCAGCATACCTTGTATATAGCTAATCGAGCATGTGATGCACGACCTCTTACAGTGCCGTGACCAAGGCCTTTAGCTAACATTGCTCACAAAATAACCAGCTGCTGTGCTGGATGTATGTGTGCCATGTCCATGTGCATCTCTTGGGGACATGCACTCCTGGTAGTTACTTTTGTTCAGTGGCTGTCCGTATTCAGCAAGGAACCCATCAATAAATCAACGGGCTCCAATGATTTTTCTATTGCAATGGATTTTTTCCATTGAATCTGCTCCCAGATTCACAAGCACCCTTCCAGTTACCATATGTACCATATAGCTTCGTTTCTCCAGAGTGTTTCTATGAATAATGATGACATGACTACTTGAAGAACAAGGATGTTTGTTATTAGACTAATAAAAATTTAAAATTTTTTATGGATATTAATTTCACATTCTCATAAGCTTTTCATTTGTTTTATTAGAAGTCATAGAGAGATAAATGAAAAGGAATGCTCGAGGATATCGATAACATTTATATCAGCCATAGGAAAATGAAATAGGAAGAGTAAGCTAATGTATTGGGCAATTAATTTGGAGACAGTATTTATAATTTTTTATCGATTGCAATGCTTTCTTTCAATTCCAATGAGAAAAACATTTTATTTTTGAACTTTAAATTAGATTTTCATTCTAAATTTGATGGATATTAATTTTTTAGGGGTTACAAAGCTTTTTACTAATTCCCATGCAAAGAAAACTCTTCATTTTCACATTTTATATCATATTTTCATTTCAATTTTGATAGAATAGTTAATTAATGAATTGATATAAATGTCAAGAGAGGTGGATGTTTGACTCACAGTTGTATTGGGTATTCTTTACATTGTTACTTCTATATTTTACATTATGAACCTACAGTTGCAATTAAGAGAGTCAAATTCAACTTTCAACTTAGAAAAAGCAGTGTGCAATCATGGTTTTTTCATGATGGCTCCCAATATATGGAATCCTTCTACAAAATCATTTGAGAGACCTTTACGGCTCTCAAATGACTCTTTCTCAGTAAATGTTTCTATCTCACACCCTTCCAACTGTGATTTTCTCATTATTCAAGTGCATTGCATTGACAATCTATCCCATTTGGATCGACGAGTTGTGCTGGTAACTCTCTCTCTCTCTCTCTCTTTCATTTCAGTGAGAACAACATATATGTGCATAATCTTGTTTATGAATTTGGGATACCAAGGAACAAGTTGCAAGAATGTTGAGGATATCAAAGAAGGATGAGAAAGACGTGAAGGAGTTTCAAAAGGTGCATGTGATAGCAAAAAGAAGAGGTTTTGGTCGAATTTTTCGATCACCTTCTCTCTTTGAGGATGTTGTCAAGTCTATCCTTCTTTGCAACTCCACGTAAGTTATCAATTTTACAGCTTTCTACAAAATGGTGTCATGCCTACAAAAAAAAAAAAGTTTTCTACTCTATATGTTTCATTCTAATTTGTTTAATTGACTTCTACATAGAATTATGGAGTGCCATTGTTTTGTATGTTAATATATATATGCTTTATGTTGTTATTTACAGAAGTTAAGTCATGTTGGTAATAACATTTTCACAAATAGGTGGGCAAGGACATTGGATATGGCAAAGCGTCTTTGTGAACTTGGATCAAAAGCAGCAAATAAGAGATTGAATAAATCAAAGAAAAATAGAGATGCCAAGCATATAACAGCTCAAACCATAAAGAATTTTCCTAATGCGAGAGAACTTGCTGGTCTAAACGAAGATTTTCTAAAAGAGCATTGCAGGCTTGGGTATAGAGCAAGTTGTATTCTTGAACTTGCTAAAATGGTTGAAAGTGGAAGACTTAATCTTGATGAGTTAGAAGAATTAGAATGTGGCGTGTCAGTACGTGAAAGATTGATGAAGATTAAAGGTGTTGGGTCTTTTACGTGCTCGAATGTACTGATGTGCATGGGCTTTTATCAAAATATTCCTATAGACAGTGAAACCATAAGACACTTGAAGAAGGTATGGAACCATTTTTTTTATCTGATTAAAAATAGAATTATTGTATTTTGTATAATGATGAGTTTACTCATCCATTGTTAGGTGCATGGCATGGAGGAATGCTCTAAGCGGACGGTTGAAGAAGATGTTAAAGCAACATACGATAAATATGCACCATTTCAATGTTTGGCATATTGGTATTACTTTTATTCGTCTGTTACTAATGATTATAATCGAAAACTCATACGTTAAATAGGATGGGTGACTTGTGGTTTTTGTTTTAGGTTGGAGCTAGTGGAGAATTATGAAAATGAATGCGGAAAATTGAGCGAGCTCCCAAGGTCTGAGTATCACTCTGTAAGTGGAAGCATCCATGGAAGAAAATGAATGAATGAAAATATGTTTCTTCTTATAATTCCTGTGATGCTAGAATAGTATTGTGTGCAGTTGTGTGTATATGACTAAGTCATTGGTATAACAGAGTAAGTAACTAGTTTTAGGTCATGTACCTCTTTAATTTGCCTAAGCTTTGTGTTATAGTTGTCTCATGTTTACGTGGAAATTACTTGCTATTGCTATTTTTAAAAATTTCAAGAATTGTTAGCTTTTGTACATCATTCAATAGACTGGGCCAAACAAGTAATAACAAAAAATAATCAACCAAATTATCTAGGACAAGGCTGGCTCAAAGAGTTAGGAAGCCAAGTACAGGGACAGTGAATCTGCATTTTTTTCCCTGTAACAAAATACATCTGCATTCATACCTGGCATGAAATGCCAAAAGTCACTAACCACAACTAGGTGGAGGACTTACCACTTGAGAATATAAGGAGATTGGAATGCCACAGTTTCAACAATTTAATACTGAGGACCTACATATATGTGGAAAAGATCCTGGATGGCAATTGTCATTATCAAATTTTCTCATGCAGATATGAAGTAAAAAGCAAAAGGCGTTACAACCAGACTAATCAAATCATATCTATACTTGTTTCATTAATTACTGGTTTTCCTCAATAATTTACTGGCTTCTTGTATCCCAGCAGGCATTAACTTGCATAACTCTTATCACTTTAATTGCATAAAACAAGTACAGCAGATCAGAAACCTTAAGAAAATAGCGCCCAAAAGGAGTTGCCACTGGATACCCAGGAAACCAATCACAACAACAAAGTTTTGAATCCATTCAATTCTCTCCCCCAAAGCAAGCACTACAACTTTAATCAAACAATTATTGTGCACCAACAATAAACTCAGACTGATACTCCAAGTATGAGATACCAATATATGAATTAACTGTAGCTACTGGGAAATTACAACCAGATTTATTAAGCCTCTTTTTTAACGATCCTTATCCAAAAATCCAGCATTTCTGATGTTTTTTCAGCAAAGAACTAGAAAAGACAAAAGAAATATGATAACAACTATGAAGCATACAGAGCACTGTACTCGAAGGCACGCGCATCCAGCTTCTTTCATTCACAAAAAAAAAAATATAGAAATATAATTCAAGAGGCAGCTAGGGGAGGGAGTGAGGGATAGTGACAGGGATAGGGAGGCAGAGAGAAGAAGGTGGTTAAGAATGTGATGCTAGAATGCAAAACAAACAGACAAGCAAGAAGAACATTCTGCTTGACAAATGGCTGCCATTCTCTATGCTTGCACAAATACATCTAACACTCATCTAAAAAATTAACATGTTTCTGCTTCACACCAAAATTATGGTATTAAAGGATTAAATCTTCTGAAATGTAAATGAAAGATACAAAAGAGCTGATCCAAGAAGCCAACATTGTCAGAGGCCAGTGTAGCACTCACCTAGCCATGAAGGAGAGGCAAAGCCAACATTGTCTAAAGCTGAATTATCCAATGCTAGAACAATATTCGGCGGACAAACTTCAACCTTGCATGAATTCAAAATATCAAGTTGGGAGCTAGTAAGGAGAAAGAAAATGTAAAAACATTTAGCAATGTAGCAACCGTAATAAACATCACTTGCTAGTGGACACCATTTAAAATCTAAATTGGCTACAATCAAGACAAATGTTTATCCTTAACTGCGAACCAATCCCAGTTCCTTTTTCTTTTAATCAGAAGGCATCAACACTTACCACTATACCATGTGTTGCGAACACATCGAAGCTGCGGCGAAGTTCTCGGATGCAGTAATCACGAATGCAGGCGAATAGATCGAACCTTTTATCACGAATGCAGCAAGCACGCACACGAAAATATACCATGTGTTCTCACAAGCTTCGCAGGTTCTCGGAGAGAGGGAGAGAGCACTGGAGGAACAAGAAGGAAGCCTGAATACGTGAGCATGCAAAAGATGTGAGGATGTTTTATTGCTCCTCTGCTTTAAATATGCCAAAGATGTTAACGGCTATATTTTCAATACCCTGTGTTCTCACAAGCTTCGTGGGTTCTGAGACAGAGGGAGAAAGCCAATAAGAAGGAAAGCCTGCCCTGTGTTTTCAATGCCAAATCAGAGCATGCAAAAGATGTGAGGATGTTTTCTTACTCTCGTGCTTTAAATATGCCAAAGATGTTAACAGCTATATTTGCATTTTGACTTTTACCCATTTTTTAAAGTTTCAAATGTATGAGAAACAATTTTAATTTGTGTTGATGATGTAATTTTAAAAATATTTAAAATACAATAAATCAAATAATGAATAAAATTAAAAATTTAAACTTCAATAAAATTTTTAAATTTTTTAATTTTTTCCAATTAAATTTTAATTATTTAAATTTTGGCAATAAATATTAATTTATCATTAAATCAAATAAAACTTTATCAAAAATTTTAATAATAACTCAAATTAATAAATTAAAAAATAAATTTATATTTTTATAAAAATTTAAAAAAATTTAAATATGATAATAATTAATTCTTATTTTATTTTATTTCAATAAATCAAAAACATGAAAATTAATTCTTATTCTATTCTATTTCAATAAATCAAATATGATAATAATTATTTTATTATGATTTTTTTAGACTTAAAAAATATTTGTTTTATTCTCTGTCTACTCCATTCTAAGAATCAAATACTCGTATAGGAGGATATGAAATATTTTAAAATTTTAGAAATTTAGCTATTTTGGTGATTATTTATCATAATATTTTGAATTTTGAATTTTTTTAAAATCTTAATTCATAATTTTTATTTTTATTTTTATCTTTATTTTTTAAAAAATTAGACTATGTAATAATTTAATAAAATTAATAATTTTAAAATAAATATTAAAAATAATTTAAATTTAATATAAATTTAAATTTAAATCTCTTTGTCATTTTTTAATTTATATATTTTTAATTTGAATTTGAATTACTTTAACTTTTACTAAAGCATTCAAAAATTTAATATACTTAAATTAAAAATTTTATACCATAAATTTTGAATTAAAATTTTAAATAAGTGTAAAGAAATATTGAGGTTGTTATTATAAAAAAATTAAGATATCTCAATGGTAAAACTTGTTTTAGTTAACACTCTCAATGTTTTGAAAATTTTGCAAGAAAAATATAGGTTGTGAATCACAAATTGTTTAAATTTGAGGAATGGACATAAAATGAGGTGTAAAATTTATTTGAATCATTTTTGAGGTATTTTAACAATAAAAATACTATTAATTTTTTACAATTATTTGAATCAAGATCCAAATTGAATTAAATTGAAAATTTAGGTGCACTACTAAAAAAGTTAAAATGATAAATTTTAAATTAAAATCCAAAAAAATTCAATTTTTTATTTTTTTAAATTTTATTTATTCATTTGTTTATTGTTAATTTAAATTATAAAAATATTTTTAAATTTTATATTAAAAAGGTGAACATAAATGTAAATGAGTCAAATATCTTTTTTCTAAAGAATCATTTTTATTTTAAATCACTTTTTTTATAAAAATATGTCATGAGTTTCTTAATTAAATTATAGATTACTCTTATCTACTATATGTATAATTATTTTAAAATATATACTTAAAATATGTGTTTAAATTTAAAAGCTCAAACATAATATATATATATATATATATATATAATAAGTGAGTTAATTACCAGCAACTCCATCAAAAGATAGGGTAAGCTAATAAAATAAAAGATTAATTCTTAGATTTTTAAAAAGACAATTTATACAGTAAAATTTCTTTATTATGAGTATTTTAAGTTAATATTGAAATCTTAGTATCATTAGCCATCAAATCACTTTAGTAATAAAAAACAAATAGTTCAAATTACATATAAATGGACAACCCATGTTATAAAAGTCTAAATCACTCCTTGTTTGTAAAATATCATCTTCTCTAAACCACCCATAATTTATTTTAAGTATTTAATATATTCTTGAACTGGCTATTCTCAAAGTATATGTGGTACTAATGTGGATATTTAAGGATTTGTTTGCATATTATTATTATATTTTTTTAAAATATAAAATATTTTATGTTGTCAAATTTTTAAATAGATTAATATTGATAATAATTTTTAATTATAAAATTTTAAATTTTATATTTTGTCATATTTATCTACAAATTTTATTTTCAAATTATACAAATGATTTTGGATAAATTGATTCATTTTTTATAATTATTTTAAATAGTTTAATTTTTTCAAAATAGTAAATATTATTCAATTTTTTTAAAAATACCTTTTTTTCTAATTTTTACCCTCATTTTCAAAATCTATCAAATTAATGAAAAATAATCAAATTTAACATTGTTAAAAAATTCAAAAATTAAAGATATTTAATTAAAGATCTTCAGATTAAAAATTTTGACTTCAGATTTTTCTAATGAATGTGGAAAAACATTCAAGCTATCATCATAAAAAGAATTTAAAATTTTGTGAGTATTGAAAATATTTTTAATAATTTTTACTATCAAAATTTTAAATAATTCGTAATAACTAGTGTGAGTAAAAACTTATTTAAATTAAGAGATTGGCTCAAAATAGTGTAAATTTATTTGAGTCATTGTTTAGTCAATAATAAAAAAATGCTTAAATTTTTCAAAATGAGTCAATACCTAATTTGACCATTTTTTATCAATTAGGATCTATTTGAAAATATTAAAATTCAAGATAAAATTTAAGAGATAGAGCATTATTAGAAATTTTAAATGACATTTAAAAATACTATAGATAAATATATAAAATAAATTATATTATATTTATATAATTACCTTAGATATAAAAATACTCTCTCTTAATCTTTACCATGAAAGCATTTTCAAACATATATTGTTTAATGAGAAAGAGTCAAATTAAACCTTATTTCAAATCACTGTGTAAAAAGTATAACTATATTTTCATTATTAAAATGTCTAAACAATGATCCCAAATAAAATTTACATTTTATTTTGAGTCGATTCTCTTAATTTTGAATAATTTTTGACTCACGAGTTATTTAATATGAGTTTTTTAAAAGTTTAACAGTAAAATTTTATAAACATATATTTTTAATACCTAAAACTCTCAAAAAAAATTGTGATGGTAGTTTGAATATTTTTTCACATTCACAAAAAATTTCAAAACAAAATTCATGTTACAAGATCCTCAATTTGAATATTTTTAAATTTTAATTTTAAAAAATTAATTTTTATTATTTTTTATTAAATCAGAGATTGATTTTACTTTTGAAGTTCATGATAAAGATTGAGATTAGATGACATTTACTTAATATATTAAATTAAAAATATCAATTACCCGATAATTATATTTTTATGTACTTCCCAAAAAAAAAAAAAGAAATGTAATGTAGTTTCACATTAAAATATATGTTAAAAAAAAAAAACTAGATCATCCTTGTTACTTTCCTAAATTAAAACAAGAATTTTCATATAAAATAGTTAATACATATTTTGTGACATATAGGGGGAGTTAATGTAGACGGTACATATATCCATCAATAACAATTAACCACACATTGGGTATACAGACTTTCTTTTGTGAGTTTTATATCGTAAAAATGAATCCTTATTGAATCAAATATATTGTGAATTATTTACTTGAAGCTTTTGAGGAGCAAAAAGATATTTTTTCTATTATTAAATATATTTTAGATATAATTAATATGTAAAAATTATAAATTCTAAAAAAGTGTTAGTCAATAAACTTATGGTTCAAATTTAAACATTTGAAATGCTTCTCAAATTTTTGTACTGTCAGCCAAAATTTCAATATATAATAAAATGTGTACCCAATGAAGGAGTATTCGGTGCAATTTAATTATTATAATAATTTTTGTAAAATTTTTTAAAATTGTTAATAAAATATTCAAAATCTCCCATAAAGGAGTATTCGATGCAATTTAAAGAGTTGTCACGAAAAACATTTTTGTAATAATTTTAAAATTATAATAAAAAATATTAATATAAATAATTTTATTATTTTTATTATAAATTATTTTTAATTAATTTATATATTATAATTTCTAAAAAATTATTATAAAGATATTATAATAATTTAAAAATCATTATTAAAAATTAGATTTATTTTTTAAGTTAATAATTACAAATCAAAAAATATATTTATTAATAAAATATTTATAAATTTAATTAAATTAATATAAATATTTAAAAACATATAAAAATTATGTTAAATAATATATCATCATATTTATTGTCAACTTGACAAATATTTACATATAAAGTTCAAATCATTACTCAAATCAAAATTAATTTAATCTGTCACTATCACTTGTTGTCACCGTCTCATTTGTTAGTATCTATAAAAAATAATATCAATTTAATTTAATTTTAATATAATTAATTTTAAATCTTTATAGTTAATAAAATAACAATAAAATCAATTAGTATTTAAAATAATTTACAAAATTAAAAATTAATGACTTCAAAACTTTAAAATGGAATAAAATAACTATGAAATCAATTAATATTTAAAATTTTGATATTCATGTAATAATAAAATTAACTAAAAATAGTATATCTATCCATGAAACATAATTTTAACTTATAATATTATCAAAATCGTCATGTAACAAATTAGCAAAAACCTCATTTTTTTATTTAAAAAAATTTAAAAATTACAAGATCTCTAATTGTCACCAAGTATTAGTGTTTAAGACAATTCCAATCCTTTCTTCTCTCAATATTTTTTTTCAAAAATATAAAAAGCAAAACCTATGAAAAAAATTTCTAAGTAATAATCACTTTACATAACAATAGTGGAGATTTAAATCCACCAATTGTAAAGTATTTTTCACAATGCAATTCTGAGAAGTACTGTGCAATTGATTACTTTAGCAAAAGAATCTTAAATCACAAGCAACCCAGTACCTAGTGCTTAGTTTTCTCGTGATGGCTCAAGTCTTCTTGGGGCCTAAGTCAAATGGCAAGTATTTCTTGTTCTTGTATCTCTCTTTCAATGCAACCCTCTACTTATGTGAAATCACAGTTAAGACTTGTGTAATTAACAACTTTACCACTTTGCTGTAACAATAAAAAAACCCAATTTAATTCTGTAACATATACACAAATCTTAAGAAAGAGATATTAAACATAAGACACCTATCTGGTATAACAGTTTCATAATTTATAAATAACTTTAAAATTATAAACCCATATTAAAAATTTTTAAAAAACATAAGTTCAAATAATTGACGCTTAGTAGAGAAAAAAGTTAAGAAGTCAGTAACCAACCAAAACTTAAAAAGATAAAAAAATCTTTATAAGTCACCTTAAAGCCAAACAACCACTGTTTGGATGAAAAGAAAAAAAAAAAAAAAAGAAAAACATCGGTGGTTGCTTTATGAAAGATGACAACAAATTAAGAGAAAAGTACCATTTTTTATGGAAGAAGAAAAACCATCAAAATTGTTCATCCCCAAGGAAACAAATTTCAAAAATAGAAAAAATAAAAAAGTAACCAATAATTACAATGTAATGTAATAATAAGTTATAAGAAGAATTAAGAAAATTCAACCTAAAGCTAAACAACTACTGTTATAATTTTTTTTTATATATATGTATATATATATAGCATTGTCGAATTATAACAATATTAAAGTAATAACACTTAAAGTAAGACGATAGGCAACCTTACCTTAACTTCTTAGGATTGTCAATTTTAACATGCAACTACTAGCATAGGGTTAGCCTAAAAGATGTTGGCGGACAACTTAATAGAGTCAAAAGAGAAGATGACAACACAAAAAAGTCAATTGAGTTTTATTTTTCTTTTAAGATTTTTAAATATTCAATGTGGAATATGATTTTTTTCATCATTTAAATATTTTACGATCCTTTAAAAATTGCAAATCTCATAATGAAAATGTTTATAATTTTTTAATAACAAATTTAAATATTTAGAGAAAGATAAACTTGAAATATACGTTTTAAAATCCTAAAACAATTTGCAAATCTAATAACTCTCCATGAAATTCATCCAAAGCAATTAATAAAATTATAATAGAAATTTTTCTTAGCCAATCCTAGTTATAGGTTTTTCATTTACTCAAGAGTATTAAATGCACATAAATTGTAATAACTATAAGAGAAAGAATAATATGAGTTGTGAGAAGTACCCATATGGTGCCCTATGATTACAGCTCAATGAATGGGTTTTCTCAACACTTTCCATTTTAACATCTCCCATCCTAGCTCATGTTTTTGTTCACCATTTCTACACATTCGTATAATGACATTATTACTTATGGCATTTTTTTAAGCACATCATCTGTAAACCTTATGCCTATTAGATAACACAAACACACCTAAAAAACAAAAGAAAGATCGAGCCTAAAAATTAACATTATAGATATGTATATAATGTGAAAAAGAAAATACCCCTTGAAGACTTGAAGTCTTGAATCCTTAATGAGCCAACCTGGAACCAAGAAAAGAAAATTCAATCTCCTTCATAAAATGCATACTACTCTTAACACAAACCTGACATACAACATTTTGCTGTAATCACTAAATTGAAACAAAACACAAATACAATAAGATGTTCATACCGGTAAATATTGCAAACACAATCCAACCATTTTTTGAGTCAACCCATTTTCTTCATTTCAAGAGTGCATTAACACCCATCTTGTAAGCCTTGGCATTATGTATATATTGCATTATCACTATTATCACATTCTTACCTACTTTTTAGAGTTAATGTCATTCTTCATGCATTAACCACTTATAACTAAATCAATGAGAAATTATCATTCGACTAACCTTTTTTTTACTTAATTAAAACAATTATTTAAAAGCACATAACACAGACGCACACAAAGGAATAAACAAACACAATGAAAGACAATGTCAAACTCTTCCTACAACATCACTAGATGAACTTGGTTTTAATTTGATTGAAATTATATTCATATTGGATTGAAATTAGTTTGATTTTTATTTTTGAAAGTAATAATTCGTAGAACTTTGTTATTGCTATGAAATATAATTACAATAAAGATGTAATTGAAATAATAGGATAGTCAATTCCGCGTAGTAAAACATTAATTTTTAATATATTATTTTAATAAAATTTTAAAAATTTAAATTTTATCAAAATTTAATAAATTATCATTAAAGTAATGTATAGATAATATTAATAAATAAATATATCTTATCAAATTGAAATATAATTTTTTGCGCAAATTAAATTTTCATTAAACAATATATCATTCTTGTAGGAAAAGATTTAATTAAAATTATAAAACATTGCATTTATAACTGGTTAAAACAATATATCATTTTATAAAAGATTGCCATGGTGGTTTCCCTGGCAATTGGCTTTACCAATTAAAAAAAAAAAGTTTTAAAAAACTCATACATTTATGGCGGTAAATTTTTCGTGAGAAATTTTTTAATATTAAAAAATTATAAATTAATATTTTCATAAGGTTTCTCATGGCATTTCTTATAGAATATTTTTTTAAAAAATATTTATAAAAAATTTTCATTGAAATTTTCATGGGAATGATAATTTCTCAATATTTATTATATGCTGTTTTATTTTTGTGAGAATTTTCATTAAGAATTTTAATGTTTTTCTTCTATGATATTCTCAGGGAAGGTAATTTCGTTGGAAATGTGCAAGGAGATTCCAATGGTATTTTGTTCCCTAAGAATCTTAACCAAATTTGAAAAGTTGCTTAGAAAAACTAAATTTTAATTTATGATTATCAAATTTTTCTTAGAAAAGAAACGTAAGAAAAAAACAATTAATTTTCTTACAGAAATTTTCATAAGAAAATTGTTTACCAGAAAATAATTATTTAAATAGCATAATTGATTTTTAAATATAAAATATTTCCGAAGAAAAAATTTCGTACCAATTACACTATTAATTTTCTTATGAAAGCGTCCTAAGAATTTCAGAAATAATTTTATAAATGTTTTCTAAATAAAATTTTAAATTTTATTTTTTAATTTTTAATAAAAATAAATGTAAATTAATAACATAAATCATTTCGTACTATACTTACCATGAAGTTTTCTTGAAAACATTTTTTTAACAGTAAATTCCATTGGAATTTTTCCAATGGCAAAAGAATTTACCAATACTTATTTTATCTGTGATGAAAGTTTTTTTTTTTGTTGGAATTTTTCTTTGAAATTTTTTATATAATTATTATATTAATATAACATAATAAATAAATAAATAAATTTATAATTATTAATTTTATTTAATTATTATAATATCTTTTTAAAAACACAAAAGATCTGACCAAGAAAAAAACTTTAACATATATTATTTAAAAATTCAATTAATGGAGATTTGAAATTATGAGTGATAAATATGGGTGCACCAATGTTTGTAAAAATTAATATTATCATGTTTTTCTTACTTTGTTTATTTAAAACTTTAAACTATTATAATTTTTTAAAATACTATTTTTGAAAATTTTATGATACTTTTTATTTAAGATATTTTGGTAATTTCACAGTTTTTGTATTTTTTTTTTGTGTGATGATAGTCCAATCGAACCATGATACGATGGTGATGATGATCAAATAAAGATTATAAGAATAATTTTACCTACCGGACAAGATTTGTCTAACTTATGTTTTGTTTGTCACAAGTTGCATCAAAGTAGTCATTTATCTCAGGATATACTTTGTGTTTAGTGATTGTATTTGTGGCATGGAGATTTTGAAAATTTGAAATTAAAAGTAATTTAATTTTAGATAAATATAATATAATTTTAAATTATATTTTTAAAATATTGATAAAATAATTATATATATACATTGATTTAATTTATATTATTTCTTTTATAAAAACTATTCGAATTAGAGATGTTATAAGTCAAATTTAGACTCAAAATATTTCACATATGTAAATAAATATTCAAATTAGAATCACAATACACTTAATATGTTTTTTGAGTACTATATATATAAAAATTATATATTATAAAAATTAAAAAATTATAAAAATAATTAAAAAATAATTTAAAATTAAAAGATAAATTTAAAATAAAGCGTAACATTTATTTGATTCATTTTTTAAAGATGTAATTATTTTTAAAGAAAGAGTTATTCATCACATCTTCATTTTTTAAGGAAAAAAAAAAGATTAAAGAAGCCTTATTCAATCTTAAATAAAGTGTTACAATGGGGATGGCTTGTTATCACTCAAAAATTTTCTTTTTCTTTTTTGCCAATCAAGATTTCTTGAAGAAAAAACTCATTCTGTTACTTCACCTCTCACATTCCTCCGCATTTTGGTTAAATTTTCACATCGTGAAAGGTAATTTACATAGCTGAGAAGTGGTCTTTGATAATGAGGTTGAACCGACAGCCGAAAACTATTCTTAAATTAATTTATGAATTTATTTTTTTATAATTGATTGTTTATGTTCTATTCATGTCGGATTCATAGGTCCATAACTGGAGCAACCAAACTAGCAAACACTTGTGCCGGAGCTCACTAACGCTAACACCGACTTCCCGACCGATGGAACCGTCACCATGACGGACGCGGGAGTGGCCGAGATAGGTAAGGACTTATTGTGCCCAATTTGCATGCAGATCATAAAGGACACTTTTCTTACCGTATGTGGTCGTAGCTTCTGCTACATGTGCATTATTACTCACCTCCGCCACAAGTGCGATTGCACCTGTTGTGGCCATTACCTCACCAACAATCAGTTGTTTTCTAATTTCTTGCTCGATAAGGTTTGTTTGATTTTGTTTTGGGCTCCTTCAATTATCATTTTTTTTTCATTTGTTTGAATTCAATTTATGACTATACGTGTGCCCACCTATGGTTCTATTTGATTATAGATGGCTGTAGCTTATTCTGGCAACAACAAGATGGACTTATAGAATAACAAATATTGGTAGCCTTTTTGTGTGCCTCTATAATTCTGCTGCGGTGGATAAGTCATGTTTGATTGGATAAGGTTGAAGAAATGATAGTTTTGTTATTTGCGTTGGAAAATTAATGTAGGCCTGACTCTTAAGTTTTGAAAACAGCAGATAAGTAAAGATGTATGAATTATTATACCTGCTTGTATCAATTTCATTGGTTTGTATATGTTTACTGTTGACATCAATGATGTCTCAAATGTGGAGATCTCTGTACGCATACATTTTGAAAATCAAGTTTAAATGGTGCTCATCAGAAGTTGAATTGTAGTTAGAGGCAACATTACTGGCCCCACTTTTTTCCCATTTGCTGGCTTTTTGTCCCCTAAATCTATGATGGGAACGGAAAGTGTTTCAAGCAGAGGTACTCCTTAGCAAATCGTTTCTTGATAGATCTAGGTTTGTATATGCGATTTTGCCTGGTGATCAAGAAAATCTGGGGGAGCCATTGATTTCCAAACATTTTATGTCATTGATCCTTTGTGTTCAAACAACAAGCTTGGGTGCAGTGTTAATAAGGATATTCAGTTCTAAACTTGTTGTCTCACTTCCATTGTTCTTTTTCTTTTAATTTTTATGTTTGGTTTTAGGTAGCTGAGTTGTTTTATGAGTTAACTGCATTTCTTTTGCATTCCTGTACATGGTTTGGTGCAAACATTGAAAGATAAGGTTATGCTGATTGTTCTTTTTGTTAAGCAGGTCCAAAGGTTGTTACTTATTTCATTACATTTTCCTGTTCTCCTTTTTAACATTATAAAGCAGGGATTAATCAAACTTTGAAAGCAGCTTACAGTATCATGCGTTGTAAATTGTGTTGATAATATTGATTGATACACTCAACATTAGTAATCGAATAAGTTCGACAATGATCATTTGTGTCTTGACTTCTTGAAGATTTGGATAGTTCACCTCTTGTGTTTCAAAAACATTCACACAGTTTTCTTTTTGACATAGAGCAGTATCTTGTTGCACTCAAGGAAAGCAGTGGTGGTAAGATGCATCGTTATGAGAGTGAGTGGTAATGTTGATTTTAGTGTTTTATTTACTGCACCTATAGGGAAAGAGCTCTTCTCTCTTGGTCTCTTATGGTTACAAAATTGGTAAAATTAGGTTTTTTTTCTTTGGCTATTTTAGTTATTGCATTAAGGCTTCATAAATAGGTTGACCAAAGAAAAAATTTCTCTTAGTCAGCTTACAATGTCACAATGGCCAAGTTTGAACTTCTGTTAGACAAGTTAGCCCGAAGCTTCCGTTAAATTAGGCTATGTCATTTTGTTTAATTCTTATTCATCAAAATTTATGCTACTGTTAACATTATTTATCAAGTTATGATCAAATTTTCTTATATAATTCTTGCTGCTAAGAAAACATAAATAATGGAAATAGTGCCTCCTTTAATTCCTAGGTACTAGAAATGATAGTAACATGGGCTGAGCTCAGTTTAGCAGTTTTACATGGGCATCCTGGGATATGAAAGTCAAGCCTGGACTGCAAGCAATCTGCTTGGTCCACTCTAACTTGTAAACACCCTAATTTGTCCTTAACTATGGAGTGCTAAATATGTTTTTTTTTTCCATGCACACATATATATTTGAAGATTTCATTCGGGCTTTTGCTGTAAATGATTATCTTATGTGAACTTGTGTGTTTGTGACGTGACTATTCATTACATTTACTCAGAAAAATGAAGGTTAACTTAGCTCTGAATTTCCCTTAGGTAATTTTTGTAGGATTCGTAGTAGGTTTGCTTTTAGAGCCTAACGGTTGGCCAGATTACTTGATTGCCCAAAAGAGAATTTAATTGCCGAAATCAGCCAGTTTTCCATGAATACATTGGACCAACATGGAAAAGGCCATCGTTCTGACGTTCCTGATCTCTACTGTTTACAACAAATTAACTTGAATCAAATTGATGGGTCTGACAGTTTCAGATATCATTCAAGAGCAGTGAAGTGAAAGACAATTCAAGTAGACTTGAATCTGTGGTTGAGGTGACTCAAGTTTCCCTTGAATGGGTCTGCTGATGCAAATGGTTTCATCCCCTCTGATAAGAATCATAAGAGTTTACAAAAATATTAGTTCAACAAGTGTGGAAATTCTGATGAAGGTAGAAGATTTAGACAAAGGAAACTAAATTTTTTCAGACATCCATCTTCAAGGACACAATCTAGTCTGGAGCTGATGATTACGTCAAGTGAAGCTCTGACTTGAGGAAGGTGTGACAGAGCGTTTTCTCTGGAGAGATCAGATTGTAGCAGAAAATGGAGAAAGATTTTTAACTGAAGATTCAGTGTCTTAAGGTCAGATACTAATATTGGTGACCTCCATTCTGCCATGGAGAATTTGCAAACGAATGAGGAAGAGTAGAGTTTTGCAGACATGGACAAACCCGTTCGCCAAAATTTCAATGGCCAGGTTAAGATGCCTCAGAATATAACTTCACTTGGATATGCCCAGAAAAGTTCACCTGCTATGATGCCCAGAAATATTCCAAACTTTTGAGGCCCTTTGGTGTACAAATATGCCTCATCCTAAAGAATTGGTTCTTTGGCCAGCATCCCAGGACTTGTCAAGTGTTGGGCTGGCCATAGATCAAAAGAATATGGATGAGCTAGTTGACGGTAGCTTAATATCAAGAGAACTGAGGCCAGAGGATAGTAATTATTGTGTCTGGCATGAACGGTTGGAGGATGGGCAACAGTTCACCACAGTAGGATCCAATGCTGCTTATTCATCTAAAACCCACTACAAAATATCTACGCGCCAACTAGTAAGAAAAGGATGACAAGGAGAATTCTTTACTTTTCTTCTTGCATAAACAATCAACACAAAGTGTAGTTTGTACCGCAGCAAAATACAAGTTGTTTATACACTATTATTCACAACGGACAGACAAAATCAACACTTGTGTCTACATCTTCAATATCTACATCTGCAACCAAGTCACTAAGATCCACGCTGCTTCCTTAGAAGGTCCCCCTAAGCTTTAGGACTTCAGCAAGTCTTCCTCGCTTCTTGTATTATTGATAGCACTTTTTCAATGCTTTGCAACGGATCATTTACATCATGACTCTGCTAGCTTTCCCCTTCTGTTAGCTTTATAGGCTAGTTTTTTAAGAACCATAGATGGGTTTTTGTTTCATGAATAGTTAATCTTTGTAAAAATAGTAGTTCAGTTCATCTAAATATGTTGAAACACCCTTTTGATTGTTCACTACTTAACATTAAAATATTTTCAAAAGAAATAATCATGCCTTATATATCAACTTTAACGAGTTCTTATCTTGTTACCTACAAGGAACAAGTTCTTATTACTTCAAATCCAAGAGTTTACTTAGAGACAGTTTTGGGTTAAGTCTGCACATTGATGGGTAAGTATACTAACCTAATTGACTTCAATTTTATACTTAATTTCTTCTTTGATTTTGAAAAACTTAGCAGTTAAAGGCCCAAGGACATAATAACCTTTTTAGGATTTGCAACAAACATGAGAGAAAAAAGATGTTTGCACTTCATAAAAACTCAAACGTAATCTAGGATTATGTAATGTATACCGAGTATTCCCTACCAAGATAAATAAGAACACATCTCATTATTTCAACTTACTGATAATTCTACCTATTCTTAATGGAAGAAAGAAGTTTGAGAGTCCGAATATGACAAACTTTAATTATTTTTCTAAAGTTTTTCGGATCATCAGTATCATTAGTATCAATAATATAATTTTTTTTTTTAGGGTTAGATACAAAACACAGACCAGAGAACAACAAAGAAAAAAGAAAGAGGAAAATGATATCGAAAAAAATGTAAAGAATTAAGTATATAACCTTACCATTATATGCTCTTTTGGATAAGACCTTGTGCACTATGTAAATTGGTATTCTTACAACAGATTTTGGTGGAGAGTGCAATACAACTAACTACAAAATTAGACAAATACAATAAGCAAAGACTTTATCATCAAACTTAATCTCTATTGCAATCTTATGGCATTCATAATTTGAAGATTATTTTAAGTACAAAAAATCACATACTTTGATACGATGAGCTGTGCTACCATCCACAGTAGGATATTTTCTAGCTTGATATCTCTATGGCAAATTTCTTGGAAAAAATAAATCTTTTAGGCCAGATTGATCATAAGAGAAAGAAAAACAAAAAAAAAAAAAAATTAAAAAGAAATGTTAAAAGAAACCAAAGAATGAAGGTTGTAATTCAAATCATTGAATAGTGGTCACTCACTCCCCATATTAGTTGCTGAAAGAAAACACTCGTTGAAAATGAACAAAGAAATTAGAAAACAAAAGAGTAAAATTTTTATCCAAAAAAAATATAGTTATAAGAGAAATTGAATTATATAAAGTAAATTAGTGAATATGGCATGCTCACTTCTTTATATTACCTTGCACAGAGACAAGTAAGAGAGAAAGGAAGAATCTAGAGAGAATTGAAGAGTATTTTCTATGTTTCTCCATAAATCATCTTCCCCTGTATGCCTTTTTCACTTATTTTAATAATTTTGGATATTCTTCACCTGATACAACTACCTTCCTTGTGTAACTAATTACACATTAAATCAAAATAAAGTGTTGCATTTAAGTAATTAAAATAATGACTGAAATGCTTATGTAATAATGCATCAATACCCCCATCTCCAGAGAATCTTGGAACTCAAGGATTAAAATGAGGGTAATTCTGGCACAGTTAATAAAAGCCTTCCTAAAGTCTTTTGGAAAGGTATTTTTCCAGTGAACCAACACTTTTATTAGAGCTTTACCATTTCTCTTCCTGATTCGACGATCATGGATCACAATTGGTTCCTTGACCAAGGGACCATTTTCATCAGGAACTGGAAGTTGACTATGCTGAATATCTAGACCCATATGCGGCTCAAGTTAGGATACATGAAAAACAACGTGTACTCTAGATCCTGTTGGTAACTACAATTTATAATCCACTGAAACAACGTTATCTAGGATTTTATATGGTATGAAATATTTAGTAAAACATTTGATATTTATACAGTTCACCACAAAAGATTGTTTATAGGGCTGCAACTTGACATAGACCAAAATTTTAACTTCAAACTGCCAATTAGTTCTGGATTTGTCAGCATGCTGTTTCATTCTATTTTGGGCTCTTGTCATATAAAATTTCAATAACTTCATAGCAGCTTCCTTTGCCTGCAAGCTTCGATTTATGCAGCCACTATCAAACTCTGAGCAAAATAAGGTAAGTGAATGGGTGTAGGTTTGACCATACACTATTTGGTAAGGAGTAGTATTAGCAGAAGAATGAAATGATGTATCATACCACCATTCTGCGAGGAGTAACCAATGTTCCTAGTCTTTGGGAGTTTCTAAAGACATACAACGCAAGTAAGCTTGTATGCAATGGCTCACTACTTCACTCTGTCCATGTGTTTTAGCATGGTAAGCTATGGATAACTTAAGTTGAGTTCCCATTAACTTGAATAACTGCTGCCAGAAGTGACTAACAAAAATTTTGTATCTATCAAACATAATACTAGAATGAAGATCGTGTAGCTTGTAAACCTGATCAAAGAATACTTAGGCCATACTTATAGCAGCAGAAGGATGTGAGAGGGACAAGAAATGAGCATACTCACTCAAACGATCGATAACTACCAATATCACTGAAAAAACTTTCCACTTAGGTAACTCTTCTATGAAATCCATTGAGATATCAAACCAAATTATCTCAGGAATAGGCAAAGGTTGGAGTAAATCTAGGTAGGCAGATGGATTATATTTATATTGTTGGCATGTTATGCAATTTCTGATGAACCATCTAGTATCTTTCCTCATTCTCTTCTAGTATACTAATTCTTCCATTCTCTTATTTGTAGCAATAATGCCTAAGTGATCACCTTCAGCTGAAATATGAAAATAAGTAATTAGATCTTCATGCAGTCCCTTATCCATACCCATAGCCAACCTGCCCTACCTTTTTAACTGATTATTCTCCCAAGTAAAGTAGGGTGTTTGGCAGAAATTTGAGCTAAACTATGAATGAGATGGACTAATGTAGCACTTGAAGTCCATGAATGTTGTGTTCTTTTCAACAAGTCATTGGTCACCACTGAAATGATCTTACATTCGCTGTTGGAACTCTTGATGAAGCATCAACAACTGTGTTAGACACCCTTGTCCTAAAGATAACTTCAAAGTCATACACCATTATCTTAACTACCCACTTTTGTTGAGCTGATGTGTTGGTACTTTGATCTAAAAGAAATCTCAAACTATAGTGATCGATTTTAATCTTAAAATGCCTCCCTATAAGATAGGCATTCCACATTTTCATTGCTGCTAATATTGCCAGCATTTCCCTCTCATATACTGGCAGTACTTGATGTTTCATACCTAAAGCCTTGCTGAAATAAGAAACAAGTTTTCCTTCTTGAATGAGAATAGCACCATACCTGTACCATACGCATCAGATTCCACAAAAAAAGGTAGAATCAAAATTAGGTAATGTGAAAACTGGTGCTGACACCGAAACTTCCTTGTGTAAATTGAAGTGTTGCTCAGCTTCTGGACTCCATTGGAACTCCGTTTTTTTAAGTACCTTGAGCCAACACACCATACTCTTCAACAAATCTTCCATAATAACCTGTAAGACCAAGGAAGCCCTTAAGTTCCTTGAGATTTGGAGGTACTGGACAATCCATAATAATAGAAACTTTGCTTGCATCCATAGCCACTTGCTTTGCACTGATAACATGTCTCAAATATTCAATTTTGGTTGAACCAAATTCACGCTTTGACAATTTGACTATAGTCGATGATGAGATAGAATATTGAGTACTTTATCTAGATGTTTTCGTAGTCTATATATTTAATTCTTTAGAGAAATTTATTTAGATGTCTATGATTCACACAAAGCCTCCAACTACCATCTTTCTTCTCCACTAACGCCATTAGACATGCAAAAGGACTGTTGTTGTCCTTAATTATTCCAGAGATTTTCATTTCGTGGATCATCTTCTCTATTTCATCCTTCTGCACAACTTCAACAAGTTCTTTTATGATTATCCACAATAAATGAGTTCTTATTACTTCCATTCCAAGTGTTTGCTTTCAATAAGTTCTAGATTAAGTCTGTTCTTTGATGCACAAGTGTACTGACCCAATTGCTTTTTGTTTTATACTTCTTTCCTTCTTTGATTATGAAAAAACTAGCAGTCAAGTTCCTACTTATCTATACAAGCCAAGAGATAAAATTACCTTTTTAAAATTTGTAACAAAGATCTGAGATAAAAAATGCTTCCACTCCATAGAAACTTGGACAAAATCTGCGATTATGTAATGGACACTGAATATTCGCTACCAAGAGCAATAGGAACACAGTCTCATTATTTCATCATACTAAGAATTCTACCTATTCTTAATAAAAGAAAGGAGCTTAATAGTTTAAAGATTACAAAACCTAATTTTCTTCTTGAAGTTTTTTTTGGATCATCAGGATTTTCAAAGGGACAAGTACCAACAAACATCACATATAAGGTGACCCCACAAAACCAAATATCTACAGTTTATAATTGCTCGAGGATTAGATAGAGAACACAAATCAAACAATAGCGAAAAACACAAATACGAAAATGATATCAGAAAAATGTCAAAAGTTAAGTACATAACCTTTTCATCGTATTCTCTCTCGGATAGGACCTTAGGCACTACGTAAGTTGTTGTTCCTCAACAGATTTTGGTTAAAGGTGCAACACATACAAGAAGAAAAGAGGTTATAATCAAACTTGATCTCCAATGGCATTCATAATCTAAAGATTACCTTTGAGTATCCAAAATCACATATCTTGACAAAAAGGGCTGTGCTATCATACAGTAGAATATGTTCCAGCTTAAGATACCTATGGTAGATTTGCTGTAAGAAATAAATGATCTAAACAAGATGGATTATAAGAGAAAGAGTTATTAAATCAACTTTAGGTCTTACAGAATTAGGCTTGACAGTGGAAGGCTTTAAAAATTTGACTAGTGAAATAATTGTTGCCCATAGATCATCTATGTATTCTTCTCGTTCATAATATGAGTGGATTTAGCCTTCATATACCCCTCACTTTGGCAATGTCAACAATACCCAGTTCCCTAATGTAATCAACATAGACCATCTGTCGCTGCCTATCCACTACAGTTCTTGATTCTTCTGCATGTCTTAGGAGTAAAGATGTGATGAAGATGTGATGAAAGAGTTCAGTGTGTCCATTTTTGAGCTAATGTCACCAGCAAACACAGCAGTAAGATATTCCCTTCTCGGAGTTAGCAATTTTCTCATTATTCATACCATGATGCATCCTTATCCTAGCTTAATATGCTAGATATCAACTGGATAAAATTCTCAAAATGAATAATATCAAACCTTAACACTAATCCAATAACTAGTGCAAAGTCAAAGCATGCCATCTATCATGTATTAGCGGAATAAAATTCTCAAAAAATTTAAGGAAAAAAAAGCACAATGGAGAAAAAATTAAAAAAATAACAAAATAAAACAAATGATCATGAAAAGAAAAAAAGAAAACAAATAAAAAATAAATTTCAAAAGAAAATTTATAAAAAATTGGTGCAACACGAGGATTTCCTAGGAGGAATCACACATCCAAATACTACTCTCGTTCAAGCACTTTAAATTCGGAGTTTTGGTAAAATCTAGTGCATTAGTGTAGGCATGATCGCACTTAAAAATCATGAAATTATTAAAAAATAAAAACTTCATGGAAAATAACAAAGTGTAATGGAAACAAATGCAAAAAAAATAAATTAAATTAAATTAAATTAAAACGATAAATCATCAAAAGGAAGAACAAAAAAAAATCAAAGATAATAAGATTCAACAATAAATTTTTTTATCAAACAAGAAAGAGGGATGCAGTAGCATGAGGATTTCTCACAAAGAACCACCCAACCTAGTACTACTCTCACCCAAGCATGCTTAGGGATCTGATGCATCATACTATTCAAAAAGTATTGAAAATTAAAAAACAAAATCATAAAACAAAACATAATGGAAAAAATATAAAAAATAAAATAAAAAGGAAAAGATTATCAAATAATTAAAATAAACAAAAAAATAAAATCTAAAAAATATTTTTTTGGCACAAAGAAAAAAGATACAGTACGAGAATTTTTCAAAAAAAATCACCCATCCTAGTACTGCTCTCATTGAAACACGCTTAATTTCAAAGTTCTGATGGGATCAATACATTAGCATTGCTATGATCACACTCAAGAATCTAAAAAAAAATGTATTAAAAAAAAGAAAGAGTATAATAGAGAAAAATATAAAAATAAACAAATATAAAATATAAAAAAATAAATTAAAATAAATTAAAAATAATAAATTAGACAAATATATTTTATAAGAAAAAATATACGACACAAGAATTTTCTAGAAGGAATCACCCATCCTAGTACTATTCTTGCTTAAGCACGCTTAACGTTGGGTTCTCATACAAAATAGATAAATATTGTTTGTAAGAATAAAGGTGCAACACAAGGATTTCCTAGAAGGAATCACCCATCATAGTACTACTCTTGCTTGAGCACACTTAACCTTGAGTTCTGATACAAAATCAATAGATATTTTTTTATAAGGATAAAGGTGCAACACAAGAATTTCCTTAAACGAATCACCCATCTAAGTACTATTCCTGCTTAAGCACGCTTAACTTTGAGTTCTGACACAAAATCGACAAATTGTTTTTTATAAGAATAAATATGCAACACAAGGATTTCCTAGAAAGAATCATCCATCCTAGTACTACTCTTGCTTGAGCACACTTAACTTTGATAAAAAATCAACAAATATTTTTTATAAGAATAAAAGTGCAACACAAGGATTTCCTAGAAGGAACTCTTGCTTAAGCACGCTTAACTTTGAGTTCTGATACAATCGCATTCAAAATTTCAAAAAATATTAAAAATAAAAAATATCAAAAATAGCATAATAGAGGAAAATGTAAAAAAAAAATAGAAATAAAATAAAATAAAAATAAAATGAAAGATCATCTAAAAGAAAAAATTAAAAATAATAAAATTTAAAAATATTTTATTATCAAAAAAGAGAAGTGCAACATGAGAAAAAATTTTTGAAAATTGAAAATGAAGAAAAATAAAAAAAACTGAAAAACTAAAATAATCTAAAGAATAGATAAAATACAAAAATATGAATAAAATCCTAAGAAAAAAAAATAACTAAAATAAACAATAAAAAATATCAAGGAAATGAAACAAAATAACTAAAATGAACAACAAAAAATATCAAGGAAATGAAACAAAATAACTAAAATGAACAACAAAAAATATTAAGGAAATAAAACAAAATAGACTAAATTCAATTAAAAATACATAAAATAAAATAAAATAAAATAAAATCCCACAACAAATCATACAATATCCATGAGAATCTAAGGATATGAGACATAAAAAATCTAAAATGTAAGAAAAAAAGAACTAATAAACCAAAAAAGTAAAGAAAATCATCAAAAAAGATAAAATATTAAAAGAAAGATTAGGAAACAAAAAACAAAATATAAACGTTTAGAAGGCCTTTGTAAGTCATCATTGGGAAGATTATAAGTAGGAATGTGGCATGCACTATTCTAGAGACACCTCCATCTACAATGTTTTGGCAACATCTTGTTTACTCTTACCAGCTTAAGGACAAATATTGTACCCACAGAATGTAATGAGTTTTGGACATAGAGACATGCACCTTAATATAGAAAAAGACTCTTTCTCCTCTCTCGGTATGATGGACATCAACTAGATGAATTTCTGAAAATGAATGATATCAAAACTCATCGCTGATCAAATAATTTGTGCAAATCAAAGCATGCCTAGAAAAATAATTTAAGTATTAAAACAACTACAACAAAAAGTTATCAATAATTATAAAAATATTAAACTATATTTTGAAAGTCCACCGCTAATCAAAGAAGTTAATAGTAATATATGGTCACACTGCAACCCACCATATTTAAGTCAGCATAACAAAGTAAAGAACGTGCAGCTAAGACAACTGACAAATCCACAAGACCTTCCACATAGTGGGTTCATTCAAGTAAGCATTTGCTAATAAGTTTAATGATCCTAATGGCGAAAGGTTGCCACCTCTTCCTATCCAACAGGTTCATGAACATACCAGATCCACCAATGGACATATTACTTGCTAGAAGATCACTTAGATAAGTTAGATGGCATAAAATTCTAAAAAAAAAACTTGTTGAAAACATTTAAAGTCAATCTGGGGGTTATGTAATCTTTCAATTATCATCACAAAGTAATGCAATATGTAAAATTTCTAGATGACATAAAAGAAGTAACTTGTCCTTTCAAAGTGGACAAAAACACTAAAACTGTTTTCACCCAACATGGAGATATATGCCTACTATAAAATCGATATAACCATCACTAAATTGGATAAGGAGGAATGAAAAGTTATTAAACAACAATTATTTAAAAGATGATGACTAAAGATTTCTTTTCTTACCTTGAGTGGCCAACACAGTAATATTGAAAAACAAGCTATATGCATCACTTAATCCAACACCTAGTAGAATTCAAAAAAAGGATTCAACTATTTCAAAAATCACTACATGTCAAAAACCTAAAATATAATTGTTATTCTTCAACAAAAACTAAAAAGCATAAAATTGTCACATGCAAACTAAATTGAACAAAAAAATAACTCTAACAACTCACCACAATAGACAAAAAGGGATCTACAAAGAATAGAAGGATCCAACCAATGACAATCAAAATAGCATTTGCCTTACTGTCATAAAGGATTGCAAAAAAAGTCTTTTATTGTTAGAGCAACATAGTTCAACACAACTATGACTTCTCTCAAATTAGTTGCAACCATCAAACACAACCAACCAACAAGAATTGACAATGCAACCTTTTCATCTAAAATATTCAGGGATTTTTGAACCGAAAAAAGAAATTCACTCAACTAACGAAATGCATTTGAAATTTATATTTTTTATTATTGAGAAGTCAAGGAAAGGTAAGATCATTAAATCTACAACCAAAAATGACATATTTAAAAGAGATGAGAGAGAAAAAAAAAAGATGTTTTCCTGGCAATCATGGAAATATTATCCATACTTCGTTAATTCAAGGAGAAAGAAAATCGAAGAAAATGCAATAAAAAGAAGAAATCTAAAGAAACAAAAGAAAATTCGAAAAAAAACATTAAGGAACAAAAGAAAAGAAAAAAAATCAGGAACGAAAATAAAATAGAATCCAAAAATTCATAAAAATTTCCAAAAAAAAGGATAGAAGAAAAACCAAATAAACAAAACCAAATAAACTAAAAGAAAATCCAAAAAAACTGAAGTGACTAAAATAAAAATACAAGAAAGAAACTAAAAGAAAATTCAGCAAATTCAAGAAAACACATGCATGAAAAAGTAGTAGTAAGCAAACTTAAAGAAAATCCAAAAAAACCAAAGAAAAAAATCTGAAAAATAAAAAAAAAAATTGGCAAGAAATCCATGAAAACCAAAGGAACTAAAATAAAATCCAAGAAAACCAAATAAAAAGAAAGTCTAAGAAAACGAAAAAACTAAAGAAAATCTAACAAAATCAATAAGATACAGACAAGGAAACGTAATAGTTAAAGACTTCGTACAATTACTAAAGGAAGTACAAGGAAGGAAAGTACTTAAACTAATATAGAAAAATAAAAATATTTAAATAATTATCATAATTCATTTTCTTAAAACCTGTTGTTCACTATATCAAGTAAAGAGATCATCATCCGAACACAATTAAGATATCTTTTATTATGCTCAATAACTTCTTCCAACACAACAAGATATGATAATTTCTGAAAGAGATCCTAAATTATCAAGAAACTTTAATAAACCCAAAGAATGCATCAAAGTAGGACAAAAAGAGCCCTCTAGTAAAGTTTCCGTTTCAATATTACCGTGTGTTTGCAGGACTCAAAATTCATGACCAAGAAAACTTGGGAGAGAGGGAGAGAGTGCAAGAGGAAGAACGAAGCGTGAAGATGCCAAATATATGATAATCTCCTTTTGCTCCCTGTGCTTTCAACATTAAATCTGATTTCTAGAACATGTCGAAGATGTGACAATCTCTTATTGCTCCCTGTGCTTTAAATAAGCATGTTACTCAATGGCATGATTTAATTAAATAACGAAAAACTAACAAATTTTTAAAAAATAAATTCAAAATCTTATAAAAATTTAAAAAAATTAAAAAAATCATAAAAAATAAAAATATAAAAGTAGCGAATCAAAAGAAGTAAAAAAAAAAATCTTTCAAAGATCCAAAAAATAAAATATAGAAATTAAAGAAAAAATATATCAAAAAAATCACAAAAATAAAAATGTGCGACACAAGAATTTTCTAGAAGGAATCACCCATCCTAGTACTATTCCTGCTTAAGCACGCTTAACGTTGGGTTCTCATACAAAATAAACAAATATTTTTTGTAAAAGGTGCACCACAAGAATTTCCTAGAAGGAATCACCCATCTTAGTACTACTCTTGCTTGAGCACACTTAACCTTGAGTTCTGATACAAAATCAACAGATATTTTTTTATAAGGATAAAAGTGCAACACAAGAATTTTCTTAAAGGAATCACCCATCTAAGTACTATTCTTGCTTAAGCACGCTTAACTTTGAGTTCTGATACAAAATCGACAAATTTTTTTATAAGAATAAATATGCAACACAAGGATTTCCTAGAAGGAATCACCCATCCTAGTACTACTCTTGCTTGAGCACACTTAACTTTGATAAAAAATCAACAAATATTTTTTATAAGAATAAAAGTACAACACAAAGATTTCTTAGAAGGATCTCTTGCTTAAGCACGCTTAACTTTGAGTTATGATACAATCGCATTCAAAATTTCAAAAAAATATTAAAAGTAAAAAATATTAAAAATAGCATAATAGAGGGAAATGTAAAAAAGTAGAAATAAAATAAAATAAAAATAAAATAAAAGATCATCTAAAAGAAAAAAATTAAAAATAATAAAATTTAAAAATATTTTATTATCAAAAAAGAAAAGTACAACATGAGAAAAAAATTCTGAAAAGTGAAAATGAAGAAAAATAAAAAAAAGTAAAAAAGTAAAATAATCTAAAGAATAGATAAAAATATAAAAATATGAATAAAATCCTAAGAAAAAGAAAATAACTAAAATAAACAACAAAAAAATTCAAGGAAATGAAACAAAATTACTAAAATGAACAACAAAAAACATCAAGGAAACAAAACAAAATAGATCAAATTCAATTAAAAATACATAAAATAAAATAAAGTCCAAAAAAAATCCCACAACAAATCATACAAAATCCATGAGAATCTAAGGATACGAGACATAAAAAATCAAAAATATAAGAAAAAAAGAACTAATAAACAAAAAAAGTAAAGAAAATCATTAAAAAAGATAAAATATTAAAAGAAAGATTAGGAAAAAAAAAAACAAAATGCAAACGTTTAAAAGGCCTTTGTAAGTCATTATTGGGAAGATTATAAGTAGGAATGTGGCATGTGCTATTCTGGAGACACTTCCATCTACAATGTTTTGGCAACATCTTGTTTACTCTTACCAGCTTAGGGACAAATATCGTGCCCATAGAATGCATTGAGTTTTGAACATAGAGACATGCATCTTAATACAGGAAAACACTCTTTCTCCTCTCTCCGTATGGTGGATATCAACTAGATAAAATTTTAAAAATGAATGATATCAAAACTCATCACTGATCAAATAATTTGTGCAAAGTCAAAGCATGCCTACAAAAACAATTTAAGTATTAAAACAACTATAACAAAAAGTGTCACTACTTATAAAAATATTTAACTGTATTTTGAAAGTAGACCGCTAATCAAATAACATATGGTCACACCGCAACCCACCATATTTAAGTCAGTATAACAAAGTAAAGAACATGCAGCTGAGACAACTCACAAATCCACAAGACCTTCCATATACTGGGTTTATTCATGTAAGCATTTGCTAATAAGCTTAATGATCCTAATGGCGAAAGGTTGCCGCCTCTTCTAATCCAACAGGTTCATTAACATACCAGATCCACCAATTGACCTATTACTTGCTAGAAGATCACTTAGATAAGTTAGATGGCATAAAATTCTAGGGAAAAGACTTGCTGAAAACATTTAAAGTCAATCTATGGGGTTGTGTAATCTTTCAATTATCATCACAAAGCAATGTAATATGTAAAATTTCTAGATGACATAAAAGAAGTAACTTGTCCTTTCAAAGTGGACAAAAACACTGAAACTGTTTTCACCCAACATGAAGATATATGCCTACTATAAAATCGATGTAACCATCACTAAATTGGATAATGAGGAATGAAAAGTTGTTGAACAACAATTATTTAAAAGATGACAACTAAAGATTTATTTTCTTACCTTGAGTGGCCAACACAGCAATATTGAAAAACAAGCTATATGCATCACTTGATCCAATACCTAGAAGAATTCAAAAAAGGATTCAACTATTTCAAAAATCACACCCGTCAAAAACTTATTGTTATTCTTCAACGAAAACTAAAAAGCATAAAATTGTCACATGCAAACTAAATTGAACAAAAAAAAAATTCAAATAACTCATCACAATAGACAAAAAGGGATCTACAAAGAATAGAAGGATCCAACCAATGACAATCAAAATAGCATTGCCCTTACTGTCGTAAAGGATTGCAAAAAAAGACTTTATTGTTAGAGCAACATACTTCAACACAACTATGACTTCTCTCTCGTTAGCTGCAACCATCAAACACAACCAACCAACAACAATTGACAATGCAACCTTTTCATCTAAAATATTCGGGGATTTTTGAACCGAAAAAAGGAAATTCACTCAACTAACGGAATGCATTTGAAATTTATATTTATTATTATTGAGAAGTTAAGAAAAGGTAAGATCACTAAATCTACAACCAAAAATGACATATTTGAAAGAGATGAGAGAGAAAAAAAAGAAGAAGATGTTTTCTTAGCAATCATGGAAATATTATCCATACTTCGTTAATCCAAGGAGAAAGAAAATCGAAGAAAATGCAATAAAATAGAAGAAATCTAAAGAAACAAAAGAAAATTCGAAAAAACATTAAGGAACAAAAGAAAAGAAAAAAATTCAGGAACGAAATAAATTAGAATCAAAAATTCATAAAAATTTCTAAAAATAAAAAAGAAGAAAAACCAAATAAACAAATAAAATTAAAGAAAACCAAATAAACTAAAAGAAAATCCAAAAAACTAAAATAACTAAAAAAAATACAAGAAAGAAACTAAAATAAAATTTAGCAAAATCAAGAAAATACATGCATGAGAAAATAGTAGTAAGGAAACTTAAAGAAAATCCAAAAAAACCAAAGAAAACAAATCTGAAAAATAAAGAAAATTGGCAAGAAACCCATGAAAACTGAAGAAACTAAAATAAATCCAAGAAAACCAAATAAATTTAAAGAAAGTCTAAGAAAACAAAGAAACTGAAGAAAATCTAACAAAATCAATAAGATACAAACAAGGAAAGGTAATAGCTAAAGACTTCGTACAATTATTAAAGGAAGTACTTAAACTAATATAGGAAAATAAAAATATTTAAATAATTATCATAATTCATTTTCTTGAAACCTATTGTTCACCATATCAAGTAAAGAGATCATCATCCGAACGCAATTAAGATACCCTTTTATTATGGTCAATAACTTCTTCCAACACAACAAGATATGATAATTTCTGAAAGAGATCCTAAATTATCAAGAAACTTTAATAAACCCAAAGAATGCATCAAAGTAGGGCAAAAAGAGCCCTCTAGTAAAGTTTTCGTTTCAATATTACCGTGTGTTCGCAGGACTCAAAATTCATGGCCAAGAAAACTTGGGAGAGAGGGAGAGAGTGCAAGAGGAAGAACGAAGCGTGAAGATGCCAAATATATGATAATCTCCTTTTGCTTCCCGTGCTTTCAACATCAAATCTGATTTCTAGAACATGTCCAAGATGTGACAATCTCTTATTGCTCCCTGTGCTTTAAATAAGTATGTTACTCAATGGCATGATTTAATTAAATAACGAAGAACTAACAAATTTCTAAAAAATAAATTCAAAATCTTATAAAAATTTAAAAAATTTAAAAAAAAATCATAAAATATAAAAATATAAAAGTAGCGAATCAAAAGAAGTAAAAAAAAAAATCTTTCAAAGATCCAAAAAATAAAATATAGAAATTAAAGAAAAAATATATCAAAAAATCACAGAAATAAAAAAGATGATGAAATAAAACGGGATGCACAAGCAAGTACATGGCATCAACAAATAGTAAGAATATCTCCACATGATCCTTCCAACCACAGCTAGACACATCCCAGTGTAACTGTAGCCTGCATATGTCACAATGTCCAGCAAGGGTGCCTCCCCATTTACCTAATGAGAGTAATGTTACTTTCAGAAGGGAAACCTGGAGAAACCAGCAAAGCAACCAGCCAGTTCAAAGCTTATGGGCTAAACCCAGAGAAAATTGGAAACAATGATTGAAAGATTCTACCAGGAAGACTGCCACTGATCAGATAAAGCCAATAAATTATGTAAACATGAAATGATCTAACACAATAGCATGCCTTCAAGAAAATACAACTACGAGATTTGAAAATCAGACAGCACTAGCATGATAAAAAACATAAGAAAATCCATTGGAGAAAGAAAAAGTCTCTCTAGATGGCACCTGAAAAATGACAGGTCACTCTCTCTATCTACTTTTACTCCTCCATCTTTCTCTTCTCCATTTTTCTCTTCCTCTCTCTTCCTAAAAAAGAAAAATTATAGGTAAAGTTTCCATCAAATGTTGGAAAAGTTTGATAGGAGCAGCTGCAATAAGACCACCTTTCCCATAAAAGCAGTAGCATAAAAATACTTTTATCACTAATAGCAACTGGATTTAGACAAAAGTTTTAATTGGAAAGCATTTCAAATTACCAAGGCTTAATTAGAAGATGTTGTTATGGGTGTCTCTAACAGAATGGACACTTGGCAGCGGGAAACTGGTGAAGGCGAGGCTGCAATCATGAAAGACAGGGGAATAAGAAGGGAATAGAGGATGGTGCAGGGGAGGGGGAGATCACTGGGGTGAATTGGGGTGGTTGAAGCCACTGGACAGAGATAGCATTCTGCTTCTCTGATTGTCTCTGTTTTCTTTTGTTCGTTTCACTACTGTTTTTGCAGTCTATATTACAACACAGTAATTGGAGCTTGCTCCTAGTTATTTTCCTTCAATTACTATTGAATTTGGAACCTATCAGTTTCCATCCAATGTTGGAGAATTTTGATAGGAGCAGCTGGAATAAGATCACCTTTCCCATAGAGCAGTAGCATAAAAATTATTTTATCAATAACAACTGGATTTAGATGAAATTGGAAAGCATTTCAAATTACCGAAGTCCTATGACTTAGAATTTCAAATTCCTGCATAACTATGCACAAAATATGCAAAATATACAAGGAAACACCAGCACGCACACGAATGCAGTAAGGGAGATTTAGATCTGAGAATCGAACCTTGTAAGAAGAAGATAACAGCGAACACATCAAAGCTGCCGCGAAGTCTCGGATGCAGTAAGCACGAATGCAGCCGAATAGATCGAACCTTTTATCACGAATGCAGTAAGCACGCACACGAAAAAATACCGTGTGTTCTCACAAGCTTCGCAGGTTCTCGGAGGAAGGGAGAGAGCACAGGAGGAACAAGGAAGCCTGAATACGTGAGCATGCAAAAGATGTGAGGATGTTTTATTGCTCCTCTGCTTTAAATATGCCAAAGATGTTAACAGCTATATTTGCATTTTGACTTTGACCCATTTTTTAAAGTTTCAAATGTATGAGAAACAATTTTAATTTGTGTTGATGATGTAATTTTAAAAATCTTTAAAATGCAATAAATCAAATAATGAATAAAATTAAAAATTTAAACTTCAATAAAAATTTTAAATATTTTAATTTTTTCCAATTAAAATTTAATTATTTAAATTTTTGCAGTAAATATTAATTTATTATTTAAATCAAATTAAACATTATCAAAAATTTTAATAATAACTCAAATTAATAAATAAAAAATAAATTTGTATTTTTATAAAAATTTAAAAAAATTTAAATATGATGATAATTAATTCTTATTTTATTTTATTTCAAATAAATCAAAAACATGAAAATTAATTTTTATTCTATTCTATTTCAATAAATCAAATATGATAATAATTATTTTATTATAAAAATATTTATTTTATTCTCTGTCTACTCCATTCTAAGAATCAAATACTCATATCGGAGGATATGAAATATTTTAAAATTTTAGAAATTTAGCTATTTTGGTGATTATTTATCATAATATTTTGAATTTTGAATTTTTTTAAAATCTCAATTCATAATTTTTATTTTTATTTTTATCTTTATTTTTTAAAAAATTAGACTGTGTAATAATTTAATAAAATTAATAATTTTAAAATAAATATTAAAAATAATTTAAATTTAATATAAATTTAAATTTAAATCTCCTTGTCATTTTTTAATTTATATATTTTTAATTTGAATTTGAATTACTTTAAATTTTACTAAAGCATTCAAAAATTTAATATACTTAAATTAAAAATTTTATACCATAAATTTTGAATTAAAATTTTAAATAAGTGTAAAGAAATATTGAGGTTGTTATTATAACAAAATTAAGATATCTTAATGGTAAAACTTATTTTAGTTACACTCTCAATGTTTTGAAAATTTTGCAAGAAAAATATAGGTTGTGAATCACAAATTGTTTAAACTTGAGGAATTGACGTAAAATGAGGTGTAAAATTTATTTGAATCATTTTTGAGGTATTTTAACAATAAAATTACTATATAATTACTCTTATCTTTTATATATGTATATATACATATATGTATAATTATTTTAACATATGTGTTTAAATTTAAAAGCTCAAACATGTACTTTAAACCATAATATATATATATATATATATAAGTGAGTTAATTACCAACAACCCCATCAAAACGTAGTGTAAGCTAATAAAATAAAAGATTAATTCTTAGATTTTCAAAAGACATGATCTATCAAATTAATGAAAAATAATCAAATTTAACCTTGTTAAAAAAATTCAAAAATTAAAGAATTTTATATAAAAAATTTTGACTTCAATTTTTTTTAATGAATGTGGAAAACATTCAAGCTATCATCATAAAAAGATTTTAAAATTTTGTGAGTATTGAAAATATTTTTAATGATTTTTACTATCAAAAATTTAAATAATTCGTAATAACTAGTGTGAGTAAAAAATTATTTAAATTAAGAGATTGGCTCAAAATAGAGTGTAAATTTATTTGAGTCATTGTTTAGTCAATAATAAAAAAATGCTTAAATTTTTCAAAATGAGTCAATATCTAATTTGACCATTTGTCATCAATTAGGATGTATTTGAAAATATTAAAATTCAAGATAAAATTTAAGAGGTAGAGTATTATTAAAAATTTAAAATAACATTTAAAAAAACTACAGACAAATATATAAAATAAATAATATTATATTTATATAATTACCTTAGATATAAAAATGCTATCTCTTAATCTTTACCATGAAAACATGTTCAAACATATATTGATTAATGAGAAATAGTCAAATTAAACCTTATTTTAAATCACTGTGTAAAAAGTATAACTATATTTTCATTGTTAAAATGTCTAAACAATGACCCTAAATAAAATTTTTAAATAAAATTTACATTCTATTTTGAGCCAATTTTCTTAATTTTAAATAATTTTCGACTTACGAGCTATTTAATATGAGTTTTTTAAAAATTTAATAGTAAAATTTTATAAAAATATATTTTTAATACTTAAAACCCTAAAAAAAAATTTATGATGGTAGTTTGAATATTTTTTCACATTCATAAAAAATTTCAAAGCGAAATTCGTGCTACAAGATCCTCGATTTGAATATTTTTAAATTTTAATTTTTAAAAAATTAATTTTAATTATTTTTCATTAAATCAGAGATTGTTTTTACTTTTGAAGTTCATAATAAAGATTGAGATTAAATGATATTTACTTAATATATTAAATTAAAAATGTCACTTACCCAATAATTATATGTTTATGTACTTCTCAAAAAAAAAAAAAAGAAATGTGATGTAGTTTCACATTAGAATATATGTTGAAAAAAAAAACTAGATCATCCAGATTAAATAACATTTTGATATTCATTGCAAAGCAACCACTGTAGTGAGTTGTTTAAGTTACTTTTCATATGTTATTGCAATGAGTCTTGAATCAGTTGGGTCTTTCTATCTTTAATATAATTTAATATTTATTATGAGTTCAAATTATACTATAATTAATTAATAAAAAACTATCATTTAAATTTAATATTTATAATTTTTTAAAATTTTTATTATAATTTACAAATCTTTTTGACTTAAAAAAGACATCATTATAAAATAAAATTTATAATTGTCAACAATAAATATAAACTAATTACAAATATTTAGTAAATAATGTTCATATTCTTAAAAAGGTAGATTAGTTTAAGGTAATTTTTTTATTTAAAGTAACTTACAAATAAAATAAAAATTATACAATGTAAGCTCTATTACAAGTTTGGATTGCATTATAATTAATTAAATATTTTTATTTATTTTTAAAAATATATTTATATTAATTTAAAATAAATTTATTCATTTGTTGATATTAGATGTATTAAACCTAATACTAACTTATCTCTCATGGTATAATTTATCCCATTAATTTAAAGGGATAAACTTATCCCAATCTAAAAGGATCAAAAAAAGGGTGGGATAAGATTATCCCAATCCCACCAATGCACCAAACATGGATAAAAATTATCCAATCCCAATTCGATCCCATGTAAGAAACAAGACTCCGGAGTCTGACCCACTTAAAGCATCTTTTCTTTGGAGTCCACGAGAAGGAACTAAAGATTTAACATCCACTGTTTTGTTAGGATAGGATAACTTCTTGGGGATAACCCTCCTCTCATAATAAGAGAAGCAGAGATAAGACCATTGTTATTCTTATTTAACAATGACGGCCATGCCTTTCGTGTACTTGGATCATCTCCAAGCATCCACAATTTAACTATCTGTCCCTTACACCTAAAATAGATTAGGACGAAAAACATTAGAACAAATAAACAATCAATACAATCACCGATTATTGTAACTGATTTAATTTTCAACCAATGGAACCAAAAAATTAACTGCTTCAACAGATATTCATCTAATCAAAATACTTCAATTAGTGTAACACAATTGCATATATACCCAAAGCACTAATTCCATGAGTTAACACGTATCTGTTTAACAGAAAATTTATACAACATGCCACACCAGTCAGTCGATGACCTTTCATGCCATTAAGCAATAAATTGCACAAGGCAAAATATATATTTGACGCAAGATTTTGTCTTAGTACTAGCACAAGTGAAACCAAGTAAAGGATTGGGGAAAAAGGTGACAATAAAGTGAATGAAGAAAATTGAATTTATAATATTTGACGCAAGACCGTGTTCAGAATTAACAGAAGTGAAACCAAGTAAAGGATTGGGGAAAAAGGTGAAAATAAAGTGAATGAAGAAAATTGAATTTATAGACCACAAATAATTAGGCCGTAATCCCATGCCTACCAACCTCATTCAATTCATCAATTTTTGCTTCCACAAACAATGCAATAAGTCCATTAGTATTTGCATATTTCTTTCATCTTTCTCTTCTTCTTTGTGAGAAGTGTCAAGAGGTTATCTATCTCCTTGTTGTTACATCACAACCCTGTATGAGAATCAAGAGACAGGATCACTCTTAAATGAAATAAATCAAATGAACATGACGAGGCTAGCAATTCCGCAATGCATTTAGAAAGGATTTGGAAGAATATGTGCTAAACAACAACTAATACAGACATATGCACATTAAAGTTTACAAAATAATTTTCACATTAGAAATCCGTCTTATTTCAAAACTAGATAATTATATTATTGTATGAGAGGACAAAGAGTAACGAACATATTTTCGACCACATATATATCATCACAACAATCTTTTAGGCATCCCTATTCAATAAATTATGTGCATGCAAACATATCTTCAGACCTGCAGAGCTAAATGATGATTCTATTCTTAGTTTTAAGGACAATATTGCATTTGCAGCTCAAATGCTAAATCAATGCTGCATACACAGTAAAACAAGGTTCATTTAGGAAACAGAGATCAAAATCCCAAGAACTTAGTTGAAACATACCTATAAAATTAAGGCTTAAGAAAATATTGATACAAAGAAAAAAACTTGAACTTTCTACTATGAGAGTAGATCATGAGGTTAAATAAGTCAAACATTGTTTGTGGTATACAAATATGACTTTGCTAATTATACATTTCACATAGGATAGACCGTGAATCAATAAATTTTTTGTGCACATATAGTATCCAACACTCCATAGTGCCCTACACTCTACAATAGATTAGGGGCAAGAACCACATTCAGGATTATATTTAAGAGACAGGCAACTACATTACTCCCAAAGATTTGTTAATTATTTAGTCCTATTAATGTTAAGTAAACTGCCAAAACTAGAAGTGTGAACACAAATCTAACTTTATACTAATTACAAGTCATGACGAAATGACACACAAAATATTATGCATGAGAAAACAATAAGAGACAATGAACAATAAGCTCAAAAATATTATTAGCCAGAAGGTAAAAGAAAAATAGTGAACAACATGGTGTTAAAAAAAATTCATATTTAAGTTGCTACGTAATGTAGAACAAATGGCCCAACTAAACGATTCAAATCAATTATGTGTTTAAACTTAAAATTAAAATGTATGACTAGAGTAAACAGCTTTACTAATAACTGACTTGTTGTAATGCATCACCTGTTGTAATGCGAGATGCAGTTGTTGATATTTGATGAGCAGAAGTCTTCTTCAATAGCTATAAATGTGGTAAAGAGAAATCATATAACAATAAGCTACATTGCAAAATAGATCATTTTAAGATACAAATTATGTGCATGTCATATGGTCAAACTTCATAATAAATCAATTTAATAATCAAATTTACCTAAAACGGTAAGAAACAAAATAAGCTGACTAGAGGAGTTTATGTTTCAATTCATTCACAAAGTTGAACACATCCTATGATAGATCAAATTGATACTGTAAAAAATCCAGAAAAATTACATGTTTTCTACCTGACAAGAATTTCACAGTATTAAGTTTCATAATAAGCTATGAAAGCAAACAAGCAACTCAAAGGCAGTCACAAAAAATGACTCAACAGATCTCTGCTTCAGAAGAAAGACTCAATGTACCCTTTGCTTGAAATAATTTCAATTCCCATCATAAATTTAGGGGACAAAAAGCCAGCAAATGGGAAAAAAGTGGGGCCAGTTACGTTGCCTCTAACTATAATTCAACTTCTAATAAGCACCATTTAAACTTAATTTACAAGTGTATAAGTACAGAGATCTCCACAGTTAAGACATCAATCAAGTCAGTTCGATGCCAATAGTAAACACATGCAAACCAATGAAATTGACCCAAGCAGTCATAATAATTCATATATCTTTATTCACCTACTGTTTTTAAAAGTTAAGAGTCAGACCTACATTACTTTTCCAACTTAAGTTACAAACCTACCATTTCTTTAAGCTTACACAATCAAACATGACTTATCCACCATAGCAAAATTATAGAGGAACATAAAAAGGTTACCAATATTTGTTATTCTATAAGTCTATCTCCTTGTTGCTAGAATAAGCTGCAATTAGAGACAATCAACTACAAGGATAGGTGGACACGCATATACTCATAAATCCAACTCAAACAAATGAAAGAAAATGATAATTGAAGGAGCCCAAAACGAAATCAAACAAAACTTGTCGAGCAAGAAATTAGGGAATAACTGATTGTTGGTGAGGTAATGGCCACAACAGGGCCAATCGCTCTTGTGGTGGAGGTGAGTGATGATGCACATGTAGCAGAAGCTGCGGCCACACGCTGTGAGGAAAGCGTCCTTTATGATGTGCATGCAAATTGGGCACAATAAGTACTTACCTATCTCGGCCACTACCACGTCCGTCATGGCCACGCTTCCATCGGTCGGGAAGTCAGTGCTAGTGCTGGAGAGTTCAGGGTGATAGTCGATTAATTGCATAGGTTTTTCAGTTCGACTTCACTTCCAGGACAGAAGACTCTATTGACACTTCTTCCCTACCCTTAATTTTCACAGCATTTTCCATTATTCTTTGGAGATGAAGCTCTTCCCTTCATAGGTGGTTAATTTGCTTTTGATTTGTGAGGGTTGAGACTTGTTCACTTTGCAAAGATGAGAAATACTAGTGTGGGAACGTGTGCTATTTGTGAGGGGGGAAACCACCCATGAGAGCGCTTGTTTTGGCTGTGGCACAAGAGTTTGCTAGTTTGGTTGCTCCAGTTGTGGACCTATGAATCTGTTGGGACTTGGGATTACCAAGCATGCTTTTTTTTTTGTGTTGTAATTACAAGATTAAATTCTTAGAAAATGCAAAGAAAACAACATTGAGAAAAAGAAACAAGAAACACACCAAGGTAAACAAAAAGTTTTACCTGTGAAGCCATGAGAGCTAAACTCCGATATGGCCCACCCAACTCCACCAAAGCTATGAGCCTTGCTAATTACATACTGTTAAGTACTCCTCTCTGTCAGTGCCCTTGTAGAGCCACATGGCTCCCCACAACAACTCATCCATGTACCCACTCAACCGCCACATAGTAGCTCTTCACCACTCCTACGCTCGTATCATATTTCCCTCTGCATTTATCCCCAAATTCAAACAACTGCACCCACAATATTAACTTAAAATGAAAATCCATTTCAATGAAAACAAGTAAGATCTATACAAATTTGAGTTTATAAGGTTTTACCTGTTGGGCGTGGTGTAAAAGCAAGTGAGAGTAACGCGGGTTTTTTTTCTTGAACACAATGGAGGCTGCAGCCATGGCCGCTGCGGTTTTCCCCGCAGGATCCGACCCGGGATTGTTGTCGTCGATCTTGTAATGTGGGATTGTACTCGATGACACTCCATGAGAGCATGGTCACTGTAAAGCCCATTGGCAGTCCAAATTTGACATGGTCGCTGGCGTCGTAGCATCCTCCGACTAAGTCCACCTGCATCCCAAAAGACATAAACCCTCAATTTCTATCACATAAAAGCACCTAATTATGGACATATATGATCAAACGTTTATTACAGTAAAGATCGAGCAATGTGAGGATTTGAGGTACTGACCCCTTGTTCTAAGCAGTCGGTGAGGGCAGAATGGTCGCGCCAGGTGACGCGTTGGTCGTAGTACAAGCGGCCGGAACGCTGGGACTCGAAGTAGAGGAGGCTCTTAGAGAGAGCATTGGCATAATGAAAAGCAAGAGTAGCCGTGAAAGCATTGAAGACGGAGAAGAGAAGAAGCGATAGGTGAGCAACTCTGTGTGGGCGCCTGCTCTTCTTCTCCTCCTCCATTGGTCCCTTCCCTCAACAAGTCTCTAGGAGTGAAGGAAAAAGCAAAGAGACCCCTTCCTCTGCCTCTGTGAGAGAGTCTCAGTCTATCTCTGTTGGAAGGAGAGTCGGGAGTCCTCCCTTTACTCTTTAGTCCACGGAGTCGTGGATGCGTCATCTGCACGTGACTTTCATATGAAAATGTGAAACTCCTAAGCTCTTTTTCTTACCAGACAAGCGTGATTTATGCAGCCCCTTTGTGCGACTTCAACACTGGACTCTTTAGTTTAGGATCGTATTTTCCAACGGCAGTAGCCGCTGGCTTAGCCACAAGCAAGAGCCATATCTCAGTGAAGATGAGTAATTGTTTTGGGTGGTCCAAATGCCCATGATTTTAGTAAGCTTAACTCTGATTGGAGGCTTTAAGTTTATATTTCAGAAGTTTCTATCTTTAGTTTTTTAGCCCCTTTTTTTTTTCTGTTTCGTCTTAAATGATTAATTCAAATATAGATTACAAGGGATCATACACCAATGAGATTGAAGTTAATAATTTAGAGCAGGAAATTTCTTTTTTTTATTTGTTTCAAGAATTTTTTTAATTAAAATCAAATATATTTATTTAAATTAATATTTTTGACCTTGTGATAAGTATGAGTGAAATAAAGAGTTGTTTGACTATCATATAGAAAGAATCAAAAGATGTTTGATTTCATTTTTCATGAGTGATTATAAACAAGCCGGAAAAAGAATATCTCAAATTATGTTGGATCAAGATGTAAAGGATATACATAATGAGTGATTTTGGCACATAATTTGTCAAAACTTAGCATCACAAGTTAGTTTTATATAACGTGATTTGTTCTTACATTATATTTTGATTGGTTCAATTTACATATTTCATAAAACTGTCAATGGATTTTTATTCTCTCCTAATTTGATTCAAAAAGAGAATTCAACTCTTGATAAAATGTCTAAACTTGTAACGATTAATCCACTCTTTTAATGTTATTTTATAATAATTTATCCCAACTATATGTTATTATACATGATTAATATCAAATTGGGAGATTAATCTCTTCTAATTATATAATTTGCAGGATCTAATTATAGCTTTTGTTGGATCATAAGCATATTAAGAATATGCAAACTTATAAATTATAGTAACTATTTGTAGAGATTGAAAGTTAAAATATTTCTATTAACAAAATCATTTACTAATTAATTCGTATAACACAGTGACAACTCAAACTGTTATAATTTTTTAATTTAATATTTTTTATATAATCAATTATATATAATTTATTCATATATTTTAAAATCATTTTAAAAATCCATGTGTAAGAATTTTAGCTTTTAACCTATTTTCATTATTTTTTTAATAATAATAATAATTCACAAAGAACAGCGTCATGAAAACTTTCTCAAATCAAATAGTAAATTACATGTGATTTCATATTAAAGCAACATTACCTCAAATTAAATTTGATATTATCATATTGGTATTCATCATGGGATGTTAGTTTGAGGTATGTCGGGTCGAATTTAAGGATAGTTACGAAATATATCTCATATTGTTTTGCAGTTATTCCATCAACAAGTACATAAAAATTTGTTGAAAAAAATGATCTCAAATAATCATAATACAATAACATATATTTTTAAGGTTAATATATATTTTAGAAAAACCCTTAAATTATACTTGCTTCTTATTTTACCCCTTAAAGTATTGATTGGATCAATTGTATTTATGATGTTTCAATTTCATTTAATTTAGACTTTATCAAAATTAAAAAATTAGATATATTTAAATTAAAGATTTCATATAACAAATTTTGATTTAAATTTTTTGAGAGATATAGAAAAACATTCAAACTATCAGTACATAACTTTTAAAATTTTTTTAATACTAAATAAAAATTAAAAAAAATTATATATATATATATATATTTAAATTAAAGATTTTGTATAACAAATTTTGATTTAAATTTTTTGAGAGATATAGAAAAACATTCAAACTATCAGTACATAACTGTTAAAATTTTTTTGATACTAAACATATATTTATTTAAAGATTTATACTATTAAAAAATTTAAAAGATTCATAAAAAATAAATCATGAGTCAAAATTTGTTTAGATTTAAAAAATAAACTTTAAATAGATTACAAAATTTATTTAAGCAATTTATAATGCATTTCAATAGCAAAAAAAATTTAATTTTTCATATTCGATTAAATTAATATCTAATTTAAATCAAATTGAAAATTTAGATATAAAATTGATCTAATGAATATATCAAATTTATATTAGACGGATTTAATTTTAAAAAATTTATGTTTATCTTATTTTTACTTTATACAAATAAATAAATAAATTATCACTCTACCAAAAAAATTAAAATATTAAAATTTTAAGATGAAAAACCCTTAAAAGTGAAAAGAAGAAGAAGAAGAAGATTTCATCCTAAATATTATTTCAGTATATGAAATAATAAATTACAATTAATTCTTTTTAAAAAAATTATTTAAAAAATAATGATAGAAATAAAAAGAAAAATCACAATTGAATAAAAGATGAAAAAAAAGAAACTACCTCTTTGTGTCTCTCCGTCTTTTTCATATTCTTTTTTTTTCTCTTTATTTTTCTGACTATTATGGTCACAATGTTAGTTTTTTATTTTAATTTAAACTGGAATGAGAATTTGAAAAAAAATCTCAAATTCAAGTCATCGAATATATTAAAACTCACAAAGATCATTTAATATGTTATCTTAAAATTATTTAATTTATTTTAAATACCCACATGACAATATCACTTGATTAATTTTTATCCATATACATTTATAAACTTAAAAATCCTAAGATGAGAAGGTATTTCATAGGCCTTAAAAAAAAGGGATCAACTTATAACATGAACAACTCAAAAATATCTTTATATTAGTATTCTCATTGCATAACATGAGCATTGATCATTATGCTTTGGCCCTCTTGTGAAAAATCAAGGGTGACACCACAAACAAAAGAAAGTCTATCTACCCAATGTGTTGTTCATTGTTATTAATGGATATGTGTACCATCTACATTAACTCCCCCTATTATGCGTTGTTAATTAATTTGTCTTCACCTTTATACAAATTTATTTTGCATTTTGCAATAAGTGCAAATTGAGTTATGGACATATCTAACTTGAATTCTTGCTAATTTTGATTATATTTTATTACTTTTCAGGTTGACTGTTATTCGAGCTTAAATTATAAAGAATCTCTTAATGCTACAAATCAAGGTTCCAAAAATTCTTGTCCTCTAACTTTTTTAAGAAAATTATTTTCTTTCAATATATTCATGATCATGGGTTAGGAGAAGAAATCTTAAAAATCATAAGTTAATTCATGATTTTATTTTTTAATACATAAATGATTTATTCTGAGTTTTTATTCAATGAAGTTCAATTAAAGTTTGATAGTTGGAATGAGTTGAATTTATTCTATATTTCAAACAGTTGGAATGAGTTGAATCAAATCATTTAAAACAAATCAAGCATATTTCTATTGTTAAAATGGCTAAACAATTACTAGAATAAATTCATACCCCATTTTGCGTTAATTTCTTAATTTAAATAATTTTTGACTTACACTATTTATTATGAATTATTTAAATTTTTGATAGTAAAAATCTTTAAAAATATTTTTAGTATTCACAAAATTTTGAAATTTTTTGTGATGATAGCTTAAATATTTTTTCATATTCATTAAAAAAATTTAAAGTCAAGATTTTTAATATTAAATTCTTAAATTGAATATCCTCATTTTTAAAATTTTTTAACAAGGTTAAATTTGATTTTTTTTCATTAATTTGATAGATTTTGACAATGAGGGTAAAAATTAGAAAAAGTTATTTTTTAAAAAATTTGGAATAATATTTACTTTTTTACAAAAATTAAGTTATTTAAAATAATTATAAAAAATGAATCAATTAATCTAAAATCATTTGTGTAATTTGAAAATGAAATGAATTTGTAGATAAATATCACTAAATACAAAATTTAAAATTTTATAAATAAAAGTTATAAATATTAATCTATTTAAAAATTTTACAACATAAAATATTTTAATATTTTTTTAAAAACATAATAATAATATGTAAAAAAATCCTTAAATATCTATATTAGTATCACATATACTTTGAGAATAATCTGCTTAAGAATCTGTTATTGAGATTTATTTGATATTTATAATTTATAATTATTAAATAATTTGATCAAAAGTTAAGATTATAAAATATAATATTACAAAATAATTATTTTACTTATCTATGATTTAGCATATGGATCTTTACCTCTGTTTTAGTTTTTCAGTTTTTTTTTTAATTTTTTTTGTAATCTATGATTTGAATTGTTTTATTTTATTTTATATATTTTTATATTTTTTCTAGTTTTATTTTATTTTCAATTTTTTTTTGAATTTCATGGATTTTATTTGATCATCTTTTTCTCTGTGACTTTTTAACATATTTTCTTTTATTTTTATTTTTTATTTTTGGACTTTTTTAATTTTTTTACTTCTTTTGATTCATTTTTTTTATTTTTATGATTTTATGATTTTTTACTTTTTTTATATTTTATAAAAATCTAAATTTATTTTTTAATTTATTAAGTTTTTCATTATTATTAAATTTTTTGATAAAATTTAATTTTATTTAAATTAATAAATCAGTATTTATTTAAAAATTTAATAATTAAAATTTCATTAAAAAATTTTAAAATTTTAAACAATTTTTATTTAATTTAAATTTTATGTTTAATTTATTTTTGATTTGTTGTGTTTTAAATATTTTTAAATTACATCATCAACACAAATTAAAATTGCTTTTGGTAAATTTGAAATTTTAAGATATGGGGCGTACTCAAAATGCAAATTGAAACTATAGCCGTTCACATCTTTGGCATATTTAAAGCAGGGGAGCAATAAAGCAACATCCTCACATCTTTTGCGTGCTCACGTATTTAGGCTTCCTTCTTGTTCCTTCTGTGCTCTCTCCCTCTCTCGGAGAACCTCCGAAGCTTGTGAGAACACATGGTATGTTTTCGTGTGCGTGCTTACTGCATTCGTGAAAAAAGGTTCGATCTGTTCGCCTGCATCATGCTTACTGCATCCGAGAGCGTCGCCGCAGCTTCGATCTGATCGCCTATAGAACTCTGCATCGGAGAATCTCGCCACATGTTCGATCTATTCGCCTGTGGAACTCTTTGATAAGTCATATCTTCTTCATACAAGGTTCGATTCTCAGATCTAAATCTCCCTTACTGCATTCGTGTGTGTGCTGGTTTGTTTGTATGTTTTGTATATCTTGTGCGTAGTTATACAGGAATTTGAAATTCAAGTCATAGGAACTTTCATCTAAATCCAGTTGTTATTAGTGATAAAAGAATTTCTATGCTAGTGCATCAAACTTCTCCCACATTGGATGGAAACTGATTAGGTTCTAAATTCAATAGTAATTGAATGAAAATAAATAGAGCAAGCTCCAAGTACTGTGTTATAATATAGACTGCAAAAACAGTAGTGAAACGAACAAAAGAAAATAGAGACAATCAGAGAAGCAGAATGCTATCTGTCCAGTGCCTTCAACCACCCCAATTCACCCCCATGATCCGCCCCTCCCCTGCACCATCCTCCATTCCCTTCATATTCCTCTCTCTTTCATGATTGCAGACTTGTCTTCACCAGTGTCCGGCTGCCAAGTGTCCATTCTGTTGGAGCCACCCATAACAACATCTTCCAATTAAGACTTGGTAATTTGAAATGCTTTCCAGTTAAGACTTTCATCTAAATCCAGTTGTTATTAGTGATAAAAATATTTTTATGCTACTGCTTTTATGGGAAAGGTTTTCTTATTGCAGCTGCTCCTATGGAACTTCTCCAACATTGGATGGAAACTTTACCTATAATTTTTCTTTGGTAGGAAGAGAGAGGGACAGAAAGATGGAGGAGTAAAAGTAGATAGAGGGAGTGATCTGTCATTTTTTAGGTGCCATTTAAAGGGACTTTTCCTTTCTCCAATGGATTTTTTTTTTTATGATTTTTAAAATGCTAGTGCTATCTGATTTTTCAAATCTCATAGTTGTATTTCTTGAAGGCATGCCATAGTGTTAGATCATTTCATGTTTACATCATTTATTGGCTTTACCTGTTCATCCAGTGGAATCTTTCAATCATTGTTTCCAGTTTTCTCCAGATTTATCCCAGAAGCTTTGAACTGGCTGGTTGCTTGGCTGGTTTCTCTAGGTTTCCCTTCTGAAAGTAACCTTACTCTCATTAGGTAATGGGGAGGCACCATTGCTGGACACTGTGACATATGCAGGCTACAGTCACACTGGGATGTGTTGAGCTGTGGTTGGAAGGATCATGTGGAGATATTCTTACTATTTGTTGATGCTGTGGACCTGCTTGTGCATAGAAGTTTTATTTCATCATCTTTTTTTTTTTCTTGTGATTTTTCTTGATATATTTTTTCTTTAATTTTTATGTTTTATTTTTGGATTTTTTAACTAATTTTTTTACTTCTTTTGATTTTTCTTAATATATTTACTGCTTGTGCCTTTTAGTTTTTTTTGAAGAATAACAATTATATTTTAGGTTTTTGATGTGTGGTGATTTTTGAAATAGTTGGATCTTTTTTTGAATTCTATTAGGTATTGGATCAAGTGATGCATACAGCTTGTTTTTCAATATTAATGTGTTGGCCATTCAAGGTAAGAAGAGAAATCTTTAATCATCATCTTTTAAATAATTGTTGTTCAACAAGTTTTCCCAATTAATTGTCTGTTATATTGTCATTCCTTATTGTCCAATTTGGTGATGGTCTAGATCAATTTCATAGTAGGTATATATCTTCATGTTAGGTAAAACAGTTTCGATGTTTTTGTCCACTTTGAAAGGATAGGTTGCTTCTTTTGTTTCATCTAGAAATTTTATATATTGCATCGCTTTGTGATGACGATTTAAAGATTATATAACCCCTAGATTGATTTTAAATGTTTTCAATAAATCCTTCTTCTAGAATTTTGTGCCATCCATCTCGTCTAAATGATCTTCCAGCCAGTAGTAAGTCCACCCATTGGGTAGGAAGAGGTGGCAACCCTTTGCCATTGGGATCATTAAGCTTATTAGCAAATGCTTACTTGAATGAACCAAGTATGTGGAAGGTCTTGTGGATTTGTCAGTTGTCTCAGTTGCATGTTCTTTACTTTGTTATGGTGACTTAAATATCATGGGTTACAATGTGACCATATATTAATATTAACTTATTTGATTAGCAGTGGACTTTCAAAATACAGTTACGTTCTTTTATATTTAATGGCAACATTTTGTTATAGTTGTTTTAATTTTTAAATTTTTTTTGTAGGTATGCTTTGACTTTGCACTAATTATTTATCAGTGATGAGTTTTGATATTATTTGTTTTAAAAATTTTATCTAGTTGATATCCACCATACCGAGAGAGGAGAAAGAGTGCTTCCTGTATTAACGTGCATGTCTCTATGTCCAGAACTTATTACATTTTGTGGGCACAATTTTTGTTGTTAAGCTTGTAAGAGTAAACAAGATGTTCCAAAACATTGTAGATGGAACTGTCTCTAGAATAACATATGCTACATTCCTACTTATAATCTTCCCGATGATGACTTACGAAGGCCTTTTAAATGTGTGTACTTCGTTTTCTTCTTGACCTTTCTTTTAATATTTTATCTTTTCTAATGATTTTCTTTATTTTTTTTTGGTTTATTAGTTCTTTTTGTTCTTATGTTTTAGATTTTTTATATCCTGTATCCTTAGATTCTCATGGATATTGTGTGATTTTTTTGATTTTTTTTTGGGATTTATCTTATTTTATGTATTTTTTATTGAATTTAGTCTATTTTGTTTCATTTTTTTGATATTTTTTGTTGTTTAATTTTAGTTATTTTCTTTTTCTTAGGATTTTAATTATCTTTTTGTAATTTATTTGTTCTTTAGATTATTTTAGTTTTTCAATTTTTTTGATTTTTTGATTTTCGTTTTTTAAAACTTTTTTCTTGTGTCTCACTTCTCTTTTTTTATAATAAAATATTTTTAAATTTTATTATTTTTAATTTTTTTCCTTTTTGATTATCTTTCATTTTTTTATTTTATTTTTTGCATTTTTCTCCTCTATGTTGTTTTTAATATTTTTAATATTTTTTGAAATTTTGAATGCGATTATACCAACAAATTGAATTGTCTCAGAACCCAAAGTTAAGCGTGCTTAAGCAAGAGTAGTGGGTGACTTCTTCTAAGAAATCTTTGTGTTGCACCTTTGTTCTCATAGAAAATATTTGTATGTTTTGTATCAAAACCTAAAGTTAAGCGTGCTTAAGCAAGAGTAGTACTAGGATGGGTGATTCCTTCTAGGAAATCCTTGTGTTGCACCTTTATTCTCATAAAAAATTTGTCTGTTTTATATCAAAACCCAAAGTTAAGCGTGCTTAAGCAAGACTAGTACTAGGATGGGTGATTCCTTCTAGGAAATCCTTGTGTTGCACATTTATTCTCATAATAAAATTTATCTGTTTTGTATCAAAACCCAAAATTAAGCGTGCTTAAGCAAGAGTAGTACTAGGATGGGTGATTCCTTCTAGGAAATCCTTGTGTTGCACCCTTATGCTTATAAAAAATATTTGTCTGTTTTGTATCAAAACCCAAATTTAAGTGTGCTTAAGCAAGAGTAGTACTACGAAGGGTAATTCCTTCTAGGAAATCCTTGTGTTGCACCTTTATTCTTATAAAAAATATTTGTCTGTTTTGTATCAAAACCCAAATTTAAGTGTGCTTAAGCAGGAGTAGTACTAGGAAGGGTGATTCCTTCTAGGAAATCCTTGTGTTGCACCTTTATTCTTATAAAAAAATATTTGTTTGTTTTGTATCAAAATCCAAAGTTAAGTATGCTTAAGCAGGAGTAGTACTAGGATAGGTGATTTCTTTTAGAAAATCTTTATGTTGTACCTTTATTCTTGTAAAAAATATTTGTTTATTTTATTATTTTTGATTTATTTTACTTTATTATTATTATTTTTTGTATTTTTTTTCCACTATGTTCTTTTTTTATGATTTTAATTTTTAATTTTCAATACTTTTTGAATAGTATTGATGCATCATATTGGGTAAGAGTAGTACCAGGTTGGGTGATTCCTCCTGAAAAATCCTCATATTGCTGCATCCCTCTTTCTTGTTTGATAAAAAAATATATTTTTGAATCTTATTATTTTTTATTTATTTTTTGTTCTTCCTTTTGATGTTCTTTTTTTTTGTAATTTATTTTTTTGCATTCTCTATTATACTTTGTTCTTTTCAATGAATTTTTTATTTTTTAATAATTTTTGGATTTTTAGGTCTGACGATACCAACTTATGCATCGGATTTTGTCAAAACTCCAAATTTAAACGTGCTTGGACGAGAGTAGTACTTGAATGGGTGATTTTTCCTAGGAAATCCTTGTGTTGCACCTATTTTTTATAAAATTTTCTTTTGATGTTTATTTTTTTTAGTTGTTTTCTTTTTTTTTTTCTTTTCATGATCATTTGTTTTATTTTGTTATTCTTTTTGAATTTTTCTCCATTGCACTTGTTTTTGTATAAAATTTTTGTGAATTTTATTCAGTTGATACGTCATAAGTTATTGAAAGGCATGCTTTGACTTTGCAATACTTATTAAATTAGTGATAAGTTTTGATACTATTTCTTTTGAGAATTTTATCGAATCGATATCTTGCATATTAAGCTAGGATAAAGATGTGTCACATTGTGAATAATGAGGAAGTTGCTAACACTTAGAAGAGAAGATCTTATTGCTGTGTTTGCTAGTGACATTAGCTTGGAAATGGACACACTGAACTCTTTAATCACATCTTCATCACATCTTTAGTCTAAGGATGCGCAGAAGAATCAAGAACTATAATGGGTGAGCAGCGAAAGATGGCCTGTGCTGATTACCTTGGGGAACTGGGTATTGCTGACATTGCCAAAGTGAGGGGTATATGAGGGCTAAATTTACTCATATAATTCCTTGCGAAAGAGAAGAATATGCAGATGATTTGTGGGCAGCAATTATTTACGATGGAAAGGTTATGTACTTAACTATCAGCATTTTCCTGATATCATTTTCATCTTTGTGTTTTTTGCTATAGTTTGATTTGTGTTTTGTATCTAATCCTCGAGCAAGCAATTATAAATTGCAGATATTTGCTCTTGTGGGGTCACCTTATATGTGATGCTTGTTGGTGCTTATCCCTTTGAAGATCCAAATGATCCAAAAATACTTCAAGAAGACAATTGGGTTCTGTAATCTTTAGACTCTTATGTTCCTTTCTTCCAGTAAGAATATGTAGAATTCTCACTATGTTGAAATAATGAAACTATGTTTTTATTGGTCTTGGCAGCGGATACTCAGTGTCCATTACACAATCCCAGATTTTGTTCGAGTTCATGTGGAGTGCAAGCATTTTTATCTCAGATCTTTGTTGCAAATTTTGAAAAGGTAATTTTATCTATTGGCTTGTATAGATGAGTAGGAACTTGACTGCTAGTTTGTTCAAAATCAAAAGAAGGAAGAAAGTATAAAACAAAAGTCAATTGGGTCAGTATACTTGTATATCAAAGAACAGACTTAACCCAAAACTTATTGAAAGTAAACATTTGGAATGGAAATAATAAGAACTCATTTATTGTGGGTAATAAGATAAAAAGTCATTGAAGTTCAAATACAAGGTATGATTATTTCTTTTGAAAACATGTTAGTACTAAACAATACAATAAAAGGGTATTTTAACATATTTACATAACTAAACTGCTCTTTTTGGAGAGAATTACTGCCTATGAAATGAAAATTCATCCATGGTTCTTAAAGAGGTTAACTATAGAGCTAATAGAAGGGAGAAGCTGGCAGAGTCATGATGTAAATAACCTATCACAAAGCATTGAAGAAGTGCTGTGAGTAATATAAGTTGCAAGGAAGGTTGTTGAGGTCCCAAAGCTTGGGAGGCTTTCATGGGAAGCAGCATGGATCTTGATGACTTGGATGCGTGTGCAGATCTTGAAGATGTAGGCAAAAGTGGTGATTTTATTTGTCCACCGTGAGCAATAGTGTATAAACAACTTGTTCTTTGCTGAGTTACAAACTGCATTTTCTAGTGAGTTTTTATGCAAGAAGAAGAGTAAAGAATTCTCCTGGTAATTCTTTTCTTACCAGTTGGCATATTGACACTATATAGCAGGTTTGAGACTAATATTTCTTTTGACATTGATGTTGCAGAGCTGCTGAGTGCAATGATGAATATGGACCAATTCTCAATGGTAGAAAAAATTGCACTATCCAAACAAAAATGGATTACTTCTCTCGTAATCACAAGTATCGATTCCTGTATACTGGCTTACCTTTTTATTGGTAAATCTCCATTGCTATAGGATTTTTTTCTACTTTTTCATATTTTGTTTACTTTGCTAATTTTCTTGATTTGATTATTTATTTTCTGTTTTTCTTACTTGCCCTTAATTTCATTTTTTTCATGTTTTTTAGCATGATAAGTTACAAACTCTATTTTTATGATTTTACTTAGAGAATCTTGATTTTTATTGTTTAGCATTAATTTTATGTTCTTGTAGCTTGTATATTTGACAGCTCATTTGCTTATGTGGAGCTAATTACAAGAAGCTGGAAGGACTCAAGTTGCACTGTACTGTGCTTACGTGCCAATTGGTAAAATTTGCCCCCAGGCATGTGGAAGCCACAGTTGATTGTAAGCTTGCTTTATTTTCCAAAACCTCATTGTCCATTGATTGATCGTTTTCCAGCAACTCTCTTTATTGTTAGTCCTGATCGTGTTAGAGGACATGTAGTAGTAGTACCATATTTTCATCAGCAATGGGTGATAAATCAGCACTGGTTGCTGTTGGCAGCGTTGACAGAGACAAAACAAGAGGTATATGAGGGTCAAATCTACTCTTACAATTCGTTGTGAAAGAGAAGAATATGCAGATGATGGGTGGACAGCAACTTTTTCACTTATTAAATTTTTACAACCTTCCACTATCAAGCCTGATTTCGTAAGACCCAAAGTTGATTCATTAGTTCTTAGCTTAATTTGTATGATTTTTACTTACACTTGTAGATTGATATATCACTTTGTATCTTTCATCTAATTTATGGGTGGCTCCCATAGATAGGTAAGCAATTTAAATAACTAACCTATGCTCTTACTATCATCATTGATAGCAAAAGATTTCTGCCTTGCAGGCAAAGCAATAAATTTCGTCCACACTTGATTTTTCCATTTACTTGGAAGGGACTGAAGGCATATTGCTTGTGCAAAATAAGTATTAGACCAAAACTTTCTGGTATTTTCTTCAAACCTTATTTTTTCACCAGGATATGGTATCTACTTCTCTGATTATTGGCCTCTTTCCACCTTTCAACTCATTTATGCATCTTGTGTGTCATAAATAACCACATAACATGCTGAGAATTTGCCTCATGTTTGCTTGCAGATTTTTTGCTTACCTGATAATCTACTGGTCTATACTTACAGTTTTTATTTTACTACAAAATTTGCAATGATATTTCCTTCTATTAAACCACATTTTTAGTTAACTAGACATTTGGATGTGCTTAACCTTTTGCTGAACATCTATCATCTATAGGAAAATGGTTTGATTCTGATGGTACCTCAATACAAGAAAACATGGAGTATGTAAGATGTGTAGAAGTTTCTTCTGTATGGTTTAAGTGGTATATTTTTATGTGATTCAGCAAGACAACTTAGTGCTCTGGTGATTAGTTTTGATTTCTTCTATAGGAATAGAGAGGAAAAAGACAATCTTACTCTAAGATCTTGTTCTTGCAAGTCCTACTAACTTCTACTCATCTAACCATTGTCATGAAATATGTTACAGGAGGGGAAACTCTTCATGAGAGTGCTGGTAGATTTAGTGAGGATGAGGTAACGTAAAGAAGTGAGCATGCCACATTCACTAATTTGCTTTATAGTATCAAATTTCTCATATATCTATCTGTTGTATGACACAAAATTTTACTCTTTTGTTCCCTAATTTCTTCTTTCATTCTCCATAGGCAAGGTTTTTCTTTTAGCAACTCATATCTGGAGTCAGTTACGGCCATTCAATGACTTGAACATTACACTTTGTTTTTTGGTTTCATTTAACTATTCTCTTTATGTTTTTTGGTTTCATTTAACTATTCTCTTTAATTAGTTTTGTTTCTCTTTTTCCTATAATCCATCTGGTTTAAATGATTTATTTCTTATACCAAATCTGCCATAGAGACTTTAAGCTAGAATATACCTTGTTGCGCAGCTCCTCGTGTTAAGATATGTGATTTTGAATACTCAAAGGTAAAACTCAAATTATGAATGCCATAGGACTATAACAGATATCAAGTTTGTGGAGCTGGAAATGATGGACCTTCAGCTCAGACAATAGACAACACTGCACCATGGATTTTGACTGTTATAACGAGGACCATGGATCGAGCATTTCCTGCAGCCTTTACTCTGGGAAACAATAAAACTTTACTGGTATTCTTTTCACTATGACAAATTTCAGTATTGAATTTAAGTTAGGGATAGGACAGTTTCTACCAGAATTTTCTTGCACGGCAATGCAGTTGCCATTTGTTTGGTATAATTGTCTAGGGCCAAGCCATGTTTACAGGAAATGAGATTGGTTTTACCGGCTTGATATATCCAGAGACCACTGGGTCAAACCTTATTTCTGAAGGGTAGTGATATCCGTAGAGTTTGCAAATTGGCTTACTTTCCAAAATCCAATTGTGATCCACTTGTTTAATTATCTATTTACGGTATATATCAATTTTTTTCACTCAATGCCATTGTGCTGGCTGGAAGAGTGGTGCTCTGCTTTGGTTCAGTAACTCATAAGGTTGCTCCGGTAGCCACTGCAGCAATTGTGCAAAAAGCAGGTGGCATTGGGTTGATTATTGCCAAAAATCCTAGTAATGCCCTGAGTCCCTGTAGCAATAACTTCCCATACATTGAAGTTGACTGTGAAGTTGGCACCTGGATGCTCTTGAAAGTTGGGCTAGGTCCTCCAAGAAAACTAAAAACCTATTTGAAAGTAGTTTGAAACATGTGCAGTATGGACTGATACCATTATTATTGTGGAAGGCAACTCCAAGAGATGAAATTGCTACGGAGATCTACAAGTGATGCTTTTGCGAATTACCTTTAACTAAGCATAGTGAAGCTACAATGTAAACATTTCACAATTGATCTTTTACTTCTTCTTTTTTCTCTTGTTCTTGTCTTATGGTCCAATGTTGTTGGGTTTTAAACATTCTCTTCAGCATCATGTCTTTTGTTTTCTATATCCTCATATGATATAGTCTCATTTCCTCTCAACCAGTTTCTCCATTCTATGTGGAGTGCAAGTGTCTAGTGGATACAGTGTGTGATTGCTGTTTGCTGGAGATTGACATGAACTTTGCTTGGCAATCCTATTCTCTACATTGTGCTTTTTTCAGGTTGGTGCTGTTGAAGGGGATGAAGAGTTGACATTTTTTGGCCATCATCTGGCAATGCTTCTTGTGGATGTGTGGATAGGAAAGGTCTACTTCAGATTTGTTTGTGTCCCTTGTATGCAATATAGATTTTTAACACTTCGGAATTATTATTTCTGAGCTTCATCTTTTTTTTTTCTCCTGACTTTAGTGCTTAGTAAGTAGTTAAATGCTGTCAGTATGACATATATTAAAATCCTTCACTCACATTGCCTCATAGTATGTAACTTATCATGAAGTAACTGTGAGGTTCCAGAAACCTTGAAATTTATGTAGAAAATCTAAGTAATTACTATAGTTTGAATAACAAATTGAAATTCAACAGCGAAGAGGTCAAAAGTTTATTGTTTTAACATAAAACACTTAAATTTAACATTAGAATTCAAATATTTTATGCAAGAATATACAGATTTGTGGTTCTAATGAATAAGATGATTTACTAAGATACAATGAGTTGAAAAAATATTGGTTAAATATAAATCACATAATTGATTAAGGATGAAAGAGAAGTTATAAAATGAATGGACTACTCTGTACAACTTGCACTTGACCACATTTTTTTTTTTTTTTTTTTACTTTATTCCTCTAAAACTGCAGATGCTGCTTTATGGTGCAATATGGTTGCTTGTCACTAGTGTTCTCAATTGCCGCAATTCTGAGCTACAAATCTCCATTTTTGTATCCTAAGGATGAGGTCCCTTTCCCAGTCTATGCCAAGAGTTTGTCAATCCTGCTGTTCTTGAAAGTGAGATACATTGACTTGTTTCACTTTTTGTATTCAAATTACAAAGGCAAAATGTAGCAAGAGCAAAGTGGGCTTTGTTGACTGATAAGCTAGATGGCTCAAGTGATTCAAATGATGGGAACAGACAGTCTGACCCCTTGCTAGTGATGGTTGCAGACAAGAAATGGGAGAAGATTCTGTGAGAGGTTAGTATAATTCCTTTATCACTGCTTGAAGATGTGTTTTCTGGGAAATGAATGGTTGGTTTTGCTCAATCACTAGTTCTTGTTGCAATTTGTATTCTTATGTATGATTGCCACCCACATATCATTAGACATCACCAAACATTACCATCTAAGTGACAAAGCAAGCAAAAATCTACAAAAATTGAAGAATAGAATCTGAATCATAAATCAATTTCTTAAAATCATCCCCAAACATTGCATAAAAAGAATCACCATAAAATAATACTCCTAAACTGAGTGAGAGACATTTTCTTCTGTAATCAAGATCCACCATCAAGCACATCGAATCTTTTTTTTTTTCCTGATCTACATACTTTAATTATCAAAAGGCTCATATGCATACACACACATATAGTATGTATATAAGCAATTTTATATAACAAAATGAAAGAGAAATATAAAGAAAATTTAAAGAGTAAATCTGCATCTAGGTGAAGAATGAATAAGGAAAAAACAGAGCTTATTATTTCAGGAGGTATTTCACTCATGCTACATGTGTTGCTGTGCATCATAACAGTTGAGAACAGAAAACCCAAAAAATTTTGTGTTATATATTTCATGTGATGTATAAATAAATATTTGTAATACTAATTTATTCAAGCTGGCTGATAAGTTAAATAAGCTGAACTTGTCAATAAACAAACTATAACAAGACTAGGCAAGCTCGCCAGGAGCCAAACCCAAGCAGCCTGCGAGCAGCTCAGTTCGTGGCAAAGCTTACTTATTTGTGCCATCTAAGTCAGATTAAATATGAAATACACAAAAGATCATTCTGCTAGTTGTATTGTTTTAAACTGTAGCTTGTGGTCTTTACTAGTTTGCATTGTTTACTAATATTGGATATCCAACATTTGCAGAAAGGGGTTAAAGCAGCATAGCAGTTCTGCAATTCATATTTTCTTAGCAGTTCATTAATGCATATGATAAGGTATAGTTTTTCTTGCACTTTGGCAGCACTGCCTTGTTATTGTGAATATGTGTAGTGTTTTAAAAAGTCGTGGTTTCCTTTTCTAGATCTTTTTTTTTCTTTAAAATAATTAGAATGCTCTTTACATGGTTATCTTGAATGTACTGTGAGAAAGCTAGGTTGTCACTGCACAACTTATGTCAACCTTCCTAGACAAATGAAACTTCCTAAAACTGGTCTTTTGAATTTACCTGTGTTAATTGAGTTGTTTGTAGAGAATGGAAATACTGATGCGAAATAAGTTGTATTGCCATTTTAAACAAAGATACCCAAGGCATTATATCTTTGGTCCCTGTTTCAGTAAGCTGTCCTGCAAATGCTTTGATTTGGAAATGCATTTTATGGTGCTGGCTTCCGACTCATCCAAGGTGGACTTGGCACATATGGAGAGAAGATTTTGGGATCAAGCTCTGAATATGTGCAAAGCAATGTAAGTAGCATGTGAAGATTGTAGCTTAAGGTGCCATTCTGGTTTGAGCTTGAAACAACTTTGTATGATTAGGCATATAGTTTATTTTATTAAATGATACCATGTTGCTACCTTCTTGATCACATTTGAACAAAAAATATTTCATAGCAAATTATTCAGGGAGTGGCTGAAAGCACATATACATATATAGGTTTTTCTTGTCATTTGACCAATTTACATCAGACATTAATTATCCTTTGAAAACAAAACATTATAAAGCTGACATGAATCAAACAAAGGACTCATGTATTGCTTAAAAAAAAGCTGGAACAACTTCTACCTAAGATCATAATGATATGGCAGTTGCTAGCTTGAGCTCGTACTGAAGGGAACTCTTTTGAGGTTAATTAGTCCCAAATAGCATATTATTGCCTTTTCCTTTTTGATTACTTGAATATGAATTTAAGGTTGTTGGTATATAGCCTTAGGAATTGACATGTTTTTCTTACCTTTTTCTTTTGTGATTTTGAAATGTACAGAAAAGTAAGTACTTCCCTGATCTACAATGTCACTTTCAAGTAAATGATCATTATGCGAGAAATAAATTGAACGTTATCTTATTTTCGTTCTTGCATAGGATAAGCTGATATCCTTCTTGAATTTTATTATTGGCACCTTTTTTCTTTCTCCTCAATATATATATATTTTTTTGTTTTCCTATCAGGGCCATTGGACAGAATATCTGGGCTAGTGGGAGGAAGGCTTTCCTGTAAGCCCCCAATTTATGATATAATGCCTTCGATTTACACATCCCATTTATGGCATTTAGTACATATGTTGTTCTTGTTTGCTTGTCATTGGGTCTTAATGGGAAGTAAGTTGGTTAATTCTTTTGTCTTCTATTTTTCATCTCGATTCATGATGACTGGTCCATTATAGAAATATACTATTGTTCGGTTTTCATTTAGTTTTTGGTAACTCCTCTGATATGGGTTCCACAGCATTATGTGGCTGATTGCTTTCACTGATGTTAAAAGAAACACTTCTTTTCACATTTTTTTTTTTTGTGCAATGAAACTTAGGTATGAATTAGAAGTTGTACTACTTGAATATGTTAGCACCAAATTTAGTTGGTAGCAATTATGGCTGTTAGAGGCTTTGATAGGTAGATTACATTTGAAATGCCTAAATCTAAGGCTTGGACTTTGAAATTCAAGTCATAGGACTTGGTACTTTGAAACATTTTTCAATTAAGACTTCCATTTAAATCCATTTGTTATTAGTGACAAAAATATTTTTATGCTAATGTTTTTATGGGAAAGGTAGTCTTATTGGAGCTACTCCTCTCAAACTTCTCCAACATTGAATAGAAACTTTACCTATAATTTTCTTAGTTAGGAAGAGAGAGGGAAAGAAAGATGGAGGAGTAAAACTAGATAGGGGGAGTGATCCATCATTTTCAGGTGCCAATCTAGAGTGACTTTTCCTTTCTCCAATGGATTTTCTTATGTCCTTTACCATGCTAGTGTTGTTTGATCTTCAAATATCATAGTTGTATTTCTTGAACGCATGCCATTGTGTCACATCATTTCATGTTTACATAATTTTTAGTTGAATTTATTCTATTTTGTTTCATCTTTTTGATATTTTTGTTGTTTACTTTCAATTATTTACGTTTTTAAGGATTTTATTCATATTTTTGTATTTTATCCATTTTTTATATTATTTTAGTTTTTTATTTTTTTCAAATTTTTTAAAAAACTTTTTTCTCATGTCACACTTTTTTTTGGATAAAAAATATTTTAGTATTTTCCTTATTTTTAATTAATTTTTTCTTTTGATGATCTTTCATTTTATTTTTTTTTATGCATTTTCCTCCTTTGTGCCTTTTCTTTTTTGTGATTTTCTTTCTCTTTTTCAATTATTTTTTTTAAAATTTTGAGTGCAATTATACTAACATTAATGTATTGGATTGTATTAAAACCCGAAGTTAAGCGTGCTTGAGTAGGAGTAGTACTAGAAAGGGTGATTCCTTCTAGGAAATCCTTATGTTGCACCCTCATTCTTATAAAAATATTTGTTAATTTTATTATTTATTATTTATATTTTTTTTATAATCTTTTATTTTTTATTTTATTGTTTCTTTTTTATATTTTTTTCCATTATGCACTTTTCTTTTTTTTTTATGATTTTTTTTATTTGAATTTTTTTTTTTGGATTTTTGAGTGCGATCATACCAATACTAAGCATCAATCCCATCTAAACTCTGAAGTTAAGCGTGCTTGAGTAGGAATAGTTCTAAAAAGGATGATTCCTTATAGGAAATCCTTATGTTGCACCCTCATTCTTATAAAAATATTTGTTTATTTTATTATTTTGTATTTATATTTTTTTCAAGATCTTTTATTTTTTATTTTATTGTTTCTTTTTATATTTTTTTCCATTATGCACTTTCTTTTTTTATGATTTTTTATTTGAATTTTGTTTTAGATTTTTGAGTGCGATCATATCAATACTAAGCATCAATCCCATCTAAACTCCTAAGTTAAGCGTGCTTGGGTGAGTAGTACTAGAATGGGTTATTCTTCTTGCGAAATCCTCATATTACAGAATTTTTTATTTTGATAAAACAATATTTTTGGATTTTTTATTTTTTATTTTTTGATAATATTTAATTTTTCATTTTCATTTGATTTTTTTATTTTTCTCTGTTATATTCTTCTTTTTTTTCATAATTTTATGTTTTCATTTTCAATACTTTTTGAATGTTTTTGATAGAAGTGCTTTTTGAATTTTTTAAGAGCGATCATACGAGCACTGTGCACTAGATCTCATTAGAACTCCGAAGTTAAGCATACATGGCCGAAAGTAATTCTAGGATAAGTGGTTCCTTTGAGGAAATACTTGTGTTGCGTCTCTTTTATTTTTTATAAAATATTTTTTAAAATTATTATTTTTGATTTATTTTCTTTTTTTAGATTATTTTTCATTTTATTTTAATTTATTTTTATATTTTTTTCATTTTTTTATGACTTTATTTCTTATTTTTAATAATTTTTAGATTTTTAAGTGCGATCATACTAGTACTAATGCATCAGATCCCATTAGAACTCCGAAGTTAAGCGTGCTTAGGCAAGAGTCGTAATAGGATGGGTGATTCCTCCTTGGAAATCTTTGTGTTGCACCTTTCTTTTTTTTTTCAATAAAAGTGTTTTTGAATTTTACGATTTATTTTTTTCCTTTTGATTTTTTTTGTTTTATTTATGTTTCTTTTATTTTTTTCCATTATACTCTTTTTTTTATTATTATTAATTTCGTTGTTTTCTTTCATTTTGAATATATTTTTTTTGAACTTTTAGGTCCGATCATACCACACTAATGCATCGGATCCCATAAGAACTCTAAATTTAGACATGGTTGAGTGAGACTAACATACTAGAATGGGTGGTTTTCTTGGGAAATTCTCTTGTTACACCCTTGTTTTCATTAAAAAATTTAAAATTTAAAATTATTTATTTATTTTTTTCTTCTTTCTGTCATTTAAGCGTGCTTTGGCGAGATTAGTACTAGGATGGCGATTCCTCTAGAAAATTCGCATATTGCATCCCTTTTTTGGATAATTTTTTTTACCTTTTACCTTTTGATTTTTGATTTATTTTCTTTTCTTCCATTTGATGATCTTTCATTTTTTTTTTTTAAAAAAAATTTCCTCCATCATACTCTTGCCTTTGATTTTTTTATTCGTTTTTATTTTTTTCCTTTTTCCTTTTCATTTTCTTTCATTTCATTTCTTTTTCAATTTTGATATTTTTTTATTTTTTTCATTTTATTGGAATTTTGTTTGTTTCTTCAGTTTTGTTAGATTTCTTTTTCAATTTTCTTTGATTTCTCTCTTTATTTTTTGATTTTTAGTATATTATTAGGTTTTTTTTAAAAAAATTTCATTTGATTTTCTTTTATCTTCTTGTTTTTCAAAATATTTTTCATCTTTTGTGATTTTTTACTTTATTACTTTGTTTTGAATGTTCATTTTTTCCTAGATTTTTTTATTTTCTTGCATTTTTTTGATTTTATTTTCTTATATTGTATTTTACTTAATTTGTTTCCATATATATTTTTTTATTTTCTTCATTTGATATTCAAAATTTTTAAAAAAATTTTGTATTTTGTTTTCTTCTATTTTTTCTCTTAATTTCTATGATTTTTTTAAATGGGTTTCAATATTTTGTCCATTTTAAGAATACAAGTTGCTTCTTTTGGTTTGGTTTTTTTTTGGAAGCTCAGTAAAGTTGTTAAGAGAATGAGGGGATATTTGCACTTATCCAAAAGACAGGAGAAAATAAAAATGATCTTACCTTTTCTTTTTTGTTGATGCTCTGAATGTTTTCTCAATGCATCTCATCTTTGTGGTAAATACATACATTATTGTTGACATGCAAGGGTTTTCATGAAGACATTATGCATCCCTTTGTGATGACTATTCAAGAATTATATAACCCATAAGATTGATTTTACAATGTTTTGACAAGTCCATAGATGAGTTTGGTATGTTGATATAGCTAACAAGTAGAAATTGCCACTGAGATTATTAAGCTGATTATCAAATGCGTAACTTTTAATGGAACTCTGTATGTGTAAGGTCTAATCTTTCTATCATGTTCGGGAGATGCTACGCGCTTTCTGAATACAATTAGATGCCTTTGTCTTTGTGGCTGCTTTTTATTACACTTACTTGAAAAATTGAATTTTGTAGAAGGCTTGCTTTGACTTTGCATGAGTTATTAGATTAGTGATAAGTTATGATACTCTCCTTTCTGAGAATTTTATCTAGTTGCTTTGACTTATATTTGAATGCATGCCACTATGTTTAAAACTCATTAACTCTATGATCTCCTAACAGTAAAGTGTATCTGATTATTTTTCTTCTCAAATAAAAGTCTAGTCAACTGACTAAAATTGATTTTACTGTACATGCAATGGACTTAAGAATTGTGTTGTTTGGACTATTAATGGGTGCATTGGCATATAACTGAGTTGTCTATCCTTTTTATGTTATTTTGTTTTTATTTTTGAGCCTTTTACACATATTTTTAGTTTTATGGAATGCTCTTGACTACTAGCTTGGGAAATTGATATATCTGATTTTGATTTTTTTGGCCAAATATTTGTCATTTGATTTCAATGAATTGTTCCATATACAGATTACATAGAGTAAAAAGATGCTCTATTCAGAAGATTTTTTACGTTAGAAACAAGCTCTTCAAAGTATTGAGATGCTCATTGAAATATATTATTGTTTGGATGAGCTTGATGGTTTATCTATCGAACCATGTTTACATAGATCATTTAGTTTACAAGATGAACTTTTAACATACAAAAATGTAGGAAACTGGGCAAAAGTTTAAACCTCATGTGGACAGGCCTTGCACATAGAGTCACCTTCTGTTCAATGGCATTTAGATGTCTTGAATTGTAGGCAAATCGTTTGATTTTGAGGGTACCTTAATATAAGAAAATATGGTGCATAAAAGGTTACAGGGGATTTGATGGTGATAATGGAGAAGGCTTACTTTGTAGCATCTTAGAGCAATGCTTTTTTTCATCATGGATCAAGAAGGATCGGTCTTAGCGGCAGCAAAAATTATACTATCCAAACAAGAACTTATTCCTTCTCTACTAACTGCCCGCATGGATTCCTACATGCTTGTCCTTTTCTTGTGAAACCTAAGTTGCTATGAGATATTTTAAAACATTTTTGGATTTAGTTAGTTTTCTTATTTTGTTTATTTCTCTTTTGATTTGCTTGGTTAGTTAACAATTGCTACATGTTTTCATATTTTTTCTTTTTTATGATTTTGAAATATACAGATAAGTAGGTTGTTCTCTGATCCACAATATTACTTTCAAGTAAATGATCATTAGGTGAAGAACAAATTGAAGGTTGTCTTATTTGTATTCTTGCACTGGGTAAGTCAATATCCTTCTCGAATTTTATTATTAGCACCTTTTTTCTTCCCCCTCAATTTTTTTTTCTTCTGTCAAGGCCATTGGACAAGAATATTTGGGCTAGTGGGATGAAGGCTTTCTTATAAGCTCACAATTTATGATGTAATGCCCCAAACTTATACATACCATTTATGGCATTTGAAACCTACGTTGTTCTTGCTAGCTTGTCATTGGGTCTTAATGGGAAGTAAGTTGGTTAACTCTTTTGTCTTCTGTTCTCCACCTCGGTTCATGGTGATTATTCCATTACAGAAATATGCCATTGTTAGGTTTGCATTTAGTTTTTAGTAACTCCTCTAATATGTGTTCTATAGCATTATGTGGTTCATCACTTTCACTGATTTTAAAAGAAACTCTTCTTTTTGCATTTATTTATTATTATTTTTTTTTGGGCAATGAAACTTAGGTATAAAGTGGAAGTTGTATTACTTGAATATGTTGGTGCCAATTTTTTTTTTTTGTAGTAATTATGGCAATTAAAGGCTTTGATAGGTAGATTACATTTGAAACGCCTATATTTGGGGCTTGGACTTTGAAATTCAAGTCATAGTACTTGGTCCTTTGCAACACTTTTTGATTAAGACTTTTATCTAAATCCATTTGTTATAAGTGATAAAAGTATTATTATACTAGTGCTTTTTATAGGAAAGGTGGTCTTAATGGAGCTACTCCTATTAATTTTCTCCAACATTGAATGGAAACTTTACCTATAATTTTATTAGATAGGAAAAGAGAGGGAGAGAAAGATGCAGGAGTAAAAGTAGATAGATGGAGTGATCCGTCAATTTTCAGGTGCCATCTAGAGTAACTTTTCCTTTCTCCAATGGATTTCTTTGGCTTTTACCATTCTAGTATTGTCTGATCTTCAAATCCTATAGTTGTATTTCTTGAAGGCATGCCACATGTTAGATCATTTCATATTTGCATAATTTTTAGTTGAATTTAATCTATTTTGTTTCGTTTTCTTGATATTTTTGTTGCTTACTTTCAACTATTTCCTTTTCTAAGGATTTTATTTATATTTTTGTATTTTATCTTTTTTAAATTATTTTAGTTTTTTAGTTTTTTCAACTTTTCTTCATTTTCTTTTTGACAACCTTTTTCTCGTGTTGCACCCTTTTTTTAAATAAAAATATTTTTGAAATTTCATAATTTTAATTATTTTTTTATGATCTTTTTTTTTTTTTGCATTTTCCTCCTTTATGTCTTTTCTTTTTTTTTTTCTTTCCTTTTAACTATATATATTTTTAAAAAATTTTGGTGCAATTACACCAACATTAATGTATAGGATTGCATCAGAACCCGAAGTTAAGTATGCTTCAGTGAGAGTACTAGAATGAGTTATTCTTTCTAGGAAATCGTTGTGTTGTACCTTTTTTCTTATAAAAATATTTGTTCATTTTATTATTTTTTATTTATGCTTTTTTCATAATCTTTTATTTTTCATTTTATTGTTTTCGTTTTTTGTGTTTTTCTCCATTATGCTTTTTTCTTTTCTATGACTTTCTTTTATGATTTTCAATATTTTTTTGGAGTTTTGAGTGTAATCATATCAACACTAAGCATCGATCCTATCTGTGCTCCAAATTTAAGCATGATTGGGCGACAGTAGTACCAAGATGGGTGATTCCTCTTGAGAAATTCTTGTATTGCATCATTTTTCATTTTGACAAAACAATGTTTTTAGATTTTATTATTTTAAATTATTTTTTCAAAATCTTTCATTTTTTATTTTTTTTGTATTTTCTCCATTATATTCTTTTTTTGTGATTTTTCTTTTTATTTTCAATAATTTTTGATTTTTAGTAAAAACACTTTTTTAATTTTTTGGGTACGATCATACCAATATTGGTACACTGGATCCCATGAGAATTAGGATGAGTGGTACCTTCTATGAGACACTCATGTTGCACTCTTCCTTTTTTTTTTTTGATAAAATATATTTCTAATTTATTATTTTTGATTTATTTTCTTTTATTCCTTTAGATTATGTTTTGTTTTATTTTAATTTATTTTTATATTTTTTCCATTATGTTTTTTCATGAATTTATTTTTTTATTTTCAATAACTTTTTAGATTTTTGGGTATGATCATTTCAGTACTAATGTATCGGATCCTATTAGAACTCCGAAGTTAAGTGTGCTTGGGCGAGAGTAGTAATAGGATAAGATGAGTGATTCCTTCTTGGAAATCCTCTTGCACCTTCCTTTTCTTTGATTAAAAAAGATTTTTGAATTTTATTATTTTGTTATTTTTTTCTTCTCTTCCTTTTGTTTTATTTTATTTTATTTTTGTTTCATTTTTCTATCTTTTTTTTATTGTGCTTTTTTTTTTCATTTTCAATATTTTTTGAACTTTTAGGTTCGATCATAGGAGCACTAATGCATTAGATCCTTAAGAACTTCGAAATTAGACATGGTTAAGCGAGAATAGTACCAAGATGGGTGGTTCTCGTGAGAAATTTTCATGTTGCACCCTTGTTTTTATAAATAAAAAATTAGATTTTATTATTTATTTATTTAAGCATGCTTTGACGAGATTAGTACTAGGATGGGTGATTCTTCTTGGAAAATTCTCATGTTGCATCCTTTTTTTTTGGATAAAAATATTTTTTGATTTTTGATTTATTTTCTTTTCTTCCATTTGATGATCTCTTTTTTTTTTTTTTTGCATTTTCCTCCATTATGCTCTTTTCTTTAATTTTTGTTATTTGTTTTTATTTTTTCCTTTTATTTCCTTAATTTCCTCACTTTTTAATTTTTTAATTTTATTGGATTTTCTTTTTTTTTCTTCCGTTTTATTAGATTTTTTTTCAATTTTCTTTGATTCCCTTTCTCTATTACTTGATTTCTAGTATATTCTTAGAATTTTTTACTGTCATTGATATTTTCTTTCCTATTTCATTTCCTTTCTTTTCTTCTCTTTTTCTTAATTTTTTCGCTTTTTATGATTTTTTGCTTTATTGCTTTTTTTGGATGTTCTTTTCATTTATTTTTCCTATATTTTTTAATTTTCTTGATTTTTTTGATTTTATTTTAATATTTTTTATCCACTTGATTCGTATTTAGCTCTTTATTGCAAGCAAAACACAAAAAACAAGAATTCAAGCAGTGAACATATACTTTCTTTTTTGAAGAAGACCAATAGAGTATGTTTTTTTTAGTTTTTCTTCTTGATTTATTCGTTATGTCTAAAGGCTATAAAATGCAAGCTATAGTTGGAATCTTTTTGCTTCTCTTGTTTTTCATTCTTGTACTTCCAATTTCTAGTAGAAAAAATGTTTTAACTTAATTAAAGACAAAATTGAAAATTTCATTAAGATAATTTTTCTTTTTTTCTAAATGATTATAAGTCACATGTGCATAATATATCACAAGAGTATCTTCAATGAGGAAGACATGATTATGCTTGCTTGCAGAATTATGTTTTAAGACTCAAATTGATTAGGCAAAAGGTAAAACAATTATTTAATTGAGAAGATTCTTTTGCTTATTATCTAAAACCCTTTAGTGATCGCTAAAACTTCATACTATCTTTCGTTGTTATTATGATGTAACCATCGATAACTTTTGGAAATTTATAGCGAAATAGAGCAAATTTTGTTACTCCATGAATTCATGTGGTACCAGAGACATTTACACTTCATGAAATGAAGTCATTCTTGAAGACTTAAGGCTATTGACACCTTTTAATAGTTAGGAACAAATCAAGATATGTTCCACGATATTTTAGTACAAAACCGTCAGCTTCAAGGACGCAACCCTCAGGTAATGTAAGTCACATATAAGTTTCAATTGTTTAATCAATTGGTTGCATCAAGATATGTTTCATGGAGCTCTTGAAGATTAAAACAAATGTAAATATGCGCCTTAGTGATTTAAAGCTTGTTTTAGTACTAGAGTTGAGGATAGTGTATCTTTTGATTCTTAAAGCAATAATTGGAGATATTAAGCTAATAAATGGGCTGACTCATCCTAAAGACATTTTGGCATTTGAAAATAATAGTGATGCTAATCTTGTTACCAGCCAGGTGACTTTCTTATTTTCCTATATTACTCTTGCCTTTTTATTGCTTGCACTTTGAATATATCGTTGTAACCTCTCTAATTGTAGTTGTTTAGGATTCAAAATCGAGCTTGTAGTTGGCAGGACAAACTAGTGGTGACTTCAACATGCTCCTTGGCACAGGACATCCTTTCACCTGTAGAGGTAATATAATGAACTTTACTAGTTAGATTAGGCTTAACTGTTTAATTTTCTTCTATTTTGTCAAAAACTATTTGTTCAACTTGTAGCTAAAGTTCTAAAACTTCTCTGGTTTACTTTTTTTTTTTCCCTTAAGTTATGATCTAAATTATCATCTTATATTCTATTTCAATATTCATGAAAATATTTTTTTATGCAGTAACTCTTAATAAAAGGTGCAAAAGTATTCTGAGATGTTGATTAATTGACTATTATTATTATTATTATTATTATTATTATTATTATTATTATTATTATTAATAAACTACAAAAAGAACTAAGATTGCATTCAACTTTCATCGGGAAAGGACAATTGAAGAGATTGTTCTGGCTACAAAACAAGACAAAAGTAACTATTAGAGTTATTGTAAAAGCCGTTTAGATGGATAGTAAATTTTTATCATGTATAATGAATGATGCCTAAAAAAAATGGTGTAGTATTTATTGCGCACTAAAAGGGTGCAACCTGTTACATGTATAATTAGGCTTTAAACATTAGTAACTCTATAAAGTGAACCATATCTTCCTCATTTACAAAAAAGATTTTCTTAGTTCCACAACTTTAAAACTCTAATCATAATTCATTCAAAACCATTATTAGTGTCTTAATATTATCAATGGCCCTCCTATTCTCTTGTCAAACATATCAAAATATAAGATGAGGATCATCCTTATTAATTTTCTTTTCCCCATTCCAAATCTGGGCTATGACGGCGCTGCTAGCTCCCCTCTTACTGATCTTGCGAAATAAGACAATCCCAACCCTCCTATTCTCTTGTCAAACATATCAAAATATAAGATGAGGATCATCCTTATTAATTTTCTTTTCCCCATTCCAAATCCGGGCTATGACGGCGCTGCTAGCTCCCCTCTTACTGATCTTGCGAAATAAGACAATCCCAACCGCTTCAAAGCTGATTCCTAGATCTTGGTAGTCCACTCATAAACTATCAAAAAAGAAATGTAAATTAAATGGTAAAAAATTTCTTATGCACATATTTCACTCTCAAAAAATAAAAAGACAAGCAGTCAAAATTAAAAATACATTTATCAAAAGTTACCAGAATTCACAAAACCAAGGCTTCATCAGGTCAAACAGAGTATCTCTTACTTTGCAAGCAATACCAGTTAGTTTTCAAGTTAACATGCATAAACATTAACCACCACTTTTAAGTGTTTTCAAGTTAACATTAAGTTACTACTAATCTCTATGAGTATAAGGTGTTGTTCTGCTGTATGTTGTCCCATTAGCATGAATGGTTAATAAAATTAATAAAGTACTCAGCTTGCCAAACCTTTAAATATAACAAACAGTACGGTTGGGCAGTGCTTCAGATTGTGCTTCATAAGCCATGAATCCTGCTCTTTTCTATAAGAAAGGGAAAGTTAATTATGATCAGTGTCACACCTCTTATTTATTCCTCTTCTCATTAGAAATTAAAACGAAAATGAAAAATGTTATCATGTAATAATAGTCGGATTAAACAATGATTAATCTTTTATGTATATTATATATATATATATATATATATATATATATATATATAATACATACATGCATACACACACAAGATTAATGAGAAGATTTGATAGTTAAAACTTTACCAATACAATCACAAAGAGCCAAAAGCACCCAAACGAAAGATTTTATAAAAAAATAATATAATTTAAATAAAATTTTAAAAAATACATAATTTAATATAATTTAAATATGATCTTAAAGTTATCCTAAACGTTTAAATTCAATTTTTTAAAAAAATTCAAAAAATATATAAACATATGAATATATATACAAAAATTTAAGTGAGACATCATAAAAGACAAAAAAATATTTATACAAGCAAACTTAAAATCAAATCCAGAAAATCATATAAATATAAAAAGGGTTTTTTTGGCGTTACATTAAAAACTTTTGACCATAGCACCTGATGCAGAGAACCAAAATCAACCTTGCAAGAGGGAAAGCCACTCAGACTTTTCCACAAGGGATGACATTCCAGGTAAGCTTCCGGGTATTGGACATGCAGAAGGTGCTACTTTCAGTTGATGCAGGATACCATCAGGGAATTCTTCAACCTCACTTTGCTCACATCAAAAAGGTCTTCAACATTGGCTACATTGCTATCTGGCCGGTCAAGGACATGTATAAATTTATGTTTTTTCTTCTCGTTTTTTTTTTTTTTTTTTGGCTTTTTGTCTACCTTTTCAGGATGTATAACAAAAAACTGTATCAACAACAGGCCAACCTAAATGTAAATAAGCCCATGTAACGTGTCCACCAAAGTAACAGAACAGTTATTGCAAAAGAGCTGAGAACAAAACAATCTCCTAAATATAACATAGGTTCTTTATCCTATAAATTTCTCAAGTATAATAACACTGAAGAAGCCTCATATACAATGACAAAATGGCTCCCCTCACACCATGTAGATCCTTCTGATTTTTGAATACTGATTTTATCTGATGTATAGTTTCTGTATACTGTGAGATACCTGTAGTCAACAATGCACAACACTTGAACAAAAAGTCAAGATTTCCCTTTTGGATAATGGAAGGGTTTTACCAACATAGTTGGTTTAAGCCACACCATCACCCTGGCTTAGAAACATAAGAGGAGGAACATCTGAATCTTTCAAATAATAATTTCACTGGCCCGACAATGTGGCAAATCAAGTCAAACCCCCCTGTTAAGATGATACATCAAAAACATCGGAGACTGTTCCAGCATAAAAGTATGAAGAAATCAACAAGAAGCCAGTAGAAATCAAATATCATGCCAAAGTAACAACGCGAAAGCATCATTCACCAATTAGGTCCCCCTTGGCAGTGGTGCATGCATGCTCGTCAATCCTCAATCACATTTTGACAAGTTCCTGTTTTTGAAGTGAATACTCAACAATCTGCAGTCTAAACTGCCACGAGCATTCCCTCCCATTTTTCTCCCAGATAAGTTATGCTATTGCAAGAAGGGCAGGCAGATCACATGCGATCAACCGTTGGGAAGTCAGTTAATGCAAGTAGATACTGGAAACAAGATAAACATTAGCAGGAAATACAGCTTTAAGAGAAACAAGATGGTAAAGAGACCTTTCAACTTGACTCATAGAAAGAAAGAAGTGTCCTGCACGCCTGCACTCAATCTTTTGCTACCAGATTTCTTAGTAGAGTAAAATGATGAACAAGCTGAAGTAGCCCAGCACTTCGTCTATTAAACCACTGAGATTTCTGTTTGGTATAGATGCAAAATTTCATCAGTTAAAGACTGAGATTAAGCTTGGCTCATACATAACAATCTGAAGCTATTCTAAGCTTGTAATTCCCTCTAGCTAAAAAAGGTCTCATTTTCCAGTAAGCACGGTTGTAATAGAAACCAAAAGCCATCCATAAAAACCTCCGGAAGAACATCCTTATTATTTAATAGCTCCAATGGAGTAAACTTGGCATTATAAAGAACAGAGCAATTACCTTTGACACAAGTGATGCCTTGTCCATGCCTGAGAAATGCACAGGTTGTAGAGACCCAAACTCAAAGCACTCAGCAGAAGAACCATAACCGATGTCCTGATCATATGGATACATCATGACTACAGATGGTAAGGCAGCACCAGATAGAGAAAGCACATCAGCATAGGCAACTGAAACAGGATAAACGCCATATGCAATGTTGGTTAAACTATGATCCGTGGATTCTGAGAAACGAGAAAAAATTCTATGATAATTTGAGGGAAATGGGTGGTGCTTATACGAATCCCATGGTGGCCTATTAGATCGGCTATGGTTTGCTGTACCCTTATTGAACCTCATGTTAGGTTTCTCAACTTTTTTATGACCCTGGGCACGACCAGCAGACCGCGGCTTGGAGTTAATATTCTAGTTTCCTTCTCTATCACGGTGATGATCCTTCTTATCGTAGTTGTAACTGCAGCTTCTGGTATTGGAACAAGGCAAGTTGCAGAAAAAAGTTTCTGTGAGATTAAAGAATTAAAAAATCAAACATAAATGATCTGCACAATGAGACCAGAAATACTGAAATACAAGACTGAAAAGTAAAAATCAAGGTAAATTGATGTTAATCAAAGGAAAATCAAAACATAAACTGAAAATCACAGATTTACTTAACACATTCAGAAGCTAAACAGCTCTTTTGGTCAGGAACAAGTCATACCACCTAGCTGATGGTTCAATCCTCAATTGTGTGTTTTTAAAAGATATGTTCTACTAAACTAGGAAACTCTGCTCTCTCACAAGAGAAAGAATTTAAGTGGTCTCATTAACCAATGAATTGCAGCCATCCAGGTTCATTTTAAGTCAAATAAGAAGACTAAGCATGAAATTTGGACCTTGAAATTGAAAAAGGAATGACAACACTTTAAATCCAGCTTTCGCATATGATATAGATGAAGCAGTCAAATATTTGATGTGACATATCAACCTTTTTGCATTCGAACTGAATGAGTAACAATTTGGTGAAGATTGGGAGCAGGGATAAACTGGAAATTACATTATATATATAAAAAAAGAAAAAGAAAGAAATAAACTTAAGTGTAAATAACACTTGAGTTTAGGGCCAATCATCTTACAGGATTAGGCAGTCCAGTGCCACCTCGATATGATGTACTCTTGTCAGCATACTGTTGACCAGCACCATGAGATCCATCAGAATAAATGTGGAGCTGGGATGCGGGAAAAAAATGAGACTTATAACTCATAAACTGAGTGAAGATATTCACTTTCTCAGAAGGAAGTTTTCCACGACATTCATACGGAAATTGTCCTTGTAAGTCCACTGGTGGGGCAACAACAGAAGAAGAATTTAATAAGGACCCATAATGTAGACTATTCTGGCAAAGCCTTCCATATTGCATATTCTTCCCATGGCCGAAAAAATCATTGTTCAGAATGTCAGGCTTGTGATTCTCAAACCGCTGCATGGAAGCATCACCCTTCATAGAAGTAGAAATATAGAAATTGCCTGGCAGATGAAGATTCTTGGTTGAATCCAAGCAATCTGGCTGACCTTTCCAATAAATGTTAAACTCTTCATCCCTATTGGAATGGGTTTTACAAGCACTATAAGTTTTTGTCTCAGCTGGAAGATTGTACAGTGGAAGCATGGTTAGATAAGAGAATGGTGGCCCAGAGGGATTCAAAGGCATATGGTAGAACCTGTCTGTTATCATGACCACTATGCTCTGATTCAGAATCTACAAGTGCTACAAGAACTGAGGCAATCAATTTGGATCCACGCCCTAGGTCTGATTTGTAAACAGACATAGAATGGGTCTGAAAATTTGAAGTCCTAGTTTCAGAAACTATCCTTTCAACCATGTCAGTGCCCACTGTTGAAACAAGAATAGTTTCTATGGTCTGGTCATCCACCTGAGAAGTCTCATAATCAACTGATTCAGCTCCAGGTCGCAGATTACATACAAGAGAAGGATCTGAAGAAGGAACCAAGTCATTCCCCATTTGTCCCTCATCACCTTAGATGTTTCGAGAGGTGATCTGTCCCAATAATTTGCAGAAGATGGTTTGGCTCTAGAGGAACTAGACTCTAAAGTAGATACAAATCTTGAATTGTTTCTAGAGTAAAGATCATTTTCTCCAATTCTCTGATCTTGGGAGTTAACACCATAATCACCACTGGACCCTTTTTTTTTTTTCAATGTCACCCCATGATCTTCCTGGCCAAAATCCTCAGACCTGTCTTGTTGAGATGAATAAGCAGCATTGGATCCTACAGTGGTGAAATGTTGCCCATCCTCCAACGGTTCAGCCCTAGAACTTCTGCGAATATAGTCATCAGTTTTGACAGAATCCACACCCTGTTCATGCCAGACACAATAATCACTATCCTCAGGCCTCAGTTCTCTTGATGTTGAGCTACCGTCAACTAGCTCATCCATATTCTTTGGATCTATGGCCAGCCCAACAGTTCAAAAGTATTGGGATGCTGGCCAATGAATCAATTCTTTAGGATGAGGCATATTTGTGTGCCAAAGAGCCTCAAAAGTTGGAATATTTCTGGGCATCACAGCAGGTGAACTTTTCTGGTCATATCCAAGCGAAGTTATATTCTGATGCATCTTAACCTGGCTATTGAAATTTTGGCCAACGGGTTTGTCCATGTCTGCAAAACTCTGCTCTTCCTGATTCATTTGCTATTCTCCATGGCAGAATGGAGGTCACCAATATTAGTATCTGACCTTAAGACACTGAATCTTCGGTTGAAAATCTTTCTCCATATTCTGCTACAACGTGATCTCTCCGGAGAAAATACTCTGTCACATCTTCCTCGAGTCAGAGCTTCATTAGATGTATTCATCAGCTCCGGACTAGATTGTGTCCTTGAAAATGGATGTCTGACAAAACTTAGTTTCCTTTGTCTAAATCTTCTACATTCATCAGAATTTTCACACTTGTTGAACTAATATTTTGTAAACTCTTATGATTCTTATCAGAGAGGATGGAACCATTTGCATCAGCATAACTCTTCCAATTCTGAGAATAAGAAGCAGTGGATACACTGCCTGTCCTAGACAGCTGTCTGAAAGAAGGGTTACGATGTTGGGATATAATACCATGTGATTCAAGGGAAACTTGAGTCACCTCCACCACAGATTCAAGGCTACTTGAATTGTCTTTCACTTCGCTGCTGCTTGAATGATATCTGAAACTGTCAGACCCATCAATTTGATTCAAATTAATCTTTTGTAAACAGCAGAGATCAGGAACGTCAGAACGATAGCCTTTTCCATGTCGGTCCAATGTATTCATGGAAAACTGGCTGATTTCATCAATTAAATTCTCTTTTGGGCAATCAAGTAATCTGGCCAACCGTTGGGCTCTAAAAGAAATAGCACTACGAATCCTACAAAAATTACCTAAGGGAAATTCAGAGCTAAGTTAACCTTCATTTTTCTGTGTAAATGTAATGAATAGTCACGTCACAAACAAACAAGTGTACATAAGATAATCATTTACAGCGAAAGCCTGAATGAAATCTTCATATATATATATATGTGTGTGTGTAGGAAAAAAAAAAAAAACATATTTGGCACTCCATAGTTAAGGGCAAATTAGGGCGTTTACAAGTCAGAGTGGACCAAGCAGATTGCTTGCTGTCCAGGCTTAACTTCACACCCCAGGATGCCCATGTAAAACTGCTAAACTGAGCTCAGCCCATGTTACTATCATTTCTAGTACCTACGAATTAAAGTAGGCACTATTTCCATTATTTATGTTTTCTTAGCAGCAAAAATTACATAAGAAAATTTGATCATAACTTGATAAGTAATATTAATGGTATCATGAATTTTTATGAACAAAGAATTAAACAAAATGACATAGCCTAATTTAATCGAAGCTTCCTGCTGACTTGTCTAACAGAAGTTCAAACTTGGCCATCTTGACATTGTGAGCTGACTAAGGGAAATTTTTTCTTTAGTCAACCTATTTATGAGGCCTTGATGGAGTAATTGAAACAGCCACAAAGAAAAAGAAAAAAAAAAAAAAACTAATTTTACCATTGTCGTAACCATAAGAGACCAAGGGAGAGTAGCTCTTTCCCTATAGGTGCAGTAAATAAAACACTAAAATCAATGTTACCACTCACTTTCATAACGAGGCATCTTACCACCACTTTTTCCTTGAGTGCAACAAGATACTGCTCTATATCAAAAAGAAACAGTGTGAATGTTTTTGAAACACAAGAGGTAAACTATCCAAATCTTCAATAAGTCTAGACACAAATGATCATTGTGGAAGCTAGTCGATGACTAATGTTGAGTGTACCAATCAATATTATCAACACAATTTACAATGCACGATACTGTAAGCTGCTTTCAAAAGTTTGATTAATCCCTTCTTTATAATGTTAAAAAGGAAAACAGAAAAACGTAAAGAAATAAGTAACAACCTTTGGACCTGCTTAACAGAAAGAACAATCAGCACAAGCTTATCTTTCAATGTTTGCACAAAATCATGTACAGGAATGCAAAAGAAATGCAACTAACTCATAAAACAACTCAGCTACCTAAAACCAAACATAAAAATTAAAAGAAAAAGAACAATGGAAGTGAGACAATAAGTTTAGAACTATATACACTTATCAACACTGCACCCAAGATTGTTGTTTGAACGCAGAGGATCAATGACATAAAATGTTTGGAAATAAATTGCTGCTCCAGATTTTCTTGACCACCAGGCAAAACAGCATATACAGAGCTAGATGCATCAAGAAACGATTGGCTAAGGAGTAACTCTGCTTGAAACACTTTCCGTTCCCATCATAAATTTAGGGGACAAAAAGCCAGCAAATGGGAAAAAAGTGGGGCCAGTTATGTTGCCTTTAACTATAATTCAACTTCTGATGAGCACCATTTAAACTGAATTTTCAAATGTATGCGCATAAAGATCTCCACAGTTGAGACATCAATCAGGTCAGTTTGATGTCAACAGTAAACATATGCAAACCAATGAAATTGATACAAGCAGTCATAATAATTCATACATCTTTACTTATCTGCTGTTTTCAAAACGTAAGAGTCAGGCCTACATTACTTTTCCAACTTAAATAACAAAACTATCATTTCTTTAACCTTATGCAATCAAACATGACTTATCCACCACAGCAAAATTATAGAGGCACACAAAAAGGCTACCAATGTCTGTAATTCTATAAGTCCATCTCGTTGCTGCCAGAATAAGCTACAACCATCTACAATCAACTAGAACTATAGGTGGACACACATATAGTCAGATCATAAATTGAACTCAAACAAATGAAAGAAAATGATAATTGAAGGAGCCCAAAACAAAATCAAACAAACCTCGTCGAGCAAGAAATTAGAGAACAACTGATTGTGGGTGCGGTAATGGCCACAACAGGGTCAATCGCTCTTGTGGCGGAGGTGAGTGATGATGCCCAGGTAACAGAAATTGTGGCGACATGCGGTAAGGAAAGCGTACTTTGTCATCTGCAAGCAAATCGGGCACCACAAGTCCTTATCTATCTTGGCCACTCCTGCGTCCGTCATGGCGATGGTTCCAGCGCCCGGAAAGACCCTTCCAGCGCAAGCGAGCTCGGGCTGACATCCGGTTGAAGAGGTTTTTGTGTCCGCCTTAGCTGCCGGGACATGAGGCTCCGTCGACACTTCTTCCATGCCCTTAATTTTCATCGCTATTTCTATTCCTTTTCGGAGATGAAGCTCTTCCCTTCGTAGGTGGTTCATTAGCTTTTGATTTGCGAGTATTGAGACTTGTGCGCTTTGTGGAGGTAGTCTGGGTCCCAATGCTGTTTGTGAGGGTGAAACCCACCCACGTGAGCATTGTTTTGGCTCCGTCTGGCTGTGGCACAAGAGTTGCTAGTTTGGTTGCCACGGTTATGAACTTGTGAATGTGGTTGGGGAGTGGGGATTTTAAGGCATGTTCTTTTTTCAATTAAACATTTGTAAGATTAAATTTTTATATTTATTATGAGGCAGATAAGTGTCATCTTATTTTTAATAAAAAACAAAAATTATAATTTTTTTAAAATATAAAAAATAAGATATTTTTATTAAAATTTTATCAATTAATTTTATAATACACATATTTAAAAAGTTATTCATCAACAATCACAAATAAAAAACTATTATTCATCAACAGGTAAATAGAGTTATCATAATTATGGAGACAACAAACAGTAGATCATATAAAGTTGTTTAAAAAATAGGCTTTGATTTATTATATTTGTATGAATTCTAAATATTAAAAATTTTTAAAATTACATAAGTATAAGGAGAACTAATTAACAAAATATATATTACATTCTTTAAAAAATAATATGTAGTATCATTAATTTTTTTTAAGACACAGAATATGTCAATTTTTTCTAATTTTAATTGTTTGCACAAGGACAGAATACAAATAATAAATAATGAAAAACAAACTCATAAATTAAATTTAAGAATAATTTTTAGCTATCTGTCCAGCTTAATTATCAAAGATCACCTCTCAAAGTATGTAAATCACTATTCAAAAATTCAATCAAAGTATAGAAAAACTTTGAGTGATGCACACCCTACCCATTGTATTGTACTATTATAAAAGAGTTGAATTTTGGTTACTTTAGTTCAAGTTTAATCAAGATTTTTTTAAAGTTTTTTTTTTTTCACTTAAGCAGAGTAGTTCTAGGATGGGTTGTTTTTTTAGAGAATCTTCATGTCACACCTTTTTTCCTTTTTAATGATCCTTAATTTTATTTTACTTTATTTTTTCTTTTTTTCTTTATTATGCTCTTTTCATTCATATGATTTTTTTGTTTTATAATTTACAATACTTTTTTTGAATTTTTAGGTGCAATCATACCAATACTAATGCATTGAATCCCTAAGCATGTTTGATTGAGAGTAATATTAGGATAGGTGGTTCTTGTTTTAGAAATCCTCATGTTGTTGCATTGTTTTTTTATTAAAAACATTTTTAAAATTTAATTCTTTTTTTATTTTATGTTCTTATTTTTTAAATTTAATTACTTTTATTCATTTTATATTCTTTCTTTTGATAATTTTTTATTTCATTTTATTTTTATATTTTTTTGATTTTTGGGTTACATCACAGTGAGCTAATGCATTAGATTCTATCAAAACTCTAAATTTAAACTTTCTTAGATGAGAGTAATACTAAGATGGGCTCATCTTAAGAAATCTTCATGCTTCACATTTTTTTTAGATAAATATTTTTTTAAAATTTATTGTTTTTTATTCTTTTCTTTCTTCTCATGATCTTTTGTTTTATTATTTTCTTTTATTTGAATTTTCTCCACCGCACTCTTTTTTGTCTATGATTTTTATATTTTTAATATGTTAAAATTTTAAAATTTATGGGTGTGATTATAAAAACATTAATGCATCCGATTCCATTAGAATTCTCTCTTCTTCTTTTTTTTTTTATAAAATAGTGATAATGCCATAATATACACACAATGCCAAGGCTTAAAAGATGGGTGCTAATGCACTCTTGAAATGAAGAAAATAGGTTAACCCAAACAATGGTTGGATTGTGTTTGTTATACTTATCGGTATGAACATCTTATTGTATTTATGTTTTGATACAATTTAGTGGTTAGAGTAGAATGTTGCATCATAAGTTTGTGTTAAGAGTAGCATTCATTTTATGAAGGAGATTGAATTTGCTTTTCTTAGTTCTAGGTTGGCTCATGAAGGATTCAAGACTTCAAGTTTTCAAGAGGGTACTTTCTTTTTCACATTATATATGTATCTATAATGTTAATTTTTAAGCTCGATTTCTTTTTCTCTTCTCAATGTGTTTATGTTGTCTAATAGCCATAAGGTTTACAGATGATGTGCTTGAAGAAATGCCATAAGTAACAATGTCATTACATAATGTGCAGAGACGTGAACAAAAACCTTAGCTAGGATGCCAGATGTTAAATGGAAAGTATTGAGAAAACCAATTCATTCATATTCCATATTGAACATTTAAAAATCTTAAAAGAAAAATCAGCTTCAACGACTTTTTTATGTTGTCATCTTCTCTTTTGACTCTATTGAGTTGCCTGCCAACATCTTTTAGGCTAACCCTATGCTAGTAGTTGCATGTGAAAATTGACAATTCTAAGAAATTAAGGTATGCCTGTATATGGTCTTACTTTAAGTGTTATTACTTTAGTATTGTTATAATTCGACAATGCTACATATACGCATAAAAGAAAAATTATAACAGTGGTTGTTTAGCTTTAGGTTGAATTTTCTTGATTCTTCTTATAACTTATTATTACTTTACATTGTAATAATTGGTTACTTTTTTATTTTTTTTAAAAAAAAAATTGTTTCTTAGGGATGACCAATTTTGATGGTTTTTCTTCTTTCATAAAGAAGTACATATCTCTTAATTTGTTGTCATCTTTTATAAAGCAACTATGGAATGTTTGTTTTTTCTTTCTTTTTTATCAAAACAGTGGTTGTTTGGCTTTAGGATGACTTATAAAGATTTTTTAATCTTTTTAAGTCTTGGTTAGTGACTGATTTCCTAACTTCCTTCTTTATTAAGTGTCAATTATTTGAACTTATGTTTTAAAAAAAAATAATATGGGTTTATAATTTTAAGGTTGCTTATAAATTATGAAACCGTTATACCAGTGATTGTTGTTTTATATTTACTATTTGTTTCTTAAGATTTGTACATATGTTATAAAATTAAATTAGGTATTTGTATTATTATGGCAAGGCATTAAGGCTGTCAATTACATAAAGCCTTAACTGTGATTTCACATTAGCAAAAGATTGCATTAAAAGAGAGATATAAGAACAAGAAATACTTGTCATTTGACTTGGGTGCCAAAAAGACTTGAGCCATCATGAGAAGACTAAGCACCAAGTGCTCGGTTGCTTGTGATCTAAGATTCTTTTGCGAAAGTCATTAATTGCATAATACTTCTCATTATTGCGTTGTAAAAAATGCTTTGCAATTGATGGATTTGAATCTCAACTATTGTTATGTAAAGTGATTATTACTTAGAATTTTTTTCGTAAGTTTTGCTTTATATATTTTGGAAAAAAGACATTGAGAGAAGTGAAATTTTTTTAAACATTAATACTTGTGGCAATTGGAGTATCTTGTAATTTTGAAAATTTTTTAAATTAAAAAATAAAGTTTTTACTAATTTGTTACATGATGATTTTGGTAATATTATGAGTTAAAATCATGTCTCAGTGATAAATAGAAATATATACTATTTTTAGTTAATTTTTTTTTACATAAATATCAAATTTTTAAATATTAATTAAATTAATAAATATTAATTATTTTCATAGTTATTAAATTATTAATTATTTAAATTATTTTAAATATTAATTGATTTTGTTGTTATTTTATTAATCATATAGATTTAAAACTAATTTTATTAATTATATTAAAATTAAATTAAATTATTATTATTTTTTGTTATAGATGCCGACAGATGGGACAGTGACAACGGTGATAGTGATCAATTAAATTAATTTTAGTTTGAGTTATGATTTGAACCTTATATGTAAAAGTATTTGTGAATTTGACAATAAATATGATGATATGTTATTTGACGTAATTTTTATATGTTTTTATTTATTTTATTAATTTAATCAATTTATAAAATATTTTATTAATTAAATATATATTTTAATTTTTATATATTAATTTGAAATAATAAATTTAGTATTTAAAAATGATTTTTAATTTACTATAATACTTTTGCAATAATTTTTTAGAAATTAAAATATATAAATTAATTTAAAAATATTTATAATAAAAATAATAAAATTATTTATGTTAATATTTTTAATTATAATTTTAAAATTAGTACAAAAATGTCTTTCGTGACAACTCTTTGAATTGCATCGGATAATTTTAGTGATAATTTAAAAAAATTACAAAAATTATTATGATAATTTTTTATAATTTTTGTGATAATTTTATTTTTTATTTATTATTTTTTAAAAATATAAATATAATAATAATTAGATTTCTAATAAAATTTTTATTTTAATGTTATGATAAAATTCTCACAGAATTAATATGAATAAAATACTAAGGGAAAGATTTTCGTAAAAGTTTTCATTGGAAAGATAATTTTTCATGAAAAATTTGAAATTCTCATGAAATTTTTCCATGAGAAAAAGCTAAATTTCTTGTAATGTTCTTATATTTTTTTAAAAAAAAATCAATACCCACTAATATTAACATGAAATTTTCAGCATGTATTTGTTTGACAATAAAAAAAATGTATCATAAAAATAATATAATTTTTGTAAATTAGGATTTTTAACTTAAATGTGTTATGAAAAACTTTGAGTTTTTAAATATCATATTGATATATAATGTGTTATAATTTAAAAAAAAATCAACACAAGTTCAAATCAATAGATGATTTAAATAGAATTTTAAATAACCTTAATGAATTATGAAAAAAAATATTTATCAGTAAAAAAATTCACAAATGAAATCTTTTCATTAAGACATTGCTACCTCTTAATAATTTGGAAGTAACTAAGTTTTTTTTTTTTTTTTTAATGAAAGTATCGATGTAAAAAAAGTGTTAAGGGAGCTAAGTTATCAAAACTTTTTCATGACTTGATTATGTTACAAGCAATTAAATAGAATTATTAAAATCTAATTTGCTTGAAAGATTTTAATTTACTACCTTGTAAAATTAAAATACAGTATGATTTTCTTGGGTAAACTTTACAAGAAAGAAGTTTTTAATTAAAAAATTTCGCTTGAAGAATTAAACTAACTTGTATACATCGTAGTATGATTTTTTCGAGTGGGTGAAAACTTTCAAAAGCCACATGATTGATGTTAATGGATGCGTTTCTTTTTCGTTGAGTTTGTTGTGGTTTAGTTATCGTTTCAAGCTTTACCTATGTATTTAGGCTTGTAATATCAAGCATTAATTCAATTTTTAATATCATGTATATAATAATTCACCGTTTCTATGAAAATTAATTTTTACGATAATTTTAATAAAATCAAATTGAAATATCATATATATAATTAATTTAATAAGTATTTTTAAACTTTTAAAAAAATTATTTAATTTTTAATGTTTGTATGGTTATTATTTACATTATAAAATTAAATGAAGATATTTTATCTTTAATGCTATATTTATTTACGACATATAAAATGAAAATTACAATAATATTTGAGGACAATATAGATATTTAAATAGTTCAAAACTAGTAATTATTTTATAAAAATTTTCTCATATCATCTATAAAATATTTTTGTGATATATGTTTAATATAATCCTAATGTTGATGTCCACATGTAAGATGTAATGACTCATTTAATATTAATTATATTGTTGGAGAAAATTTCAATCAATTTTTTTTATACTAATAAATTTGATAGTCATCATTCTTACAAGTATTCCTTCAATAAAAGCTTTTAAACCCAATTGATTTAAATTAGTATGTTGTCAATGTGATATAAAAACAGATAATCATTATTGAGTTTGTTCGGTTTGTAAATCTCGATATCCTAAGTTCTTCTTATAGGGTTTTCATGGGGAAAAAAAGAATTAAAAGATGTAATGCATTAATAAGGAATAATTTAGCGATTCTCTTTGCTGTATTAGTCTAGATACCTTGCGTAATATAACTTCCATTTACTAATTTGCATAAATAATTCCATTGAAGGAATATAAAAAGGGAATTGAAACTACTATGTTATTTGTGCTTGGTGGAAAATAACTTTTTTTAAAAATTTCTATTTAATGCTAAGCTAATGATCATCAATAATACAAAATACAATAATTTTTATAAATTCGTACTAGATATTTAACTAAAGTTAAATGTAAATGAATATGCTCTCTTTATAATTAATTTATGTTGTTAAATGGTTGAGTAAGTTATTCTGTTTTGTGATCTTTAGAGAATGTATACCACTAGTTATTTATCATCTAGTCATGTGTGATAAATTGATCTATAATTGTTAAATTTTTTAATGACTAGTTCTTGAATGCATATCAAGTTCCTTAATTTTAATGATTTTTATGTTATCATAATATGCATAGCTAGCAAGGCACATGAACTAGCTCATGGTAAATTGGAAATTACATTTTGGTTTGAACAAGGTATATTGCTTCATAGATAAAGCAATTAATTTCGGATAGTATTGTGTTTGCTATATAATTTTTTTTTTGGTATTGGATTGGTTGGATTTTTTTAAAAAAGTTTTCTTTTCAATCATAACCCCTCATTTCCTTTATCCGGTTCTCCTTTTTAAAGAAAACTAATGTAATTTAATTTAATTCAATTTAATTTTTTTGGTTTGTTTATTTTTTTATATATGGGTCTCTTCTTGAATGGTGTTCCATTTTTAAGCTTTTTTAGAATTCTTTTAAAATTTTAATTTACTTTGATGAATATAAAGATTTTTAAAAATTAAAAATATCGAAATTTCATCAACCAAAAATTCACATATTTAGAATAAACACTGGCGCTAAATTAAAATTTTAAACTAAATTATTTATATATAAACATTTTTAAATATGAAAGTAAATTTAAATTATTATTGATTAAAAATTAAAATTTTTAAATAAATATCACTAAAATTTGAAATGATATCAATAAAAATTATCAATAGTAATATATAATTAAAATTATAAAATTATTTGATATTAATATTTAAAATAATATAGATAAATTTAATGTGTACGTTAACATGTTTTAATTTCTTGGCACATAAATATCTCTATTAGACCTAAAACTCCATTCTATTTACATTGAAAATTATTTGAACTTTAGTTTACTAAGTGAAACTACGTCACTTTTTAAAACTTGCCTAATCAAAATTAAACAAGCATTAATAAAGGAATTTACATTCTTAATCATTTCAGGCATTACAATTTTACTTAGAATGATTTTCAAAAATCTTAGCCTAACAACTTTAGAAATTTGAAATTTTATGAATATTAAACTTTATGTAAATCAAAAATCAATACAAAAAAATAAGAGTTTTGTATCTTATTTCATCTAAGAATTTATTTATAAATTCTATTGCTTTAAAAATAAGGGTTATTGTTCTTTAATACTTTAAGAATCTTACTTTTATTTAGAATAACTTCATCTTTTTAGCTAATATCATTAAGCCATTTTGTTTGATGATATTTAAAATTTTTTTTGTGCGCTTAAAATGCTAATTTATTGAATCAGAAATACTAAACCATCATTTATGTACACTATTGTAAATGAGGTTTATGGGTTAAATATTTCTTTTATAATATTCTGAAATTCACATGAGACATTTTTTAGGCCAAAAGGCATAACATTTTATTCATAACGTCTGAATGGTACAATGAATGTGATTTTATATTTAACTTTTTCACGTATTTGTATCTACCAATATCCTGATTTCATATCAAATTTTGAAAAAAAAAAATAAAGCATTATATAATCTACTAATAAGATCTTTTTGGTGGGAATAGGGTATCTAATCCATCTAAGGACTTTGTTGAAGGATTTATAGTTGATAACTAATCTAAGTTCTCCTCTCTCTATTTCAGCATTTTTGTATACATAAAAAATAGAACAAGTCTGAGGAAATTTTGCTTGGTCTAATTAGTTTCTTTTCTAATAATTCTTGGATTTCTTTTTCATAGTATTCTAAAAGTTCTTTATTCGTTTGAATGGGTCTTACTTTTGTTAGAATCTGTCCTTCACAAAAATCTTTCTTGTATGATAGACATACTAAGTGTTTTTTTTCTTTACCAAAAATCATTAGATATTTCTGTACATACTTCTTATTTATAATTTCCTTATATCTTCTTTATTTTGTCTTGTACCTTAGTCTTTGTAATTGTTCTTTTATTTTTCTATAATGAGCTTATCTTTGAAAATACTTTATATAAGATTGTTATTTTTTATTATTCTAATTTGCTTTTGAATTGAATTTTCTTTCAATATATTAAAAAACAATGACGTATTATCACAATATTATAGAAAATATATAGTTTTTTGTTGCAAAATTATTGTCAATATAATTTTTTTTACATATAAAACTAATTATGAAGTAAAAAAATAATTATCATCTGTTAGTTGAAATTTATGATGAATCTTTCATTAGAAAATTTAAAAATATGTATAAAAATTATATCATCAATAAAAAAATAAAATAAATTTAGTTATTAATTTCTTTAAATCAACAATTACAGTAATTTTTTTAAAAAAATATAGTTATTTTTTAAAAATAATTTAAAACAAAAATAATGAAAAGTTAAAACATCTCTAATGATGCAACAAATCACTATTTTGATATTAATATTAATGTCAAATGACCTCCAATGAAATACTATATTATTTATCGTAAAAATACCATTTGATGTTATAAACAGCACAATATCATATTTGGTGCTGCAATATTGACAGCATAATTTTTTTCGTTATAATTAAATAAATATTATATTATTATAAAAAAATTACATCATTCAATATATTTCGTTAAGAACTTTAACACAATACTAATATTTAATATATAATTTAATATATATTATTTAATATTATAAATATTATTAATTATTATAAAATATTTTTAAAATATTGTTATTAATATTTTAAATTGTAAAAAATATAATAATATATAAAATTAATATCACGTCAACACCACAAGGCATATGTGAACGTATTAAGAATCCATTAAATACTTTACTTTTTCTTATATGTGTGTGTATATATATATATATATATAAACTAAAAAATATATTTTAAAAAATTATTACTTATGTATTATATGAATTTAAATTAATTTACTATATAAGTAAATAAAATAATAAAAATATTTGGAACGTTTTTGAAACATGCAAGTTGATATTTATGTGACATTGATTAAATATTTAATATTTTATGTATATATATTTTAGTAATTATTAATATTAAATATTGATAAATTTGATGATAAATTTAATTTTAAAACAATAAATTTTTAAGTTGATAATTATTTATAATTTAAATTTAAACATTAATTTATAAAAATATCAATTTATATAATATTTTTAAAAATATTAATAGTTTAAAATTTTAAAATATATGGATATTTTTATCTATGTTATATTAAAATTTAAGTTCAATATAAATATCTTAAAAATTAATCTTGATTTGATAATATTTTAGATTAAATAATATATATATATATATAATAGAAGTTTAAATTTTAGTTTAAAAATATAAAGATAATAAAATATAGAAACTATTAAATTTGATAAAAATAAAAAGTAGTGTTCCACCTTTGACCGATACTGTTCCAATATGTGACTCGTGAGCATGTCCCTTGTGTTTTTCTTGGATAAACAACTGCGAAGGTTAAAAAAAAGGAGAGAGAAAGAGAGAAAGCTCTTCAAAACATACTCTACATAGATAATAAAAAATAAAATAAAATTTTGAATTATAAGTGAGAAAGAAGAATTACTCATCGGATTTGAGCTCATTGTCATTAATTTGAAAATAATTAATGTTCAACAAAAGAAAACAAGACTCAACAAAAATGTGTACGTGTAGATGCATTGTAAAACGAGGGGTCAAAATCCACACCATAAACTTCGAAACAAGGAGGTATAGTTTGATTCCAGACAAAACAAATTAAACAGACAAGGAGAGTTATGGAAGCACTCGTAAAGTAGAGAACACACCTAAAGAAGACAATGGAGCTAGGGCTTTCAAGGAAGAAGCTGAAGAGTTTGTCCTACCGCTAGGGTTTGGGATTAAAACCCTCAAAAAGGAGAACCAGTCCGGGAGTAATTGGTGGCAATTCCTTTGGGCTTTCTTACCTTCTTTTTATTATTAAAATAATTTAAATAAATTAATTTTATTTTATGTCTTAAGATTTATTTAATTAAATAAAATTTTATTTTAAATAATTATAAAAATTTAAATTTTTTTATTATTAAAATAATTTAAATAAATTTTACATTTTACTTCAAATAATTTTTAACTCATAATCTAATTTTTAATAAATTTTTAAAATTTTTGATAATGTAATTTTCTTTAAAAAATTATTACTTAATTTTTTTATTTTTTCTATTATAATAACGTACCATCTTTTTACATTTATAAAAAAATTTAAGTTAAAATTTGTTATCCAAGAATTTGCAATTTAAATACTTTAGTTTTTTAAATTGTGAGATAGCTCATTATGTTCATATCGATCTATTATGCGCCTCTGCATTTAGCATTGGGTAAACCTCATACAATAACTGTCCTAGCTCTACCGTATCTTTTGTTTCATTTCTTCTGGAACAATCACAAACACTTTTTTGATTATGAATCTACTACCAGAAATTCAATGCGTAATCTTCGCATTCAATGTGTATTCCTGAATAATCTCATTTTTCAATTATTCAACTATTTCATTTTACCAAGTTCAATGTTAGCCAGATTAGTCAACATTTATATGTTTCGAATGCAACAACAAGATTTTATTTGTAACAAGTAGTTTTGTTGGTTGGTTAATTGCTCACATTTTATTCATGAAATGGGTTGGATTGGTATTAGTCTGGATACAGCAAAATAATTCTATTAGATCTAATGTACTTATTCGATCTTATAAGTATAAGTACCTTATGTCAGAATTGAGAAATTCAATGGCTCGAATCTTTAGTATTCTCTTATTTATTACTTGTGTTTACTATTTAGGCAGAATACCGTCACCCATTTTTACTAAGAAACTAAAAAGAACCTCAGAAAGGGGGGGACTAAACAAGACTAAGAGGTATCCACTGAAGAAGATCTTTTTCCTTCTCTTTTTTTTTGGAAGAAAGGGAGGATCCGGACAAAATCGATGAAACGGAAGAGATCCGAGTGAATGGAAAGAAATATATATATATATATATATATATAAGGGTATATATATATATATATATATATATATATATAAGGATGATGAATTTGAATTAATAAACATACAAAGGGCATGCTATGAATATGAAAAACGCCTAGTTTATGAAAATCTAGATGGGAATCAAGAAAATTCAAATTTAGAAATATTAAAAAAAGATAAATATTTATTTGAAAAACCTCTTGTGAATCTTCTTTTCGATTCTAACCAATGGAATCGGCCATTTCGATATATAAAAAATGATTGATTTGAAAATGCTGTAAGAAATGAAATGTCACAATATTTCTATAGATATTTATATAGATTGTTGAACAAAATAAAACTTAAAGATTCTTCTTAGATTAGAAGAAATTCAGAAATATAAATTTAAAAATAAAAAGTAGTAAATTAATAAAAAAATAAGTAAATAGGACAAATATAATAAGAGATAAGAAGAGATGCGACTCCCCCCCACATATTTTATGCTTTCTCCTATAAAGAAACTCGTAATACCTATCCCATTCGGAATTCCATCAATTACTCGTCTATCAAAAAAATGAGTTAGTTTCGCTAATCCTCTTATACCATCAGTTAAAGATATTGCATAAAAAGTATCTATGTAAGCACGATTATATGACCAATCATATATCCAATTTTTTATTTTGTCCCACAGAATTCTCTTAGGACCTTTTTTCAAAAATGAATTAAGTAAGTTTAAATTCATACCAATCAATTTTGTTTTTTGAATTTTGATGTAAAAGGTTTATAGACGAGTTAACAATTTTGATAATATATCAAAATCTATTCCTTCTTGAGTAAAAGGAATTCCTATGGCTCCAACAAACAAAGTAAATATAACCAATACAAGCATAGGAAATAGGATAGTATTGTTCGATTCATGGGGATAAGACAAAGTCGTCTTAACGCCAAAATGAGTAATAGTAATAAAAGTTCTATTTCTTACATTACTAACAATTCGATATGCCTTTTTCCAAAAAAAAGAAGCTCTTTCGGTATTATTCATTGTTAATAAAGGTACTAAACGAAAATTTCTGTTAATCCTTTTTGGTTCTTTTTTACCCCATAGAGATATTGAATAGAAAGAGCTACTTTTTTTTCCACTGTAATTTTGAAAATGAATGTTTAAATGTCCTTCAAAAGTAAGTAAATATATCCGAAACATATAAAATGCGGTTAATCCGGCTGTGGAACAAGCTATTACTGCAAAAATCGGTGAATACAACCAACTATCATTAATAATTTCCTCTTTGGACCAAAAACAAGCAAGGGGGGGAATACCACAAAGAGAAAGCGCACCTAATAAAAAAGTAGTTTTTGTAATTGGCACATGCTTTCTTAAACCACCCATAAGAACTATATTCTGGCTTTTAACGGGAGAATATCCAACAATAGCTTCCATTGAATGAATAATTGATCCGGATCCTAAAAACAACAATGCTTTTGAATAAGCATGAGTAATCAAATGAAATAAAGCGGCTCGATAAGACCCCATACCTAGAGCTAACATCATATAACCCAATTGAGACATTGTAGAATAGGCTAAGCTTTTCTTAATATCTTTTTGAGCAAGAGCTAAAGTAGCTCCTAATAGTATTGTTATTATACCTATCAAAGAAATTAGATACATTATGTAAGGTATGACTATGAAAAGAGGAAGAAGCCGGGCTACAAGAAAAATTCCCGCCGCTACCATAGTAGCAACATGTATAAGAGCCGAAATAGGAGTAGGACCTTCCATGGCATCAGGTAACCATACATGAAGGGGGAATTGCGCGGATTTAGCAATTGGGCCTGCAAATAATAGAAAAGCACACAAAGTAAGGAATAAAAAATTAACTTGATTATGATAAATCAAGTTATTGAATATTTCGAACAAATCCTGAAATTCGAAACTACCCGATATCCAATAAAGGCCTAAGATTCCTAATAATAAACCAAAATCCCCTACACGATTAGTTACAAAGGCTTTTTGACAAGCATTCGCTGCAATAGGTCGTGTGAACCAAAAACCTATTAATAAATAAGAACACATTCCAACTAATTCCCAAAAAATATAAACTTGTATCAAATTAGAACTAGTAACTAATCACAACATTGAAGTATTGAAAAAACTCATATAAGCAAAAAATATCAAATACCCTTGATCATGAGACATATAATTGTCACTATAAATAAGAACAAAAATTCCAACAGTAGTAAGTTGATAGAGATTATGTACAAATTATTCAACACATTATGTACAACAAAGTATTTATTGAGCAAGAAGCACCCATCCATGCTAAGACACACTAACTTCTAGAGTATTATTTTTAAATTAATATTACAAAAGCATATAATTCTTTTTGAGAAGTCACCCCATTGGCCCATGAACAAAGGAGGAGATTGCATCTCTTAAGTAGGTTCGGGAAGGTGGGACCACCGTACTATAGGGTCTACATGAAAAGCTAAGGATAAATCAGTCAGCTGCGCTCTGCTGAGTGCAGGAGCATATGACACTATATAATCCCTTCATCAATTCGATCTTTCTGGAATTAAATTCAAACACGGCTGAAGCACAGTCTCAGGTGTTCCTTCCACTAGCATGAGGACATGTGCCGTCAGTTTGAGACAGTGCCATTTTAAGGTATCGCTAGACAAATCAATAGCAGCATGTGGTTATGGTGCACCCCAAGATATCCTATTTTCACTTTTAAGCCCTAGAGCTGATAGCTTAATTAGGGCTTACTCCATTCATTACCTTTGTATGACGAAAGGCACGACACTGAGACTTCAAATAAGTTAAATTACTATTTCATCTTTGAATTGGTGAGAAAAGCAAAATCTTGTAAAGATCTGAGAGACTAATCTCCCAAATAAAATTCAAAGTATGCCTTCATGTTTCTCATGGAAAATGCAAAAGAAAACAAAATTGAGAAAAGGAAACACACCAAGGTACACAAAAAGTTTTACCTGTGAAGTCATGAGCTGAAGCCAGCATACTTAACATCCCAACAAAACTCTGTTACGGCCCACCCAACTCCACCAAAGCTATGATCCTTGCTAATTATATTACTATAAGTACTCCTCTCTATCGGTGGCCTTGTAGAGCCACATGGCTCCCCACAACAACTCATCTATGAACTCACTCAACCGACGTATAGTAGCTCTTCACCATTCCTACGTTCGTATCATATTTCCCTCTGTATTTATCCCTAGATTCACACAACTGTACCCATAATTTTAACTTAAAATGAAGACCCATTTCAAAAAAAACAAAGTAAGATCTATACAAATTTGAGTTTCTACGGCTTTAGCTGTTGGCGTGGTGTAAAAGCAATTGAGAGTAATACGGGCTTGTTTTCTTAAACACAATGAAGGCTACAGCCATGGCCGCTGCGGTTTGCCCTGCAAGATCCGACCTGGGATTGTTCTCGTCGATCTTGTAATGCGGGATTGTACTCGATGACACTCCATGAGAGCATGGCACTGTAAACCCCATTGGCAGTCCAAATTTGACATGGTCGCCGGCGTCGTAGCATCCTCCAACTAAGTCCACCTGCATCCCAAAAGGCATAAACCCTCAATTTCTATCACATAAAATAAAAGCACCTAATTATGGACATGTACGATCAAACATTTATTACAGTAGAGATCAAGCAATGTGAGGATTTGAGGCACTGACCCCTTGTTCTAGAATGTCGGTGAGGGCAGAATGGTCGCGCCAGGTGACGCGTTGGTTGTAGGGCAAGCGGCCGGAACACTGGGACTAGAGGTAGAGGAGGCTTTAACAGAGAGCATCGGGATAATCAAAAGCAAGATTAGCCATGAAAGCATTAAAGACAAAGAAGAGAATAAGCGATAGGTGAGCAAATCTGTATGGGCGCCTACTCTTCTCCTTCTTCATTGGTCTCTTTCCTGCTAAAGCAAAGAGACCCCTTCCTCTGGCTCTGCGAGAGAGTCTCAGTCTATCTCTGTTAGAAGAAGAGTAAAAGTCCTCCGTTTTGAAATGAGCACTTACTCTTTAGTCTACGAAGTCGCGGATGCGTCATCTGTAAGTGACTTTCACATGAAAACGTGCAACTCTTTTTCTTCCCAGACAGGTGTGTGATTTATGCAGCCCTTTTATGCAACTTCAACGCTGGACTCTTTTAGTTTAGGACCCTATTTTCCAATGGCAGCAACCGGTGGCTTAGCCACAAGCAAAAGCCACATCTTAATGGAGATAAGTAATTGTTTTGGGTGGTCTAAATGCCCATGATTTTAGTAAGCTTAACTCTGATTGGAGGCTTTAGGTCTCCATATTTCAGAAGTTTCTATCTTGTTTAGCTCCCCCTTTTTTTCCCCCCCTTTTCGTTTTAAATGATTAATTCAAATATAGATTACAAGGGATCATACACCAACGAGATTGAAGTTAATAATTTACAAAAGGAAATTTCTTGATTTTTTATTTATTTCAAGAATTTTTTAAATAAAATCAAATATATTTATTTAAATAAAAAATTTTGACCTTGTGCTAAGTTGTGTGTTCATCATTCTTGTTTGTGCAAGTACAACATCCTAGTGGAGATTAGATTCTAAACTACATCAAGTATCAATATTAAATTAATTTATTTAACATCAAGTATCATTAATAATTTAAAATTTTTATTAGTATCAAAAAATTATTTGAATATTTTTATAATTTTTATGAAAAATTAAATAAAAATAAAAAAATAAAATTATTTTTATTAAAACAAACTCACCAAATTAAGCTACCCAAAAACGCTGAATTCATGATTATTCTTCATAACAACAAATCAATCCATACTTAGTGATGCTATCTCACATATGTCATATTATAATCATAATCTCGAATTAGTAAAAAGTTATGCCTAATCATATAGTCGCTTCAAATTTTTTCAAAGTAAATTGAATTGCTCTTATTAACTCAAAAGCTTCTCTACGGGTATATGCCATCATTTATCTACTATTATTATCATCACGTAACAATCAAGATCTTGCTTTCTTTGCCTTTTTTTTGAAGCCACCTGTCAATGTAATATCTCCCTTGAACCTACTTTTTTATTTTTGAAAAAATATTGAAGTTATTTTTATTAATTTATAAGGTAATTAAATGTTAGGTAGTTTTGCAGAAATTTAGTTATAGTTCTTCTGGGTGGCATAAATATTGTCAGTGCAACCTACACGTGTAAGGAGGAGTTTAAGGGCCAGTGACTACGAGGACAGACCTTGAAAGGTGAGAGACCCCTTGGCCTGTCAATTTCAGGGCAGCAACATTGACAGTGGTGACTGCTTTGTCTAGCTTACATTTTGCTATATATTGACATTTTGGCTGGCAGCACCAAAAATTTGAGAAGTATTTCAAATGTTTAAATTTAGGAAGGTAAATTCATTTACTAACTTTTTTTTAGAATTTATAATTTTTACATGTTAATTATATTTAAATATATTTAATAATAAAAAACGGGTCTTTTTACTTCTCAAAAGTTTCAAGTAAATAATTCATAATATATTTGATTAAATAAAAATTTATTTTTTTATTATTTTGATTTAAAACTAATATAATAATCAAATTACTTGATAAAACTCACAAATAAAGTTGATTTATGATTTTTTTCTTTCAAATTGATGATTAACGAAATGCAAGTTAATACATTTTTTAAAATCAAGTTTAAATCTTCTAAGATGAGAAGGTATTTCCCGGGCCTTAAAAAAAAAAAGAGATCAATTTATAACATGAACAACTTAATAATTTATATTAGCATTCTCATTGCATAACATGAGCATTGATCATTATGCTTTGGCCCTTTCATGGAAAATCAAGGGTGACATTGCAAAAAAAAAAAAAAAAAAAGTCTGTGTCCCCAATGTGTGGTTCATTGTTATTGATAGATATGTGTACCATCTACATTAACTCCTCCTATTATGCGTTATTAATTAATTTGCCTGCACTTTCATAAATTTATTTTGCTTTTTGTAATAAGTGCAAATTGAGTTATGGACATATCCAACTTGAATTCTTGCTAACTTTAATTATATTTTATTACTTTTCAGGTTGAATGCTATTGAAGCCTAAATTGTGAAGAATCTATTGATGCTACAAGTCAAGGTTCCAAAAATGATTTATGATTTATTTTAACTTTTTACATTAACATTTATTAAAATTATCAATGGAGTTTAATTAAATTTGACGGTTGGAATGAGTTGAATTTATTGTATATTTCGATCATAATTTTAAGGTCAATTTGAGTTTATTTCACGTCAAGCTCATTTTACTTTTTTAACCATGTAAAATTTGAATTCAACTTTACTTTAAATCTTTTTTGAAATATTACATATCATATAAAATATATACTAACTATGTCACATGAAAATTGTTGTTTTAACTTAGGAAAAGAACAAGGATGATCTAGTTTTTGAAATTTTTTCAATACTCACAAAATTTTTGAAATTTTTTGTGATGATAGCTTGAATATGTTTTCATATTCATTAAAAAATTTAAAGTCAAAATTTTTAATATTAAATTCTTAAATTGAATATCCTCAATTTTTGAATTTTTTAACAAAGTTAAATTTGATTTTTTTCATTAATTTGATAGATTTTGACAATGAGGGTAAAAATTAGAAAAAAAATATTTTTTAAAAAATTTGGAATAATATTTACTTTTTTTACAAAAATTAAGCTGTTACAAATAATTATAAAAAATGAATCAATTAATCTAAAATCATTTGTGTAATTTGAAAATGAAATGAATTTGTAGATAAATATCACTAAATATAAAATTTAACATTTTATAAATAAAAATTATCAACATTAATCTATTTAAAAATTTTACAACATAAAATATTTTAATTTTTTTAAATATCTATATTAGTACCACATATACTTTGAGAATAATCGGTTTAAGAATATGTTATTGAGATTTATTTGATATTATAATTTATAATTATTAAATAATTTGATCAAAAGTTAAGATTATAAAATATAACATTACCAAATAATTATTTTACTTATCTATGATTTAGCATATGGATCTTTTCCTCTATTTTAGTTTTTAAGTTTTTTTTATTTTTTTGTAATCTATGATTTGAATTGTTTTATTTTCTTTTATATATTTTATATTTTTTTTTACAGTTTTTATAGTTTTATTTTATTTTCAATTATTTTTTTTTGAATTTCATGGATTCTATTTGATCATATTTTTTTCTGTGATTTTTTAATATATTTTTTCTTTTATTTTTATATTTTATTTTTTGGACTTTTTTAATTTTTTTTTACTTCTTTTGATTCATTTTTTTGATTTTTGATTTTTAGTTTTATGATTTTATGATTTTTTACTTTTTTATATTTTTATAAAAATCTAAATTTATTTTTTAATTTATTAATTTTTTCATTATTATTAAATTTTTTTGATAAATTTTAATTTTATTTAAATTAATAAATCAGTATTTATTTAAAAATTTTAATAATTAAAATTTCATTAAAAAAATTAAAATTTTAAACAATTTTTATTTAATTTAAATTTTATGTTTAATTTATTTTTTGATTTATTGTGTTTTAAATATTTTTAAATTACATCATCAACACAAATTAAAATTGCTTTTGGTAAATTTGAAATTTGAAGATATGGGGCCTACTCAAAATGCAAATTGAAACTATAGCCGTTCACATCTTTGGCATATTTAAAGCAGGGGAGCAATAAAGCAACATCCTCACATCTTTTGCGTGCTCACGTATTTAGGCTTCCTTCTTGTTCCTTCTGTGCTCTCTCCCTCTCTCGGAGAACCTCCGAAGCTTGTGAGAACACATGGTATGTTTTCGTGTGCGTGCTTACTGCATTCGTGATAAAAGGTTCGATCTGTTCGCCTGCATCATGCTTACTGCATCCGAGAGCCTCGCCGCAGCTTCGATCTGATCGCCTATAGAACTCTGCATCGGAGAATCTCGCCACATCTTCGATCTATTCGTCTGTGGAACTCTTTGATAAATCATATCTTCTTCATACAAGGTTCGATTCTCAGATCTAAATCTCCCTTACTGCATTCGTGTGAGTGCTGCTTTACTTGTATATTTTGTATATCTTGTGCGTAGTTATACAGGAATTTGAAATTCAAGTCGTAGAACTTTCATCTAAATCCAGTTGTTATTAGTGATGAAAGAATTTCTATGCTAGTGCATCACACTTCTCCAACATTGGATGGAAACTGATTAGGTTCTGAATTCAATAGTAATTGAAGGAAAATAAATAGAGCAAGCTCCAAGTACTGTGTTATAATATAGACTGCAAAAACAGTAGTGAAACGAACAAAAGAAAACAGAGACAATCAGAGAAGCAGAATGCTATCTGTCCAGTGCCTTCAACCACCCCAATTCACCCAATTCACCCCCCATGATCCGCCCCTCCCCTGCGCCATCCTCCATTCCCTTCATATTCCTCTCTCTTTCATGATTGCAGACTCGTCTTCACCAGTGTCCCGCTGCCAAGTGTCCATTCTGTTGGGGCCACCCATAACAACATCTTCCAATTAAGACTTGGTAATTTGAAATGCTTTCCAATTAAGACTTTCATCCAAATCCAGTTGTTATTAGTAATGAAAATATTTTTATGCTACTGGTTTTATGGGAAAGGTTGTCTTATTGCAGCTGCTCCTATGGAACTTCTCCAACATTGGATGAAAACTTTACCTATAATTTTTCTTTGGTAGGAAGAGAGAGGGACAGAAAGATGGAGGAGTACAAGCCGATAGAGGGAGTGATCTGTCATTTTTTAGGTGCCATTTAGGGGGACTTTTCCTTTCTCTAATGGATTTTTTTATGGTGTTTAAAATGCTAGTGCTATCTGATTTTCAAATCTCATAGTTGTTGAAGGCATGGCGTAGTGTTAGATCATTTCATGTTTACATAATTTATTGGCTTTACCTGTTCATCCAGTGGAATCTTTCGATCATTGTTTCCAGTTTTCTCCAGATTTATCCCAGAAGCTTTGAACTGGCTGGTTGCTTGGCTGGTTTCTCTAGGTTTCCCTTCTGAAAGTAACCTTACTCTCATTAGGTAATGAGGAGACACCATTGCTGGACACCATTACTCTCATTCTGGTTTCAATTGTTAAGTTCCTTCTTTCATCATTCTGTTTTTAATTGGTCCCAACTTTTGGCCTATACCTGCTTGTTAATATCATAGAAGGGTATTTGATGAATAGGATAGCCTATAAACACTTGTTGAATATAGCTATTGGAGAAATATTCATAACTTAGTCTTTCTCAGTTGACCGTTTTCTTTTAGTTTAGTCTCCGTTCTAATCATCAAGAGAATGAGAAAGCACCTTGGCTCTGTCAAAAGTTGGACATAGCTGAGCTTGGTTCTTGTGTTCTTGACCATGAAGTTTCAACAAGACCTAAAGTGTGATTGTATAGTTTGTCCTTGCCTGTTTTATGTCTTGCTTTTGTATACATGTCAGGCCATGCTACTATTATGTGTTTGCCTTGTCTACTTTTTGCATCATGTCAATTTTGCCAAAACTTCGGTTTGTGCAATATTTCCCAGGCAATGCCCAACACAGACTGGGATAACATCATTAAAGAGAATTTCTCATTTGCTTTTAATTCAGTTGTACATGTTCAAGAAGTACTGGCTTTGAGTGATCAATCTGGTTGTGACGAGTAAATAACCACCTAATTAAGTTTAAAGCTCCACAGTAATTTTTGTGATAGATAATTTTTTATTCTAGCAGGATAAAATGGAAAACAGTGGACTGGAGTTTGTTGAACGAGTCTCTTACTGCGCTAATAAAGGTCGAATAGCTGGTACCCCTTTTTGTGGTACTATAGCAGGACATATAAATGGCATAGCCGGTGATTTCTATCAGGTATCTTGTTAACTTGTTTCCGTTTATACCATTATGTGCATCTAATACATCACTATAGTAAACAAAAAATTCCATTATGTGGTAACTTATGATTGAACTTGTTGCAGATTATGGGACCCTATAACTTGATTCTTAGACTTTATGCCACTGGGTTGGATTTTACCAATTGTGATGTTAAGTCCAGAGGTAGTGATGTTGCATCCTCCAAAGGAACAAAAGATGTATCTGCAATTAGAATTTTGCTTGATGGTGATGACAAATGGCACAATTTAGCTGCCCTGCTGAGTTCATTGGGAAGTTACTTTCATATTAGCTGCACTGAGCATTGTGCTTCATGTATTGTTGGATATAAGAATTCAATTAGTCAAATATGTAGATCAGTGGATTCTAGCCATGGGCTTCCTTTAAGCTGTCCAGAGAAGATGAAGGCTTATCTGCCATCTTACTTAAATGCACTGAAGTTTTTATGCCAGCCACTTGCTGACTTGATAAATTCAGAGAAAAAACAGATGCTTGGTGAAACTGAAGCTGCACCTGTTTCTACTCATTTCTCTGTTATGCAGAATGCATTTCATCAATATTGTGATACATTTCTCTCTCTCCAAAGGTAAGTTATTACGGATTTTCTTGATCAGAAAGTTATTACCGATTTTCTGTTCTTTCTTTTTATTGCTGTACCTGTAACAAAATGCAGCTGCGTGTACAGATAAGTAGATCTTTGCCTCTTTAAATTAGACAAAAGTTTGCTTGTCAAATCTTAAATATCTGTTCTGTGCGTATCTTTAACTTGTTAATTATTCTGTGGTTAAGTTGGAATTAATGTTTACATGCTCACTGTCTCCTTTCACAATGTTTTAAGAGTAACGCATAGAAAGAAAGGTCCCTGCAGGTTGAATTCTGAAGTCTAGTTTGCTAGATCCTCCTCAGTCCAATATCATGCCCATTAATAGGTGATACACTTGCATTTGTGCTAAACTGTGACCCACTGCTTTGACCTGCATTCTTCTTTTCTGTATTTATATCTATGTCTGAAGGGGAAAGAGATGGATCTGATGATAGCAAGACGGTACTTAGTGTGACTGTGGCTGCTTTCATTCTGTCTATCAGAACACAGCTTAAGATAAAGGTTGTAATTCTTCATGGTATAATATTTAAATGACTAAAGGTATTTTTATTCAGTTGTTTCAATATTTTTGTCCACTTTGAAAGGATAGGTTGCTTCTTTTGTTTCATCTAGAAATTTTATATATTGCATCGCTTTGTGATGACGATTTAAAGATTATATGACCCCTAGATTGACTTTAAATGTTTTCAATAAATCCTTATTCTAGAATTTTGTGCCATCCATCTCGTCTAAATGATCTTCCAGCTAGTAATAAGTCCACCCATTGGATAAGAAGAGGTGGCAACCCTTTGCCATTGGGATCATTAAGCTTATTAAGAAATGCTTACTTGAATGAACTAAGTATGTGGAAGGTCTTGTGGATTTGTTAGTTGTCTCAGCTGCATGTTCTTTACTCTATTATGGTGACTTAAATATGATGGGTTACAATGTGACCATATGTTAACGTTAACTTATTTGATTAGCAGTGGACTTTCAAAATACAGTTATATTCTTTTATAATTAGCGGTAATTAACATTTCGTTATAGTTGTTTTAATATGTAAATTGTTTTTGTAGGTATGCTTTGACTTTGTACTAATTATTTGATCAGTGATGAGTTTTGATATTATTTGTTTTAAAAATTTTATCCAGTTAATATCCACCATATCGAGAGAGGAGAAAGAGTGCTTCCTGTATTAACATGCATGTCTCTATGTCCAGAACTCATTATATTCTGTGGGCATGATTTTTGTTGTTAAGCTTGTAAGAGTAGACAAGATGTTCCAAAACATTGTAGCTGGAACTGTCTCTAGAATAACATATGCTACATTCCTACTTATAATCTTCCCGATGATGACTTACGAAGGCCTTTTAAACGTTTGTATTTTGGTTTCTTCTTGACCTTTCTTTTAATATTTTATCTTTTTTAATGATTTTCTTTATTTTTTTGGTTTATTAGTTCTTTTTGTTCTTATGTTTTAGATTTTTTGTGTCCCGTATCCTTAGATTCTCATGGATATTGTATGATTTTTTTTTGAATGTTTTTTGAGATTTATTTTATTTTATGTATTTTTTATTGAATTTAGTCTATTTTGTTTCATTTTTTTGATATTTTTTGTTGTTTACTTTTAGTTATTTTCTTTTTCTTAGGATTTTAATTATCTTTTTGTATTTTATCTGTTCTTTAGATTATTTTAGCTTCTTAATTTTTTCGATTTTTTTTATTTTCATTTTTTAAAACTTTTTTCTTATGTCTCACTCCTCTTTTTTGATAATAAAATATTTTTAAATTTTATTATTTTCTTTTTGATGATCTTTCATTTTATTTTATTTTTATTTTTTGTATTTTTCTCCTTTATGTTGTTTTTAATATTTTTAATATTTTTTGAAATTTTGAATGCGATTATACCAACAAATTGAATTGTATGAGAACCCAAGTTAAGCATGCTTAAGCAGGAGTAGTGGGTGATCTCTTCTAAGAAATCCTTGTGTTGCACCTTTGTTCTCATAAAAAATGTTTGTCTGTTTTGTATCAAAACCCAAAGTTAAGCGTGCTTAAGCAGGAGTAGTACTAGGATGGGTGATTCCTTCTAGGAAATCCTTGTGTTGCACCTTTATTCTCATAATAAAATTTATCTGTTTTATATCAAAATCCAAAGTTAAGCGTGCTTAAGCAGGAGTAGTACTAGGATGGGTGATTCCTTCTAGGAAATTCTTGTGTTGCACCTTTATTCTCATAATAAAATTTATCTGTTTTGTATCAAAACCCAAAGTTAAGCGTGCTTAAGAAGGAGTAGTACTAGAATGGGTGATTCCTTCTAGGAAATCTTTGTTTTGCACCTTTATTCTCATAAATAAAATTTATTTGTTTTGTATCAAAACCCAAAGTTAAGCGTGCTTAAGCAGGAGTAGTACTAGGATGGGTGATTCCTTCTAGGAAATCCTTGTGTTGCACCTTTATTCTTATAAAAAATATTTGTCTGTTTTGTGTCAAAACCCAAAGTTAAGCATGCTTAAGCAAGAGTAGTACTGGGATAGGTGATTTCTTCTAGAAAATCTTTTATGTTGCACCTTTATTCTTATAAAAAATATTTGTTTATTTTATTATTTTTGATTTATTTTATTTTATTATTATTATTATTTTGTGTTTTTTTCACTATGTTCTTTTTTTATGATTTTAATTTTTAATTTTCAATACTTTTTAAATAGTATTGATGCATAAACTTGGGTAAGAGTAGTACCAGGTTGGGTGATTCTCCCTGAAAAATCCTCATGTTGCTACATCCCTCTTTCTTGTTTGATAAAATATATTTTTGAATCTTATTATTTTTTATTTATTTATTGTTCTTCTTTTTGATGATCTTTTTTTTTATTTATTTTTTTGTATTTGTCTCCATTATACTTTGTTCTTTTCAGTGAATTTTTTATTTTTTAATAATTTTTGGATTTTTAGGTCTGATCATACCGACTTATGCATCGAATTTTGTCAAAACTCCAAATTTAAACGTGCTTAGACGAGAGCAGTACTTGAATGAGTGATTTCTCTTAGGAAATCCTTGCGTTGCACCTATTTTTTATAAAATTTTCTTTTGATATTTATTTTTTTATTTTTTTCTTTTCTTTCTTTTCATGATCATTTGTTTTATTTTGTTATTCTTTTTGAATTTTTCTTAGTTGCGCTTGTTTTTGTATAAAATTTTTGTGAATTTTATCCAATTGATACGTGATAAATTATTGAAAGGCATGCTTTGACTTTGCAATACTTATTAAATTAGTGATAAGTTTTGATATTATTTCTTTTGAGAATTTTATCGAGTCGATGTCTTGCATATTAAGCTAGGATAAAGATGCTTCACATTGTGAATAATGAGAAAGTTGCTAACACTTAGAAAAGAAGATCTTACTGCTGTGTTTGCTAGTGACATTAGCTTAGAAATGGACATACTGAACTCTTTCATCACATCTTCATCACATCTTTAGTCTAAGGATGTGCAGAAGAATCAAGAACTATAGTGGGTGAGCAGCGAAAGATGGCCTGTGCTGATTACCTTGGGGAACTGGGTATTGCTTACATTGCCAAAGTGAGGGGTATATGAGGGCTAAATCTACTCATATAATCCCTTGGGAAAGAGAAAAATATGCAGATGATTTGTGGGCAGCAATTATTTACGATGGGAAGGTTATGTACTTAACTATCAACATTTTCTCGATATCATGTTCATCTTTGTGTTTTTTGCTATAGTTTGATTTGTGTTTTGTATTTAATCTACGAGCAAGCAATTATAAATTGCAGATATTTGGTCTTGTGGGGTCACCTTATATGCGATGCTTGTTGGTGCTTATCCGTTTGAAGATCCAAATGATCCAAAAACACTTCAGGAAGACAATTGGGTTTTGTAATCTTTAGACTCTTAAGTTCCTTTCTTCCATTAAGAATATGTAGAGTTCTCATTATGTTGAAATAATGAAACTATGTTTTTATTGGTCTTGGCAGCGGATACTCAGTGTCCATTACACAATCCCAGATTTTGTTCGAGTTTATGTGGAGTGCAGGCATTTTTATCTCAGATCTTTGTTGCAAATTTTGAAAAGGTAATTTTATCTATTGGCTTGTATAGATGAGTAGGAACTTGATTGCTAGTTTGTTTTTTGGCTTCTATAGAATTCTCATTTGGTTACGGCCATTCAATGACTTGAACATTATACTTTGTTTTTTGGTTTCATTTAACTATTCTCTTTAATTAGTTTTGTTTCTCTTTTTCCTATAATCCATCTGGTTTAAATGATTTATTTCTTATACCAAATCTGCCATAGAGACTTTAAGCTAGAATATACCTTGTTGCGCAGCTCCTCGTGTTAAGATATGTGATTTTGAATACTCAAAGGTAAAACTCAAATTATGAATGCCATAGGACTATAACAGATATCAAGTTTGTGGAGCTGGAAATGATGGACCTTCAGCTCAGACAATAGACAACACTGCACCATGGATTTTGACTGTTATAACGAGGACCATGGATCGAGCATTTCCTGCAGCCTTTACTCTGGGAAACAATAAAACTTTACTGGTATTCTTTTCACTATGACAAATTTCAGTATTGAATTTAAGTTAGGGATAGGACAGTTTCTACCAGAATTTTCTTGCACGGCAATGCAGTTGCCATTTGTTTGGTATAATTGTCTAGGGCCAAGCCATGTTTACAGGAAATGAGATTGGTTTTACCGGCTTGATATATCCAGAGACCACTGGGTCAAACCTTATTTCTGAAGGGTAGCGATATCCGTAGAGTTTGCAAATTGGCTTACTTTCCAAAATCCAATTGTGATCCACTTGTTTAATTATCTATTTACGGTATATATCAATTTTTTTCACTCAATGCCATTTTTCTGGCTGGTAGAGTGGTGCTCTGCTTTGCCTCAGTAACTCATAGGGTTGCTCCAGTAGCCACTGCAGCAATTGTGCAAAAAGCAGGTGGCATTGGGCTGATTGTTGCCAAAAATCCTAGTAATGCCCTGAGTCCCTGTTGCAATAACTTCCCATACATTGAAGTTGACTGTGAAGTTGGCACCTGGATGCTCTTGAAAGTTGGGCTAGGCCCTCCAGAAAAACTGAAAATCTGTTTGAAAGTAGCTTGAAACATGTGCAGTAACGACTGATACTGTTATTATTGTGGAAGGCAACTCCAAGAGATGAAATTGCTACGGAGATCTACAAGCAATGCTCTTGCGAATTACCTTTAAGTAAGCATAGTGAAGCTACAATGGAAACATTTCACAATTGATTTTTTGCTTCTTTTTTTTTTTCTTGTTCTTGTCTTATGGTCCAATGTTGTTGGGTTTTAAACATTCTCTTCAGCATCATGTCTTTTGTTTTCTATATCCTCATATGATATAGTCTCATTTCCTCTCAATCAGTTTCTCCATTCTATGTGGAGTGCAAGTGTCTAGTGGATACAGTGTGTGATTGCTGTTTGCTGGAGATTGACATGAACTTTGCTTGGCAATCCTATTCTAGACATTGTGCTTTTTTCAGGTTGGTGCTGTTGAAGGGGATGAAGAGTTGACATTTTTTGGCCATCATCTGGTGATGCTTCTTGTGGATGTGTTGATAGGGAAGGTCTGCTTCAGATTTGTTTGTGTCCCTTGTATGCAATATAGATTTTTAACACTTTGGAATTATTATTTCTCAGCTTCATATCCTTTTTTTTTCTTCTGTCTTTAGTGCTTAGTAAGTAGTTAAATGCTGTCAGTATGACATATATTAAAATCCTTCACTCATATTGGCTCACACTATGTAACTTATCATGAAGTAACTGTGAGGTTCCAGAAACCTTGAAATTTATGTAGAAAATCTAAGTAATTAGTATAGTTTGAATAACAAATTGAAATTCAACAGTGAAGAGGTCAAAAGTTTATTGTTTTAACATAAAACACTTAAATTTAACACTAGAATTCAAATATTTTATGCAAGAATATACAGATTTGTGGTTCCAATGAATAAGATGATTTACTAAGATACAATGAGTTGAAAAAATATTGGTTGAATATAAATCACATGATTGATTAAGGATGAAAGAGAAGTTATAAAATGAATGGACTACTCTGTACAACTTGCACTTGACCACATTTTTTTTTTTTACTTTATTCCTCTAAAATTGCAGATGCTGCTTTACGGTGCAATATTTGGTTGCTTGTCACCAGTGTTCTCAATTGCAGCATTTCTGAGCTACAAATCTCCATTTTTGTATCCTAAGGATGAGGTCCCTTTCCCAGTCTATGCCAAGAGTTTGTCAATCCTGCTGTTCTTGAAAGTGAGATACATTGACTTGTTTCACTTTTTGTATTCAAATTACAAAGGCAAAATGTAGCAAGAGCAAAGTGGGCTTTGTTGACTGATAAGCTAGATGGCTCAAGTGATTCAAATGATGGGAACAGACAGTTTGACCCCTTGCTAGTGATGGTTGCAGACAAGAAATGGGGGAAGATTCTGTGAGAGGTTAGTATAATACCTTTATCACTGCTTGAAGATGTGTTATCTGGGAAATGAATGGTTGGCTTTGCTCAATCACTAGTTCTTGTTGCAGTTTGTATTCTTATGTATGATTGCCACTCACATATCATTAGACATCACCAAACATTACCATCTAAGTGACAAAGCAAGCAAAAATCTACAAAAATTGAAGAATAGAATCTGAATCATAAATCAATTTCTTAAAAACATCCCAAAACATTGTATAAAAAGAATCACCATAAAATAACACTCCTAAACTGAGTGAGAGACATTTTTTTTCTGTAATCAAGATCCACCATCAAGCACATCGAATCTTCTTTTTTTTTTCCTGATCTACATACCTTAATTATCAAAAAGCTCATATGCATACACACACATATAGTATGTATATAAGCAATTTTATATAACGAAATGAAAGAGAAATATAAAGAAAATTTAAAGAGTAAATCTGCATCTAGGTGAAGAATGAATAAGGAAAAAACAGAGCTTATTATTTCAGGAGGTATTTCACTGATGCTACATGTGTTGCTGTGCACCATAACAGTTGAGAACAGAAAACCCAAAAAAAATTGTGTTATATATTTCATGTGATGTATAAATAAATATTTGTAATACTAATTTATTCAAGCTGGCTGACAAGTTAAATGAGCTGAACTTGTCAATGAACAAACTATAACAAGACTAGGCAAGCCCGCCAGGAGCCAAACCCAAGCAGCCTGCAAGCAGCTCAGTTCGTGGCAAAGCTTACTTATTTGTGCCATCTAAGTCAGATTAAATATGAAACACACAAAAGATCATTCTACTAGTTGTATTGTTTTAAACTGTAGCTTGTGGTCTTTGCTAGTTTGCAGTGTTTACTAATATTGGATATCTAACATTTGCAGAAAGGGGTTAAAGCAGCATAGCAGTTCTGCAATTCATATTTTCTTAGCAGTTCATTAATGCATCTGATAAGGTATAGTTTTTCTTGCACTTTGGCAGCACTGCCTTGTTATTGTGAATATGTGTACTGTTTTAAAAATTCGTGGTTTCCTTCTCTAGATCTTTTTTTTTCCTTCCAAATAATTAGAATGCTCTTTACAGGGTTATCTTGAATGTACTGTGAGAAAGCAAGGGTTGTCACTGCACAACTTATGTCAACCTTCCTAGACAAATGAAACTTCCTAAAACTGGTCTTTGAATTTACCTGTGTTAATTGAGGTGTTTATAGAGAATGGAAATACTGATGCGAAATAAGTTGTGTTGCCATTTTAAACAAAGATACCGAAGGCATTATATCTTTGGTCCCTGTTTCAGTAAGCTGTCCTGCAAATGCTTTGATTTGGAAATGCATTTTATGGTGCTGGCTTCTGACTCATCCAAGGTGGACTTGGCACATATGGAGAGAAGATATTGGGATCAAGCTCCGAATATGTGCAAAGCAATGTAAGTAGCATGTGAAGATTGTAGCTTAAGGTGCCATTCTGGTTTGAGCTTGAAACAGCTTTGTATGATTAGGCATATAGTTTATTTTATTAAATGATACCATGTTGCTACCTTCTTGATCACATTTGAACAAAAAATATTTCATAGCAAATTATTCAGGGAGTGGCTGAAAGCACATATACATATATAGGTTTTTCTTGTCATTTGACCAATTTACATCAGACATTAATTATCCTTTGAAAACAAAACATTATAAAGCTGACATCAATCAAACAAAGGACTCATGTTTTGCTTAAAAAAAAAGCTCGAACAACTTCTACTTTAGACCATAATGATATGGCAATTGCTAACTTGAGCTTGTACTGAAGGGAACTCTTTTGAGGTTAATTAGTCCCAAATAGCATATTATTGCCTTTTCCTTTTTGATTACTTGAATATGAATTTAAGGTTGTTGGTATATAGCCTTAGGAATTGACATGTTTTCCTTACCTTTTTCTTTTATGATTTTGAAATGTACAAAAAAGTAGGTAATTCCTTGATCTACAGTATCACTTTCAAGTAAATGATCATTATGCGAGAAATAAATTGAACATTATCTTATTTCCATTCTTGCATAGGATAAGCTGATATCCTTCTTGAATTTTATTATTAGTACCTTTTTTCTTTCTCCTCAATATATATTTTTTTTTTGTTTTCCTATCAGGGCCATTGAACAGAATATCTGGCTAGTAGGAGGAAGGCTTTCCTGTAAGCCCCCAATTTATGATATAATGCCCTAGGCTTACACATCCCATTTATGGCATTTAGTACATATGTTGTTCTTGTTGGCTTGTCACTGGGTCTTAATGGGAAGTAAGTTGGTTAACTCTTTTGTCTTTTGTTTTTCATCTCGATTCATGATGGCTGGTCCATTATAGAAATATGCCATTGTTCAGTTTTCATTTAGTTTTTAGTAACTCCTCTGATATGGGTTCTACAGCATTTTGTGGCTGATTGCTTTCACTGATGTTTAAAAAAACACTTCTTTTCACAATTTTTTTTTTTTTTTTTTTGCAATGAAACTTAGGTATGAATTAGAAGTTGTACTACTTGAATATGTTAGCACCAAATTTTGTTGCTGGCAATTATGGCTATTAGAGGCTTTGATAGGTAGATTACATTTGAAATGCCTAAATCTAAGGCTTGGACTTTGAAATTCAAGTCATAGGAATTGGTACTTTGAAACATTTTTCCATTAAGACTTTCATTTAAATCCATTTGTTATTAGTGGCAAAAGTATTTTTATGCTAATGTTTTTATGGGAAAGGTAGTCTTGTTAGAGCTACTCCTCTCAAACTTCTCCAACATTAAATAGAAACTTTACCTATAATTTTCTTAGATAGGAAGAGAGAGGGAAAGAAAGATGGAGTAAAACTAGACAGGGGGAGTGATCCATCATTTTCAGGTGCCAATCTAAAGTGACTTTTCCTTTCTCCAATAGATTTTCTTATGTCTTTTACCATGCTAGTGTTGTCTGATCTTCAAATATCATAGTTGTATTTCTTGAAGGCGTGCTATTATGTCACATCATTTCATGTTTACATGATTTTTAGTTGAATTTAATCTATTTTGTTTTATTTTTTTTTATATTTTTGTTGTTTACTTTCAATTATTTACGTTTTTAAGGATTTTATTCATATTTTTGTATTTTATCCATTTTTTGTATTATTTTTAGTTTTTTATTTTTTTCAAATTTTTTAAAAAACTTTTTTTTCTCATGTCATACTTTTTTTTATAAAAAATATTTCAGTATTTTCATTATTTTTAATTAATTTTTTCTTTTGATGATCTTTCATTTTATTTTTATGTTTTGCATTTTTCTCCTTTGTGTCTTTTCTTTTTTGTGATTTTCTTTCTCTTTTTCAATATTTTTTTTAAATTTTGAGTGCAATTATACCAACATTAACGTATTTGATTGTATCAAAACCCGAAGTTAAGCGTGCTTGAGTAGGAGTAGTACTAGAAAGGGTGATTCCTTCTAGAAAATCCCTATGTGACACCCTCATTCTAATAAAAATATTTGTTTATTTTATTATTTATTATTTATATTTTTTATGATCTTTTATTTTTTATTTTATTGTTTCTTTTTTATATTTTTTTCTTATTGTGCACTTTCATTTTTTTATGATTTTTTTATTTGAATTTTTTTTTGATTTTTGAGTGCGATCATACCAATACTAAGCATCAATCCTATCTAAACTCCGAAGTTAAGCGTGCTTGAGTAGGAGTAGTACTAGAAAGGATGATTCATTCTAGGAAATCCTTATGTTGCACCCTCATTGTTATAAAAATATTTGTTTATTTTATTATTTTATATTTATATTTTTTTATCAACTTTAATTTTTATTTTATTGTTTCTTTTTTATATTTTTTCCATTATGCAGTTTTTTAATTATTTTTTATTTGATTTTTTTTGGATTTTTGAGTGCGATCATACCAATACTAAGCATCAATCCCATCTATCTCCTAGAATGGGTTATTCTTCTTGCGAAATCCTTATATTACAGAATTTTTTATTTTGACAAAACAATATTTTTAGATTTTTTATTTTTTATTTTTTGATAATATTTAATATTTTATTTTTATTTATTTTTTTTATTTTTCTTCATTATATTCTTTTTTTAAATAATTTTATGTTTCCATTTTCAATACTTCTTGAATGTTTTTGATAGAAGTGCTTTTTGAATTTTTTAAGAGCGATCATACGAGCACTGATGCATTAGATCTCATTAGAACTCCGAAGTTAAGCATACATAGGCGAAAGTAGTACTGGATAAGTGGTTCTTTTAAGGAAATACTTGTGTTGCGCCTTTTTTATTTTTTATAAAATATTTTTTAAATTTATTATTTTTGATTTTTTTCTTTAGATTATTTTTTTATTTTAATTTATTTTTATATTTTTTCATTATTTTTTATGACTTTATTTTTATTTTTAATTTTTTAGATTTTTAGGTGCGATCATATCGGTACTAATGCATCGGATCCCATTAGAACTCCGAAGTTAAGCATGCTTGGGCGAGAGTAGTAATAGGATGGGTGATTCCTCCTTGGAAATCTTTGTGTTGCACCTTCTTTTTTTTCGATAAAAAATGTTTTTGGATTTTATGATTTATTTTTTTCTTTTTGATTATTTTTTGTTTTATTTATGTTTTTTTTTATTTTTTTCTATTATACTCTTTTTTTATTATTATTAATTTCATTGTTTTCTTTCATTTTGAATATATTTTTTTGAACTTTTAGGTCCGATCATACTGCCCTAATGCATCGGATCCCATAAGAACTCTAAATTTAGACATGGTTGAGTGAGAATAGCATACTAGGATGGGTGGTTTTCTTGAGAAATTCTCTTGTTAACCCTTGTCTTCATTAAAAAAAATTAAAATTTATTTTTTATTTTTTATTTTTTTCTTCTTTTTATCATTTAAGCGTGCTTTGGCGAGATTACTACTAAGATGGGTGATTCCTCTAGAAAATTCGCATAGTGCATCCCCTTTTTTGGATAATTATTTTTAATCTTTTGATTTTTGATTTATTTTCTTTTCTTCCATTTGATGATCTTTCATTTCTTTTAAAAAAATTTCCTCCATTATGCTCTTGCCTTTGATTTTTTTTATTCGTTTTTATTTTTTTCCTTGTTCCTTTTCATTTTCTTTCATTTCACCTCTTTTTCAATTTTGATATTTTTTTCCATTTTATTGGATTTTTTTTTGTTTCTTCAGTTTTATTAGATTTCTTTTTCAATTTTCTTTGATTTCTCTCTTTATTTTTTTGATTTCTAGTATATTATTAGATTTTTTTAAAATTTCATTTGATTTTCTTTTCTTTTCTTGTTTTTTCAAAATATTTTTCATCTTTTGTGATTTTTTACTTTATTACTTTGTTTAGAATGTTCTTTTTTTCCTAGATTTTTTTTATTTTCTTCAATTTTTTTGATTTTATTTTCTTATATTGTATTTTACTTAATTTGTTTCCATATATATTTTTTTATTTTCTTCATTTGATATTCAAAATTTTCAAAAACTTTTTGTATTTTGTTTTCTTCTATTTTTTCTCTGAATTTCTATGATTTTTTTAAAATGGGTTTCAATATTTTGTCCATTTTAAGAATACAAGTTGCTTCTTTTGGTTTGGTTTTTTTTTTTTTTTTTTGGGAAGGTTAGTAAAGTTGTTAAGAGAATGAGGATATTTGCACTTTTCCAAAAGACAATAGAAAATAAAAATGATCTTACCTTTTCTTTTTTGTTGATGCTCTGAATGTTTTCTCAATACATCTCATCTTTATGGTAAATACATACATTATTGTTGATATGCATTTGTTTTCATGAAGACATTATGCATCCCTTTGTGATGACTATTTAAAAATTATATAACCAATAAGATTGATTTTACAATGTTTTGATAAGTCCATAGATGAGTTTGGTATGTTGATATAGCTGACAAGTAGAAATTGCCATTGAGATTATCAAGCTTATTATCAAATGCATAACTTTTAATGAAACTCTGTATGTGTAAGGTCTAATCTATCTATCATGTTCGGGAGATGCTACGGGCTTTCTGAATACAATTAGATGCCTTTGTATTTGTGGTAGCTTTTTATTACACTTACTTGAAAAATTGAATTTTGTAGAAGGCTTGGTTTGACTTTGCATGAGTTATTAGATTAGTGATAAGTTATGGTACTCTCCTTTCTGAGAATTTTATCTAGTTGCTTTGATTTATATTTGAATGCATACCACTATGTTTAAAACTCATTAACTCTGTGATCTCCTAACAGTAAAGTGTATCTGATTATTTTTCTTCTCAAATAAAAGTCTAGTCAATTAACTAAAATTGATTTGGCTATATATGCAATGGACTTAAGAATTGTGGTGTTTGGACTATTGATGGGTGCATTGGCATATAAGTGAGTTGTCTATCCTTCTTATGTTATGTTATTTATTTTGAGCTTTCTGCAAATATTTTTAGTTTTATGGAATGCTCTTGACTACTAGCTTGGGAAATTGATATATCTGATTCTGATTTTTTTGGCCTAATATTTGTCATTTGATTTCAATGAATTGTTCCATATATAGATTATGTAGAGTAGAAAGATTCTCTATTTAGAAGATTTTTCACTTTAGAAACAAGCTCTTCAAAGTATTGAGATGCTCATTGAAATATATTATTGTTTGGATGAGCTTGATGGTTTATCTATCAACCATGTTTACATAGATCATTTAGTTTACAAGATGAACTTTTAACCTACAAAACTGCAAGAAACTGGGCAAAAGTTTAAACCTTATGTGGACAGGCCTTGCACATAGAGCCACCTTCTGTTCAATGGCATTTAGATGTCTTGAATTGTAGGCAAATCATTTGATTTTGAGGGTACCTTAATATAAGAAAATATGGTACATAAAAGGTTACAGGGGATTTGATGGTGCTGATGGAGAAGGCTTACTTTGTAGCATCTTAGAGTAATGCTTTTTTTCATCATGGATCAAGAAGGATCGGTCTTAGCAGCAGCAAAAATTATACTATCCAAACAAGAACTTATTCCTTCTCTACTAACTGCCTGCATAAATTCCTACATGCTTGTCCTTTTCTTATGAAACGTAAGTTGCTATGAGATATTTTAAAACATTTTTGGATTTAGTTAGTTCTCTTATTTTGTTTATTTCTCTTTTGATTTGCTTGGTTAGTTAACAATTGCTACATGTTTTCGTACTTTTTCTTTTTTGTGATTTTGAAATGTACAGATAAGTAGGTTGTTCTCTGATCCACAATATTACAAATGATCATTAGGTGAAGAACAAATTGAAGGTTGTCTTATTTGTATTCTTGCACTGGGTAAGTCAATATCCTTCTCGAATTTTATTGTTAGCACCTTTTTTCTTCCCCCTCATTTTTTTTTTCCTTCCATTAAGGCCATTGGACAAGAATATTTGGGCTAATAGGATGAAGGCTTTCTTATAAGCTCACAATTTATGATGTAATGCCCCAAACTTATACATCCCATTTATGGCATTTGAAACCTACGTTGTTCTTGCTAGCTTGTCATTGGGTCTTAATGGGAAGTAAGTTGGTTAACTCTTTTGTCTTCTGTTCTGCACCTCGGATCATGATGTAAATTACAGAAATATGCCATTGTTAGGTTTGCATTCAGTTTTTAGTAACTCCTCTAGTATGTGTTCTATAGCATTATGTGGTTCATCGCTTTCACTGATTTTAAAAGAAACTCTTCTTTTTGCATTTATTTATTTATTTATTTATTGGCAATGAAACTTAGGTATAAAGTGGAAATTGTATTACTTGAATATGTTGGCACCAATTTTTTTTTTTTTGTAGTAATTATGGCAATTAAAGGCTTTGATAGGTAGACTATATTTGAAACGCCTATACCTGGGGCTTGGACTTTGAAATTCAAGTCATATTACTTGGTCCTTTGAAACGCTTTTTGATTAAGACTTTCATTTAAATCCATTTGTTATAAGTGATAAAAGTATTTTTATGCTAGTGCTTTTTATAGGAAAGGTGGTCTTAATGGAGCTACTCCTATTAATCTTCTCCAACATTGAATGGAAACTTTACCTATAATTTTGTTAGATAGGAAAAGAGAGGGAGAGAAAGATGGAGGAATAAAAGTAGATAGATGGAGTGATCCGTCAATTTTCAGGTGCCATCTAGAGTAACTTTTCCTTTCTCCAATGGATTTCTTTGGCTTTTACCATTCTAGTATTGTCTGATCTTCAAATCTTATAGTTGTATTTCTTGAAGGCATGCCACATGTTAGATCATTTCATATTTGCATAATTTTTAGTTGAATTTAATCTATTTTATTTCGTTTTCTTGATATTTTTGTTGCTTACTTTTAACTATTTCCTTTTCTAAGGATTTTATTTATATTTTTGTATTTTATCTGTTCTTTAAATTGTTTTAGTTTTTTAGTTTTCTTTAATTTTTCTTCATTTTCTTTTTGACAATTTTTTTCTCGTGTCACACCCTTTTTTTAAATAAAAAATATTTTTTTTGAAATTTCATAATTTTAATTATTTTTTCTTTTGATGATCTTTTTTTTTTTTTTGTATTTTCCTCCTTCACGTCTTTTCTTTTTCTTTTTTGTTTTTTTTCCTTTTAACTATATATATTTTTTTAAATTTTGGTGCAATTACACCAACATTAATGTATCAAATTGCATTAGAACCCGAAGTTAAGCATGCTTCAGTGAGAGTAGTATTAGAATGGGTTATTCCTTCTAGGAAATCCTTGTGTTGTACCTTTTTTTTTATAAAAATATTTGTTTATTTTATTATTTTTTATTTATGCTTTTTTCATAATCTTTTATTTTTTATTTTATTGTTTTCCTTTTTTATGTTTTTCTCCATTATGCTTTTTTCCTTTCTATGACTTTCTTTTATGATTTTCAATATTTTTTTGGAGTTTTAAGTGTAATCATATCAATACTAAGCATCGATCCTATCTAAGCTCCAAATTTAAACATGATTGGGCGACAGTAGTACCAAGATGGGTGATTCCTCTTGAGAAATCCTCGTATTGCATCATTTTTCATTTTGACAAAACAATGTTTTTAGATTTTATTATTTTAAATTATTTTTTGATAATATTTCATATTTTATTTTTTTTGTATTTTTCTCCATTATATTCTTTTTTTTTGGTGATTTTTGTTTTTATTTTCAATAATTTTTTTTTGTAAAAAATACTTATTTAATTTTTTGAGTACGATCATACCAACATTGATGCATTGGATCCTATAAGAATTAGGATGAGTGGTACCTTCAACGAGATACTCATGTTGCACTCTTCCTTTTTTTTTTTGATAAAATATATTTTTAATTTATTATTTTTGATTTATTTTCTTTTATTCCTCTAGATTATGTTTTGCTTTATTTTAATTTATTTTTATATTTTATATTTTTCTCCATTATGTTTTTTTTCATGAATTTATTTTTTTTATTTTTAATAATTTTTAGATTTTTGGATGTGATCATTCCAGTACTAATGCATCGGATCCTATCAAAACTCCGAAGTCAAGTGTGCTTGGCCGAGAGTAGTAATAGGATAAGATGAGTGATTCCTTCTTGGAAATCCTCTTGCACCTTCCTTTTCTTTGATTAAAAAATATTTTTGAATTTTATTATTTTATTATTTTTCTTTTCTTCCTTTTGTTTTATTTTATTTTATTTTTGTTTTTTTATCTTTTTTCTTTATGCTTTTTTCTTTTTTATTAATTTCATTATTTTTTTTTCATTTTCAATATTTTTTGAACTTTTAGGTTCGATCATAGGAGCACTAATGCATCAGATCCTATAAGAACTTCGAAGTTAGACATGGTTAAGCGAGAACACTACCAAGATGGGTGGTTCTCATGAGAAATTTTCATGTGGCACCCTTGTTTTTATAAATAAAAAATTAGATTTTATTATTATTTATTTATTTTTCTTTTTTTTATTATTTAAGCATGCTTTAACAAGATTAGTACTAAGATGGGTGATTCCTCTTGGAAAATTCTCATGTTGTATCCCGTTTTTTGGGATAAAAATATTTTTTGATTTTTGATTTATTTTCTTTTCTTCCATTTGATAATCTTTCTTGTTTTTTTGCATTTTCCTCCATTATGCTCTTTTCTTTAATTTTTGTTATTTGTTTGTATTTTTTTCTTTTATTTCCTGAATTTCCTCACTTTTTAAATTTTGATAACTTTTTTTAATTTTTTCATTTTGTTGGATTTTCTTTTTGTTTCTTCTGTTTATTAGATTTTTTTTTCAATTTTAGTTGATTCCCTTTCTCTATTATTTGATTTCTAGTATACTCTTAGATTTTTTTTTTTTTTTTTTACTTTCATTGATATTTTCTTTCGTATTTCATTTCATTTCCTTTCTTTTCTTCTCTTTTTCTTAATTTTTTCACTTTTTATGATTGTTTGCTTTATTGCTTTTTTTTTTTATGTTCTTTTCATTTATTTTTCCTAGAATTTTTAATTTTCTTGATTTTATTTTGATATTTTTTATCCACTTGATTCATATTTAGCTCTTTATTGCAGCAAAATGCAAAGAACAAGAATTCAAGTAGTAAACATATATTTTCTTTTTCGAAGTAGACCAATAGAGTTTTTTTTTTTTTTTTAGTTTTTCTTTCTAATTTATTCATTATGTCTGAAGGCTATTTGCAATATGTATGTCTATAAAGTTATACAATAAAATGCAAGTTATTTAAACTTGAGTGATTTTATAAACTTGCGGCTCAATTTGCTTTTGTACTTCCCATTTGATGAAACAAGGCCTTTTAATCACAATTATAGTTCTATCATATTGGTATGTCATCAAGAGGCTGATTGGGTTTCTTTTTTCTTTTTCTTTAAAGGTTGTTAAGGATTGGTTTCAACGGAGTTGGTACGAAGATGTGGTTTATAAATTACAATCTTTTCTTTAAAATTTATTAAGCTATAGTTGGAATCTTTTTGCTTCTCTTGTTTTTCAATCTTGTACTTCCAATTTCTGGTAGAAAAAATAGTTTAACTTAATTAAAGACAAAATTGAAAATTTCATTAAGATAATTTTTCTTTTTTTCTAAATGATTATAAGTCACATGTGCATAATATATCACAAGAGTGTCTTCAATGAGGAAGACATGATTATGCTTGCTTGCAGAATTATGTTTCAAGACTCAAATTGATTAGGCAAAAGGTATAAACAATTATTTAATTCTGATGATTCTTTTACTTGCTGTCTAAAACCCTTTAGTGATCACTAAAACTTCATACTATCTTTCTTTGTTACTTTCATTTACAGTAATAAGTGGTGCAGTTTAGGGCTTTGTTGATCCATTAAAGTCTCGTGTTCTCAAGGTATGCTAGTCTTGATTCTCCGTTCAATCAGAATTAAGATGTAACCATCGATAACTTGTAGTAATTTATAGCAAAATAGAGCAAATTTTGTTACTCCATGAATTCACGTGGTACCAGGGACATTTACACTAAATGAAATGAAGTCATTCTTGAAGACTTAAGGCTATTGACACCTTTTAATAGTTGGGAACAAATCAAGATATGTTCCATGATTTTTTAGTACAAAACCGTCAGCTTCAAGGATGCAACCCTCAGGTAATGTAAGTCATATATAAGTTTCAATTATTTAATCAATTGGTTGCATCAACATATGTTTCATGGAGCTCTTGAAGATTAAACCAAATGTAAATATGCACCTTAGTGATTTAAAGCTTGTTTTAGTACTAGAGTTGAGGATAGTGTATCCTTTGATTCTTAAAGCAATAAGTGGATATATCAAGCTAATAAATGGGCTGATTCATCCTAAAGACATTTTGGCATTTGAAAATAATAGTGATGCCAATCTTGTTACCAGCCAGGTGACTTTCTTATTTTCCTATATTACTCTTGCCTTTTTATTGCTTGCACTTTGAATATATCGTTGTAACCTCTCTAATTGTAGTTGTTTAGGATTCAAAATCGAGCTTGTAGTTGGCAGGACAAACTAGGGGTGACTTCAACATGCTCTTGGCACAGGACATCCTTTCACCTGTAGAGGTAATACAATGAACTTTACTAGTTAAATTAGGCTTAATTGTTTAATTTTCTTCTATTTTGTCAAAAAATATTTGTTCAACTTGTAGATTAAGTTCTAAAACTTCTCTGGTTTCCTTTTTTTTCCTTAAGTTATGATCTAAATTATCATCTTATATTCTGTTTCAATATTCATGAAAATATTTGATTAATTGACTATTATTATTATTATAATTATTAATAAACTACAAAAAGAACAACTAAGATTGCATTCAACTTTCATTGGAAAAGAACAATTGAAGAGATTGTTCTGACTACAAAACAAGACAAAAGTGACTATTGGAGTTGTTGTAAAAGCCATTTAGATGGACAGTAAATTTTTATCACATATAATGAATGATGCCCAAAAAAAATGGTGTAGTATTTATTGCGCACTAAAAGAGTGCAACCTATTACATGTATAATTAGGCTTTAAATATTAGTAACTCTATAAAGTGAACCATATCTTCCTCATTTACAAAAAAGATATTCTTAGTTCCACAACTTTAAAACTTTAATCATAATTCATTCAAAACCATTATTAGTGTCTTAATATTATCAATGGCCCTCCTATTCTCTTGTTAAACATATCAAAATATAAGATGATGATCAGCCTTATTAATTTTCTTTTTTTCTTTTCCCCATTCCAAATCCGGGCTATGACCTGCTGCTAGCTCCCTTCTTACTGACCTTGCAAAAACTAGGACAATCTCAGTTGCTTCAAAGCTGATTCCTAAATCTTGGTAGTCCACTCATAAACTATCAAAAAAGAAATGTAAATTAGATGGTAAAAAATTTCTTATACACATATTTCACTCTCAAAAAATAAAAAGACAAGCAGTCAAAATTAAAAATACATTTATCAAAAGTTGCCAAAATTTACAAAACCAAGGCCTCATCAGGTCAAACCAAGTATCTCTTACCTTGCAAGCAATAGCAGTTAGTTTCAAGTTAACATGCATAAAAATCAACCACCACTTTTAAGTATTTTCTTCCCTTATTGTAAATTTATACTTGGCTTGTTTCACTGCCAAATGCGATGTAGTGGCTGCTAAAAGTTACTACTAATCTCTATGAGTATAAGGTGTTGTTCTACTGTATGTTGTCCCATTAGCATGAATGGTTAATAAAATGAACAAAGTACTCTGGCTTGCCAAACCTGTAAATATAACAAACAGTACGATTGGGTAGTGCTTCATAAGCCATGAATCTTGCTCTTTTCTATAAGAAAGGGAAAGTTAATTATGATCAATGTCCCACCTCTTATTTATTCCTTTTTTTCATTAGAAATTAAAACGAAAATGAAAAATGATATCATGTAATAATAGTCAGATTAAACTATGATTAATCTTTTATGTATATATACATATATATATATAATACATACATACACACACAAGATAAATGAGAAGATTGATAGTTAAAACTTTACCAATACAATCACAGAGCCGAAAGCACCCATTGTGCGAAAGATTTTTTTTAAAAATAATATAATTTAAATAAAATTTTAAAAAACACGTAATTTGATATAATTTAAATATGATCTTAAAGTTATCCTAAATGTTTAAATTCAATTTTTTAAAAAATTCAAAAAAATCATATAAATATATAAATATATATCCAAAAATTTAAGTGAGACTTCATAAAAGACAAAAAAATATTTACACAAGCAAACTTAAAATCAAATCCAGAAAATCATATCAATATAAAAGGAGTCTTTTTGACGTTAAATTAAAAAAAAAAACCTTTGACCATAGCACCTGATGCAGAGAACCAAAATCAACCTCGCAAGAGGGAAAGCTACTCAGACTTTTCCACAAAGGATGACATTCCAGGTATGCTTCCAGGTATTGGATATGCAGAAGGTGCTACTTTCAGTTGATGCAGGATACCATCGGAAAATTCTTCAACCTCACTTTGCTCACATCAAAAAGGTCGTCAACATTGGCTACATTGCTATCTGGTCGGTCAAGAACATGTATAAATTTATGTTTTTTCTTCTATTTTTTTTCTTTTTTGTTTTTTGTTTTTTGTCTAACTTTTCAGGATGTATAACAAAAAACTGTATCAACAACAGGCCAACCTAAATGTAAAGAAGCCCATGTAACGTGTCCACCAAAGTAACAGAACACTTATTGCAAAAGAGCGGAGTACAAAACAATCTCCTAAATACAACATAGGTTCTTTATCCTACAAAATTCCCAAGTATAATGACACTGAAGAAGCCTCATATACAATGACAAAATGGCTCCCCTCACACCATGTAGATCCTTCTGATTTTTGAATCCTGATTATATCTGATGTATAGTTTCTGTATACTGTGAGATACCTGCAGTCAACAATGCACAACACTTGAACAAAAAGTCAAGATTTCCCTTTTGGATAATGGAAGGGTTTTACCAGCAGAGTTGGTTTAAGCCACACCATCACCCTGGCTTAGAAACATAAGAGGAGGAACATCTGAATCTTTCAAATGATAATTTCACTGGCCCGACAATGTGGCAAATCAAGTCAAACCCCCCTGTTAAGATGATACATCAAAAACATCGGAGACTGTTCCAGCATAAAAGTACGAAGAAATCAACAAGAAGCCAGTAAAAATCAAATATCATGCCAAAGTAACAACGCGAAAGCATCATTCACTAATTAGGTCCACCTTGGCAGTGGTGCATGCATGCTCGTCAACCCTCAATCACATTTTGACAAGTTCCTAATTTTTGAAGTGAATACTCAACAATCTGCAGTCTAAACTGCCACGAGCATTCCCTCCCATTTTTTCTCCCAGATAAGTTATGCTATTGCAAGAAGGCCAGGCAGATCATATGCAATCAACCGTTGGGAAGTCAGTTAATGCAAGTAGATACTGAAAACAAGATAAGCATTAGCAGGAAATACAGCTTTAAAAGAAACAAGATGGTAAAGAGACCTTTCAACCTGTCTCATAGAAAGAAAGAAGTGTCCTGCATGCCTGCACTCAATCTTTTGCTACCAGATTTCTTAGTAGAGTAAAATGATGAACAAGCTGAAGTAGCTCAGCACTTCGTCTATTAAACCACTGAGATTTCCGTTTGGTATAGATGCAAAATTTCATCAGCTAAAGACTGAGATTAAGCTTGGCTCATAAATAAAAACTGAAGCTATTCTAAGCTTGTAATTCCCTCTAGCTAAAAAAGGTCCCATTTTCCAGTAAGCACGGTTGTAATAGAAACCAAAAGCCATCTATAAAAACCTCCGGAAGAACATCCTTATTATTTAATAGCTCCAATGGAGTAAACTTGGCATTATAAAGAACAGAGCAATTACCTTTGACACAAGTGATGCCTTGTCCATCCCTGAGAAATGCACAGGTTGTAGAGACCCAAACTCAAAGCACTCAGCAGAAGAACCATAACCGATGTCCTGATCATATGGATACATCATGACTACAGATGGTAAGGCATCACCAGATAGAGAAAGCACATCAGCATGGGCAACTGGAACAGGATACACGCCATATGCAATGTTGGTTAAACTATGATCCGTGGATTCTGAGAAACGAGAAAAAATTCTATGATAATTTGAGGGAAATGGGTGGTGCTTATACGAATCCCATGGTGGCCTATTAGATCGGCTATGGTTTGCTGTACCCTTATTGAACCTCACGTTAGGTTTCTCAACTTTTTTATGACCCTGGGCACGACCAGCAGACCGTGGCTTGGAGTTAATATTCTAGTTTCCTTCTCTATCACGGTGATGATCCTTCTTATCGTAGTTGTAACTGTAGCTTCTGGTATTGGAACAAGGCAAGTTGCAGAAAAAAGTTTCTGTGAGATTAAAGAATTAAAAAATCAAACATAAATGATCTGCACAATGAAACCAGAAATACTGAAATACAAGACTGAAAAGTAAAAATCAAGGTAAATTGATGTTAATCAAAGGAAAATCAAAACATAAACTGAAAATCACAGACTTACTTAACACATTCAGAAGCTAAACAGCTCTTTTGGTCAGGAACAAGTCATACCACCTAGCTGATGGTTCAATCCTCAATTGTGTGTTTTTAAAAGATATGTTCTACTAAACTAGGAAACTCTGCTCTGTCACAAGAGAAAGAATTTAAGTGGTCTCATTAACCAATGAATTGCAGCCATCCAGGTCCATCTTAAGTCAAATAAGAAGACCAAGCATGAAATTTGGACCTTGAAATTGAAAAAGGAATGACAACACTTTAAATCCAGCTTTCACATATGATATAGATGAAGCAGTCAAATATTTGATGTGACATATCAGACTTTTTGCATCCCAACTGAATGATTAGTAACAATTTGGTGAAGATTGGGAGCAGGGATAAAATGGAAATTACATTATATATAAAAAAAAAAAGAAAAAGAAAGAAATAAACTTAAGTGTAAATAACACTTGAGTTTAGGGCCAATCATCTTACAGGATTAGGCAGTCCAGTGCCACCTCGATATGAAGTACTCTTGTCAGCATACAGTTGACCAGCACCATGAGATCCATCAGAATAAATGTGGAGCTGGGATGTGGGCAAAAAATGAGACTTATAACTCATAAACTGAGTGAAGATATTCACTTTCTCAGAAGGAAGTTTTCCACGACATTCATACGGAAATTGTCCTTGTAAGTCCACTGGTGGGGCAACAACAGAAGAAGAATTTAATAAGGACCCATAATGTAGACTATTCTGGCAAAGCCTTCCACATTGCATATTCTTCCCATGGCCAAAAAAATCATTGTTCAGAATGTCAGGCTTGTGATTCTCAAACCGCTGCATGGAAGCATCACCCTTCATAGAAGTAGAAATATAGAAATTGCCTGGCAGATGAAGATTCTTGGTTGAATCCGGGCAATCTGGCTGACCTTTCCGATAAATGTTAAACTCTTCATCCCTATCGGAATGGGTTTTACAAGCACTATAAGTTTTTGTCTCAACTGGAAGATTGTACACTGGAAGCATGGTTAGAGAAGAGAATGGTGGCCCAGAGGGATTCAAGGCATATGGTAGAACCTGTCTGTTATCATGACCACTATGCTCTGATTCAGAATCTACAAGTGCTACAAGAACTGAGGCAATCAATTTGGATCCACGCCCTAGGTCTGATTTGTAAACAGACATAGAATGGGTCCGAAAATTTGAAGTCTTAGGTTCAGAAACTGCCCTTTCAACCATGTCAGTGCCCACTGTTGAAACAAGAATAGTTTCTATGGTCTGGTCATCCACCTGAGAAGTCTCATAATCAACTGATTCAGCTCCGGGTCGCAGATTACATACAAGAGCAGGATTTGAAGAAGGAACCAAGTCATTCCCCCATTTGTCCCTCATCACCTTAGATGTTTCGCGAGGTGATCTATCCCAATAATTTGCAGAAGATGGTTTGGCTCTAGAGGAACTAGACTCTAAAGTAGACACAAATCTTGAATTGTTTCTAGAGTAAAGATCATTTTCTCCAATTCTCTGATCTTGGGAGTTAACACCATAATCACCACTGGACCCCTTTTTTTTCAATGTCACCCCATGATCTTCCTGGCCAAAATCCTCAGACCTGTCTTGTTGAGATGAATAAGCAGCATTGGATCCTACTGTGGTGAAATGTTGCCCATCCTCCAATGGTTCAGCCCTAGAACTTCTGCTAATATAGTCATCAGTTTTGACGGAATCCACACCCTGTCATGCCAGACACAATAATCACTATCCTCGGGCCTCAGTTCTGTTGATGTTGAGCTACCGTCAACTAGCTCATCCATATTCTTTTGATCTATGGCCAGCCCAACAATTCAAAAGTATTGGGATGCTGGCCAATGAATCAATTATTTAGGATGAGGCATATTTGTGCGCCAAAGAGCCTCAAAAAGTTGGAATATTTCTGGGCATCACAGCAGGCGTACTTTTCTGGTCATATCCAAGCGAAGTTATACTCTGAGGCATCTTAACCTGGCTATTGAAATTTTGGCCAACGGGTTTGTCCATGTCTGCAAAACTCTGCTCTTCCTGATTCATTTGCTATTCTCCATGGCAGAATGGAGGTCACCAATATTAGTATCTGACCTTAAGACACTGAATCTTCGGTTGAAAATCTTTCTCCATATTCTGCTACAACCTGATCTCTCCGGAGAAAATACTCTGTCACACCTTCCTCGAGTCAGAGCTTCATTAGATGTATTCATCAGCTCCGGACTAGATTGTGCCCTTGAAAATGGATGTCTGACAAAACTTAGTTTCCTTTGTCTAAATCTTCTACTTTCATCAGAATTTTCACACTTGTTGAACTAAGATTTTGTAAACTCTTATGATTCTTATCAGAGAGGATGGAACCATTTGCATCATCATAACTCTTCCAATTCTGAGAATAAGAAGCAGTGGATACACTGCCTGTCCTAGACAGCTGTCTGAAAGAAGGGTTACGATGTTGGGATATAATACCATGTGATTCAAGGGAAACTTGAGTCACCTCCACCACAGATTCAAGGCTACTTGAATTGTCTTTCACTTCACTGCTGCTTGAATGATATCTGAAACTGTCAGATCCATCAATTTGATTCAAGTTAATTTTTTGTAAACAGTAGAGATCAGGAACATCAGAAGGACGGCCTTTTTCCATGTCGGTCCAATGTATTCATGGAAAACTGGCTGATTTCATCAAGTGAATTCTCTTTTGGGCAATCAAGTAATCTGGCCAACCGTTGGGCTCTAAAAGAAAAGGCACTACGAATCCTACAAAAATTACCTAAGGGAAATTTGGAGCTAAGTTAACCTTCATTTTTCTGTGTAAATGTAATGAATAGTCACGTCACAAACAAACAAGTGTACATAAGATAATCATTTACAGCGAAAGCCTGAATGAAATCTTCATATATACATGTGTGTGTGCAGGGAAAAAAAAAAAAAAACATATTTGGCACTCCATAGTTAAGGGCAAATTAGGGTCTTTACAAGTCAGAGTGGACCAAGCAGATTGCTTGCTGTCCAGGCTTAACTTCACACCCCAGGATGCCCATGTAAAACTGCTAAACTAAGCTCAGCCCATGTTACTATCATTTCTAGTACCTACGAATTAAAGTAGGCACTATTTCCATTATTTATGTTTTCTTAGCAGCAAGAATTAGATAAGAAAATTTGATCATAACTTGATAAATAATATTAACGGTAGCATGAATTTTTATGAATAAAGAATTAAACAAAATGACATAGCCTAATTTAATCGAAGCTTCCTGCTAACTTGTCTAACAAAAGTTCAAACTTGGCCATCTTGACATTGTGAGCCGACTAAGGGAAATTTTTTCTTTAGTCAACCTATTTATGAGGCCTTGATGGAGTAATTGAAACAGCCAAAAAGAAACAGAAAAAAAAAAAACCTAATTTTACCATTTTCGTAACCATAAGAGACCAAGGGAGAGTAGCTCTTTCCCTATAGGTGCAGTAAATAAAACACTAAAATCAATGTTGCCGCTCACTTTCATAACGAGGCATCTTACCACCACTTTTTCCTTGAGTGCAACAAGATACTGCTCTTTGTCAAAAAGAAACAGTGTCAATGTTTTTGAAACACAAGAGGTAAACTATCCAAATCTTCAATAAGTCTAGACACAAATGATCATTGTGGAAGCTAGTCAAGGACTAATGTTGAGTGTACCAATCAATATTATCAACACAATTTACAATGCACGATACTGTAAGCTGCTTTCAAAAGTTTGATTAATCCCTTCTTTATAATGTTAAAAAGGAAAACAGAAAAATGTAAAGAAATAAGTAACAACCTTTGGACCTGCTTAACAGAAAGAACAATCAGCATAAGCTTATCTTTCAATGTTTGCACAAAACCATGTACAGGAATGCAAAAGAAATGCAACTAACTCATAAAACAACTCAGCTACCTAAAACCAAACATAAAAATTAAAAGAAAAAGAACAATGGAAGTGAGACAATGAGTTTTGAACTAAATACACTTATCAACACTGCACCCAAGATTGTTGTTTGAACGCAAAGGATCAATGACATAAAATGTTTGGAAATGAATTGCTGCTCCAGATTTTCTTGACCACCAGGCAAAACAGCATATACAGAGCTAGATGCATCAAGAAACGATTGGCTAAGGAGTAACTCTGCTTGAAACACTTTCCGTTCCCATCATAAATTTAGGGGACAAAAAGCCAGCAAATAGGAAAAAAGTGGGGCCAGTTATGTTGCCTTTAACTATAATTCAACTTCTGATGAGCACCATTTAAACTGAATTTTCAAATGTATGCGCATAAAGATCTCCACAGTTGAGACATCAATCAGGTCAGTTTGATGTCAACAGTAAACATATGCAAACCAATGAAATTGATACAAGCAGTCATAATAATTCATACATCTTTACTTATCTGCTGTTTTCAAAACGTAAGAGTCAGGCCTACATTACTTTTCCAACTTAAATAACAAAACTATCATTTCTTTAACCTTATGCAATCAAACATGACTTATCCACCACAGCAAAATTATAGAGGCACGCAAAAAGGCTACCAATGTCTGTAATTCTATAAGTCCATCTCGTTGCTGCCAGAATAAGCTACAACCATCTACAATCAACTAGAACTATAGGTGGACACACATATAGTCAGATCATAAATTGAACTCAAACAAATGAAAGAAAATGATAATTGAAGGAGCCCAAAACAAAATCAAACAAACCTTGTCGAGCAAGAAATTAGAGAACAACTGATTGTGGGTGCGGTAATGGCCACAACAGGGTCAATCGCTCTTGTGGCGGAGGTGAGTGATGATGCCCAGGTAACAGAAATTGTGGCGACATGCGGTAAGGAAAGCGTACTTTGTCATCTGCAAGCAAATCGGGCACCACAAGTCCTTATCTATCTTGGCCACTCCTGCGTCCGTCATGACGATGGTTCCAGCGCCCGGAAAGTCCCTTCCAGCGCAAGCGAGCTCGGGCTGACATCCGGTTGAAGAGGTTTTTGTGTCCGCCTTAGCTGCCGGGACATGAGGCTCCGTCGACACTTCTTCCATGCCCTTAATTTTCATCGCTATTTCTATTCTTTTTCGGAGATGAAGCTCTTCCCTTCGTAGGTGGTTCATTAGCTTTTGATTTGCGAGTATTGAGACTTGTGCGCTTTGTGGAGGTAGTCTGGGTCCCAATGCTGTTTGCGAGGGTGAAACCCCCCCACGTGAGCATTGTTTTGGCTCCGTGTGGCTGTGGCACAAGAGTTGCTAGTTTGGTTGCCACGGTTATGAACTTGTGAATGTGGTTGGGGAGTGGGGATTTTAAGGCATGTTCTTTTTTCAATTAAACATAATATATATTACATTCTTTAAAAAATAATATGTAGTATCATTAATTTTTTTTAAGACACAGAATATGTCAATTTTTTCTAATTTTAATTGTTTGCACAAGGACAGAATACAAATAATAAATAATGAAAAACAAACTCATAAATTAAATTTAAGAATAATTTTTAGCTATCTGTCCAGCTTAATTATCAAAGATCACCTCTCAAAGTATGTAAGTCACTATTCAAAAATTCAATCAAAGTATAAAGAAATGTGAGAAGAAAGGTGATGGAATGAGTAATCTTAACAGATAAAGAAGAATAGAAAAACTTTGAGTGATGCACACCCTACCCATTGTATTATACTATTATAAAAGAGTTGAATTTTGGTTACTTTAGTTTAAGTTTAATCAAGATTTTTTTTTAGTCTTTCTTTTCACTTAAGCAGAGTAGTTCTAGGATGGGTTGTTTCTTTAAGAGAGTCTTTATGTCGCACCTTTTTTTCTTTTGATAGAAAAATATTTATTTTTTAAGATTTTATTATTTTGTATTTGTCTTTTTTTCCCCTTTAATGATCCTTAATTTTATTTTACTTTTTTTCTTTATTATGCTTTTTTCATTCATATGATTTTTTTGTTTTGTAATTTACAATACTTTTTTTGAATTTTTAGGTGCAATCATACAAATACTAATGCATTGGATCCCTAAGCATGCTTGAATGAGAGTAATACTAAGATAGATGGTTCTTGTTTTAGAAATCCTCATGTTGTTGCATTGTTTTCTTATTAAAAATATTTTTAAAATTTAATTATTTTGTTTATTTTGTGTTCTTTTTTTTTTAAATTCAATTACTTTTATTCATTTTATATTTTTTCTTTTGATAATTTTTTATTTTATTTTATTTTTATATTTTTTTGATTTTTGGGTTACATCACAGTGATGCTAATGCATCAGATTCTATCAAAACTCTGAATTTAAACTTTCTTAGATGAGAGTAATATTAAGATGGGTGGTTCATCTTAAGAAATCTTCATGCTTCACATTTTTTTGAGATAAATATTTTTTAAAAAATTTATTGTTTTTGATTCTTTTCTTTCTTCTCATGATCTTTTGTTTTATTTTTTTCTTTTATTTGAATTTTCTCCACTGCACTCTTTTTTGTCTATGATTTTTATATTTTTAATATGTTAAAATTTTAAAATTTTTGGGTGTGATTATACAAACATTAATGCATCAAATTCCATTAGAATTCTCTCTTATTTTTTTATAAAATAGTGATAATGCAATAATATACACACAATGCCAAGGCTTAAAAGATGGGTGCTAATGCACTCTTGAAATAAAGAAAATGGGTTAACCCAAACAATGGTTGGATTGTGTTTGTAATATTTACCGGTATGAACATCTTATTGTATTTATGTTTTGATTCAATTTAGTGGTTAGAGTAGAATGTTGCATGTCACGTTTGTGTTAAGAGTAGCATTCATATTATGAAGGGGATTTAATTTGCTTTTCTTAGTTCTAGGTTGGCTCATGAAGGATTCAAGACTTCAAGTTTTCAAGAGGGTATTTTCTTTTTCACATTATATATGTATCTATAATGTTAATTTTTCAGCTCGATCTCTTTTTCTATTCTCAATGTGTTTATGTTGTCTAATAGCCATAAGGTTTACAGATGATGTGCTTGAAGAAATGCCATAAGTAACAATGTCATTACATAATGTGCAGAGATGTGAACAAAAACATGAGCTAGGATGCGAGATGTTAAATGGAAAGTGTTGAGAAAACCAATTCATTCAGTTGTAATCATGGGATGCATATGGGTATGTCTCGCAACTCATATTCTTATTTCTCTTACAATTAGTAGAATTTATTTGCATTTAATACTCCTAAGTAGTTCTTTGATACTTTAAGAATCTTACTTTTGTTTGCAATAGCTTCATCTTTTTAGCTAATATACTAAGCCATTTTGTTTAATGATATTTAAATTTTTTTTATGTGCTCAAAATACTAATCTATTGAATCAGAAATACTATTTATGTACACTATTATAAATGAGGTTGATGGGTTAAATATTTCTTTTATAATATTTTGAAATTCGAATGAGACATTTTTTAGGTCAAAAGGCATAGCATTCTATTCATAATGTCCGAATGGTACAATGAATGCAGTTTTATATTTATTTTTTTCGGGTATTTGTATCTACCAATATCTTGATTTCATATCATTTTTTTAAATAAAATATTATATAATCTACTAATAAGATCTTTTTAGTAGGAATAGGATATCTAATCCATCAAAGGGCTTTGTTAAAGGGTTTATAGATGATAACTAATCTAGGGGCTAGACCTGACCGCGGTTCGGGTTCGGTTCGATTTCGGTTCCGAACCATCGGTTCAAGGTTCAAGGTTAGGATGAACCGAAACCTGAACCGTTAGGCTGCGGTTTCGGTTAAGGTTCGGTTCAAAAGCGGTTCAGGTTTCGGTTCATAAGCAGTTCAGGTTCAAGTTCAGTTTCAGTTCATAGACGGTTCAGGTTCAGGTTCGGTTCAAGTTCGGTTTAAATTTTGGTTCAATTCAAGTTTAGTTCAAAGATGGTTCAAAATAGGTTCCAGTTTCGATTCGGTTCAAGTTTAGTTCAAAGTAGGTTCAAAATAGGTTCAAATTTCGGTTTATACACATTTGAACTAAATTAAGTAGCTAATTTAATAAAGATACTTAATCTAATGAAGATATTTTTTATAAAATAAAAATACTTAGTTCAATAAAGTTAAATTAAATAGTTAATTAAAAAATAAATAATTTAAATTGGACTTGCACTTAATTTTTACCAGAATTAAGTTGCCTATGTATCCCCTTATGTTAGAGGAATTAAAGTCCACGTAGTTCTCTTACCTTTTGAAAATTGGGATGTTCACTAATCACTGCCGGTGCCTTCGGTAGTAAGTTCATTTTCCAAAAAATCATAATTTAATTCTTGACCTATTTTTTGTTGTCGAAATTGTGCTTTTGTCCAATCATCAAGACAAACTTGGACTTGAATTGAATCCGGACTCAAACATGAGCGCTTTTGATCCAATACATTTCCACCAGTAGTAAACTCTTGTTCCACAGCAACTGTAAAAACCGGTGCCGCAAGAATTTGCTTGGCTATAATAGTCAAAATTGAAAAATATCTTTCATGTTCTTTCCACCATTGCAGAATATTGAAATTATTATCTTCATCAACAAACTCAAAAGAAGTTGTTAAATAATTCTCAAGCTCAGAATTTGAGCTTGATGAAGATGAACCTCGTAATTTTTTTGTTTTTTGAAACAATAATTGATATCCCTTACCAACTTTTGATGATGAAACTTGAGATGAATTATCAATTTCTGTAACACTAATATTATCAGATTGACCATAAAGTCTATGATATTCATTATATATTGAATAAAATAAATTTTTAATATTTGCAATCATAACCATAATATCTACATCTATTTGTAAACAATTATAATAACAAGTTAAATATTCACTCAAATGAACTAATTTGCAATGTGGATCAAATACTAACCCAAGCAAATATATAATTAGAATATTAAAATAATACTCTAACCATTTATCTTTCATAACTTGAATACAATTAAGTAATTTCTCATCTTTTTCACATTCCTCGAATTGAGCAACAATATTAATAGCCTCAATAATAAATAAATTGGTAGTAGGATAATATATACCCAATAAAGAATTAGTAGCATCATTAAAAACTTTTAATAGTTGACAAATTTTTGTACACATATTCCATTGTTGAGGATGAAGAATAATAGTACTAACATTATATCGCATAAAATCACATAGTAATTCTTTATATGCATCACTTTCACAAAGTAATTTATACGTAGAATTCCAACGAGTAGGAATATCACGCGAAAATTTTATGGGATGCATAGCACGACTAACACAAAATTTAGCCCATACTTTCATTGCTTTTGGATGTTTCCATAAATAATGCAATGCTTCTTTAATAGGTACAATAGCATAATTAAGTAATTTTAACCCACTTTGAACACATAAATTTAAAACATGACAAGCACATCTTTGATGAAAAAATCGACCACCAAAGTAAGGATTACATAAAGTTATTAATTGGGGAATAGCTGCAGTATTATTAGAAGCATTATCAAAAACAATTGCAAAAATTTTATTATCAATTTTATACTCTTCAAAAATACTTTTAAGCATTAAATATATATTATCAGCAGTATGAGCCTCATCAAAAATTCTAAATGTAAGAATTCGTTTTTGTATTGTCCGATCATTATCCATATAATGACAAGTTAAACCCATGTAAGAATGTGTTTGCCAATGATCACTCCATATATCGGTACATACAGAAACACGACCTTGATAATTTTTAAAATATTTGACTAAATCTTTTTTTCTTTTTTGTAAAGATCAAAAAGCGTAATGTGAGAGTAGATTTAGGAACATGACATGCAGCAGGATTTAATGCTTTTTGATAATAATTAATAAAACCAGATTTTTCACCAAAACTAAAAGATAAGTGCTCAATAGCAACCATCCATGCTAATTTCTCTCTATTATTTATATCTATATAATTAAATAATTGATTATTAGAAGTATCATACCTTGCTATTTGTTGCTGACCATATGATTTTGATTTTCCAGCTTCTGTAGGATGTTTGCTATCAATATGCCTTCGATATTTGCCATATCCTCTAGATTTTGACAATTTAAATTCTTTTGAACAATAATTACAAACAACTACCTTTGCTTCATCCGATTTATCAACCTTTTTCATATGAATCTCGAACAAATCAGATTTTTTTTTATTTTTCTTGAATTTTTTCATTATTTTTATCAAAAATTTGAATATCAAGATGAGGGGGAATTGAAACAGATTGACTTTCAAAATTTGGTTCATAAATTCTAAAAGGAGGATTGGGGTTTGTTTCTTCAACAAAAGATTGATGTTAAAGAAATTCATGATAAGCATCAGTATCGAGATGCATATTTTCATTGAGTATAACACCTTTATTTTTAAAAAAGATAGATTTTTTTGAAGAACTACCATTTGCCATTAAAAAAATGATTGATAAAAAATAAAATAATTGATTACAAAAAATAATAGTGATAAAGAAGAATTTAAGTATAAAAATTAAAAAATATATATATAATAATTGAGAAAGTGAACAAGATAAATGAATGAATTAACGATAGAGAATTAAAATAATTAAAGATAAATAATTAAATGAATTAAAAAAATTAAAAGAATTTTTATAAGTAAAATGTAAGTAAGAATGGAAATAAACAAAATAATCAAATAATTGAATGAGAGAATTGAATAAGAATTGTAAGTGAGAATTGTGTGAAAAAAAGAGAAGAAAGTTGAGTATTTATAGATGAAAATTGATAAAAAATAATTCAAAAATAAATTCAAATTCAAATTCAAATTCAAATTCAAATTCAAATTTTATTTTTTTAATTTTTAATGAGTGAAAAAGATTCTCTTTTTCTCAATAAAGTTTAACCTAATAGTAGAGTAGTGTAAGAGAAAGAGATTCGTTCTCTTACACTAATATTCTCTTCTCTTATATTAATAGTAGAATAGTGTAAGAGAAAGAAGAATCTCTTTCTCTTACACTAGTAGACTAATAGTAGAGTAGTGTAAGAGAAAGAGATTCTTTTTCGTACACTACTTTCTTTCTCTTTGATAAATAAGATTGAAATGATCGAATTGTCATCTTAATCTTACTAATGTAAGAGAAAGAATCTCTTACATTAGTGTAATTATATATAAAAAAAAAAATTTAGTGTAAGAGAATGGTCACCTCACTCTTACCGTTGCAACCCAATTCCGATGCTCCTTGCCTAAATGAAATCAGTCCCGCGAGTGACGTGGCTGGTTCTAATTGGGAAGAGCATAGATTTCAGAGAGAGCTTGGGTGTAAAGAACCATGACAACTGATATGCAATTGACAAGGAGAAAACCCTTCCAATGGGGACAAATTACTATTGTCTTTGGACTTGGAGTCTCCCATTCTTGTCCTTTCCTATAATGGCACTTCCTTCGGTGGTTTCAATCCAATGTCCCTTTCATGCCTTTGGTTTTTTTGAAAAAATAATTAATTAATTATAAAAAATGAATAAACATATAAAATTTTTTAACAATTATCATTAAATTTTTTTATAAATATTATTTATTTCAAAATAAAATTATATTTCATTATTTAAAAAATTAAATCTTATATATTATTTAGTGATATAATTAAATTTTAAAGTATTAAATATAGATTTTGAATCATGTGGGAGTACAATTTCCAAAAGATTTACATATTTAAAGAATTAAAATTATAAAATAAATATTTTATATCTAATTTTTTATATATTATAAAAGCATTTCATATATATTTTTTATTTTTTAATTATTTTATAATAGACAAACTAGATAAAGGTAAGTATATGTAATATAATTATCTCATTAAAATAAAAATAAATCCAATAGTAAGCATGACAAATATCCTTACAATAAATTATTAGGACACCATGTGCTGAATCATTTTTTAATATCATAATAGTTATGATACTATTTAACATTAGTGTAATTACACTAGTGTAATTATGTAAAAAAAAATTTAAATTTTAAAATTTAAAATTTAAATTATAAATTTTTAATGAAATTAAAAATAAAAATAATTATATTTTTATTGAAATAGATATTTTAAAATTAAAATTTTTTAATATTTTAAAAATTAATTTAATTAAAAACCGAACAAGAACCATCAGTTTTGAATCGTCAGTTTAGATCCTGGTTCAAAATTTACATGAACCATAACCGAACCATTTTTAAAATGGTTTCGGTTACGGTTCAAAACTAGAACTGGTATAATCGGTTTCGGTTCGGTTCAAAATACAACGGTTACGGTTCGATTCAACGGTTTGAACCGAACCGTGGTCACCTCTACTAGGGGCTCCTCTCTCTATTTCAGCATTTTTGTACACATAAAAAGTAAAACAACTCCAAAGGAATTTGCTTGGTCTAATTAGTTTCTTTTCTAATAATTCTTAAATTTCTTTTTTATAGTATTCTAAAAGTTCTTTATTCATTTAGATGGGTCTTACTTTTGTTAAAATCTGTTTTTCACAAAAATCTTTCTCGTATGATAGACATACTAAGTGCTTTTTTCTTTACCAAAAAACATTAGATATTTTTGCACATACTTCTTATTTATAATTTGCTTATATCTTCTTTATTTTGTCTTGTACCTTAGTCTTTGTTCTTCTATTTTTCTATAATGAACTTCTCTGAAAATACTTTATATAAGATTGTTGTTTTGTATTATTCTAATTTGCTTTTGAATTGAATTTTCTTTTAATATATGAAAAAACAATGACATATCATCACCACATACAGAAAATGTATAGTTTTTTGTTGCAAAATTATTGTCAACATAATTTTTTTTACATATAAAACTAGTTATAAAGTAAAAAGACAATTATCATTTGTTAATTTAAATTTATAACGAATTTTTCATTAAAAAATTTAAAAATATGTATAAAAATTATAATATCAATAGAAAAATAAAATAAATTTAGTTATTAATTTCATTAAATTAATAATTACAATAATTTAAAAAAATCATACAGTTATTCTTAAAAAATAATTTAAAACAAAAATAACGAAAAGTTAAACCATTTCTAATGATGCACCAAATCACTATTTTGATATTAACATTAGTGTCAAATGACCTTCAATGAAATACTATATTATTTATCGTAAAAATATCATTTGATGTTATAAACAGTACAATATCATATTTGGTGCTGTAATATTGACAGCACAATTTTTTTTGTTATAATTAAATAATTAAATAAATATTATATTATTATAAAAAGTTGCATCATTCAATATATTTCGTTACAGACCCTAAGTACTCCTCTCGGTCGGTGGCCTTGTAAAGCCACATGGCTCCCTACAACAACTCATCCATGTACCTTTGTATTTATCACCAAATTCAAACAACTGCACCCACAATTTTAACTTAAAATGAAAATCCATTTCAACAAAAACATGTAAGATCCATACAAATTTGAGTTTATATGGTTTTACCTGTTGGGCATGGTGTAAAAGCAAGTGAGAGTAATGCGGGTATTCTTTTCTTGAACACAATGGAGGCTGCAGCCATGGCCGCTGCGGTTTCCCCTGCAAGATCCGACCCGAAATTATTCTCGTCGATCTTGTAATGCGGGATTATGCTTGATGACACTCCATGAGAGAATGGTCACTGTAAACCCCATTGGCAGTCCAAATTTGACATGCTCGCCGGCGTCGTAGCCTCCTCCGAAAAAGTCCACCTGCATCCTAAAAGACATAAACCCTCAATTTCCATCACATAAAAGCACCTAATTATGGAAATATATGATCAAAAGTTTATTACAGTAAAGATCGAGCAATGTGAGGATTTGAGGCATTGACCCCTTGTTCTAGGACGTCGGTGAAGGCAGAATGGTCGCGCTAGGTGACGCGTTGGTTGTAGGGCAAGCGGCCAGAACGCTGGGACTAGAAGTAGAGGAGGCTTTAACAGAGAGCATCGGCATAATCAAAAGCAAGAGTAGCCATGAAAGCATTGAAGACGAAGAAGAGAATAAGCGATAAGTGAGCAAATCTGTATGGGCGCCTACTCTTCTCCTTCTTCATTGGTCCCTTTCCTGCTAAAGCAAAGAGACCCCTTCCTCTGGCTCTGCGAGAGAGTCTCAGTCTATCTCTGTTAGAAGAAGAGTAAGAGTCCTCCATTTTGAAATGAGCACTTACTCTTTAGTCTACGGAGTCGGGAATGCGTCATCTACAAGTGAATTTCACATGAAAACGTGCAACTCTTTTTCTTCCCAGACTGGCATGTGATTTATGCAGCCCTTTTATGCAACTTCAACGCTGGACTCTTTTAGTTTAGGACCCTATTTTCCAAAGGCAGCAACCAGTGGCTTAGCACAAGCAAGAGCCACATCTCAGTGGAGAAGAGTAATTGTTTTGGGTGGTCTAAATGCCCATGATTTTAGTAAGCTTAACTCTGATTGGAGACTTTAGGTCTCTATATTTCAGAAGTTTCTATCTTGTTTAGCTCCCACCTTTTTTCCCCCTTTTTCGTCTTAAATGATTAATTCAGATATAGATTACAAAGGATCATACACCAACGAGATTGAAGTTAATAATTTACAGAAGGAAATTTCTTGATTTTTTATTTGTTTCAAGAATTTTTTAAATAAAATCAAATATATTTATTTAAATCAAAATTTTTGACCTTGTGCTAAGTTGTGTGTTCATCATTCTTGTTAGTGCAAGTACAACATCCTAGTGGAGATTAGATTCTAAACTACATCAAGTATCAATATTAAATTAATTTATTTAACATCAAGTATCATTAATAATTTAAAATTTTTATTAGTATCAAAAAATTATTTGAATATTTTATAATTTTTATTAAAAATTAAATAAAAATAAAAAAATAAAATTATTTTTATCAAAATAAACTCACCAAATTAAGCTACCCATAAACGCTGAATTCATGATTATTGTTCATAACAACAAATCAATCCATGCTTAGTGATTCTATCTCACATATATCATATTATAATCATAATCTCGAATTAGTAAAAAGTCATGCCTAATCATATAGTCGCTTCAAATTTTTTCAAAGTAAATTGAATTGCTCTTACTAACTCAAAAGCTTCTCTACGGGTATATGTCATAATTTATCTACTATTATTATCATCACGTACCAATCAAGATCTTGCTTTCTTTGCCTTTTTTTGAAGCCACCTATCAATGTAACATCTCCCTTGAACCTACTTTTTTATTTTTGAAAAAAATTTGAAGTTATTTTTATTAATTTATAAGGTAATTAAATGTTAGGTAGTTTTGCTTCTACCATGCAGAAATTTAGTTATAGTTCCTTTGGGTGGCATAAATATCGTCAGTGCAACCTACACGTGTAAGGAGGAGTTTGAGGGCCAGTGACTACGAGGACCAGACCTTGAAAAGTGAGAGACCCCTTAGCCTGTCAATTTCAGGGCAGCAACATTGACAGTGGTGAGTGCTTTCTCTAGCTTACATTTTGCTATATATTGACATTTTGGCTGGCAGCACCAAAAATTTGAGAAGTATTTCAAATGTTTAAATTTGGGAAGGTAAATTCATTTACTAACTTTTTTTTTTAGAATTCATAATTTCTACATGTTAATTATATTTAATAATAAAAAAACATGTCTTTTTGCTTCTCAAAAGTTTCAAGTAAATAATTCATAATATATTTGATTAAATAAGAATTTATTTTTTATTATTTTGATTTAAAACTAATATAATAATCAAATTACTTGATAAAACTCACAAATAAAGTTGATTTATGACTTTTTTTCTTTCAAATTGATGATTAATGAAATGGAAGTTAATACATTTTTTTTAAATCAAGTTTAAATCTTCTAAGATGAGAAGGTATTTCCCGGGCCTTAAAATAAAAAAAGAGATCAATTTATAACATGAATAACTTATTAATATCTTTATATTAGCATTCTCATTGCATAACATGAGCATTGATCATTATGCTTTGGCCTTTTCATGGAAAATCAAGGGTGACACTGTAAAAAAAAAAAAGTCTGTATCCCCAATGTGTGGTTCATTGTTATTGATAGATATGTGTACCATCTACATTAACTCCCCCTATTATGCGTTATTAATTAATTTGCCTGCACTTTCATAAATTTATTTTGCTTTTTGTAATAAGTGCAAATTGAGTTATGGACATATCTAACTTGAATTCTTGCTAACTTTGATTATATTTTATTACTTTTCAGGTTGAATGCTATTGAAGCCTAAATTGTAAAGAATCTATTGATGCTACAAGTTAAGGTTCCAAAAATTCTTGTCCTCTAACTTTTTTAAGAAAATTATTTTCTTTCAATATATTCATAATCATTGGTCAAAAAAAGAAATCTTAAAAATCATAAGTTAATTCATGATTTTATTTTTTTTCATACATAAATGATTTATTTTAACTTTTTACATTAACATTTATTAAAATTATCAATGGAGTTTAATTAAAATTTGACGGTTGGAATGAGTTGAATTTATTGTATATTTCGATCATAATTTTAAGTTCAATTTGAGTTATTTTCACGTCAAGCTCAATTTACTTTTTTAACCACATAAAAATTGAATTCAACTTTACTTTAAATCTTTTTTCGAAATATTACATATCATATAAAATATATATTAACTGTGTCGCACGAAAATTGTTGTTTTAACTTAGGAAAAGAACAAGGATGATCTAGTTTTTTTTTTCAACATATATTTTAACGTGAAACTATATTACATTTCTTTTTTTTAATTTCATATATTATGTCAATGTCATTAATATCAATCTTCATCATGAACTTCAAACGCAAAAATAATCTTTGATTTAATTAAAAATAATTATTTAATTTTTTAAAAAAATTTAAAAATTAAAAATATTCAAATTGAAGATCTTGTAACATGAATTTTGCCTTGAAATTTTTTATGAATGTGAAAAAATAATCAAACTATCATCATAATTTTTTTTGAGAGTTCAAGTATTGAAAATATATTTTAATAAAATTTTGCTATCAAAATTTTAAGAAAACTCATATTAAATAGCTCGTGAGTCAGAAATTATTTAAAATTAAAAGAATTGACTCAAAATGAAGTGTAAATTTTATTTGGATGATTCTTTACATATTTTAACAATGAAAATATAATTATGTTTTTTTATAGTAATTTGGAATAAGGCTTAATTCGACTATTTCTCATTAATCAATATATATTGAAAAATATTTTCATGGTAAAGATTAAGAGAGAGTATTTTTGTATCTAAGGTAATTATATAAACATAATATAATTTATTTTATATATTTGTCTATAGTTTATTTTTTTAAAAAAATAATATTTAAAATTTTGAAAACTACTCTCTCTTTTAAATTTTATGTTGAATTTTCATGGATGGATTCTAATTGATGAGAAATAGTTAAATTAGATATTGACTCAAACCATTTAAAAAAATTAAAGCTTATTTTTATTGTTGAAATGACTAAACAATGATTCGAATAAATTTACACTTCATTTTGAGCCAATCTCTTAAGTTAAGTAATTTTTTACTCACACTATTTATTATGAATAATTTAAATTTTTGATAGTAAAAATCTTTGAAAATATTTTCAGTACTCACAAAATTTTTGAAATTTTTTTGTAATGATAACTTAAATATTTTTTCATATTCATTAAAAAAATTTAAAGTCAAAATTTTTAATATTAAATTCTTAAATTGAATATCCTCAATTTTTGAATTTTTTAACAAGGCTAAATTTGGTTTTTTTTTTTTTTTTTGTTAATTTGATAGATTTTGACAATGAGGGTAAAAATTAGAAAAAAAAGGTATTTTTTATAAAAAATTTGGAATAATATTTACTTTTTTACAAAAATTAAGCTGTTACAAATAATTAAAAAAATGAATCAATTAATCTAAAATCGTTTGTGTAATTTGAAAATGAAATGAATTTGTAGATAAATATCACTAAATATAAAATTTAACATTTTATAAATAAAAGTTATCAATATTAATCTATTTAAACATTTTACAACATAAAATATTTTAATATTTTTTAAAAATATAATAATAATATGTAAAAAAGTCCTTAAATATCTATATTAGTACCACATATACTATGAGAATAATCGGTTTAAGAATATGTTATTGAGATTTATTTGATATTATAATTTATAATTATTAAATAATTTGATCAAAAGTTAAGATTATAAAATATAACATTACCAAATAATTATTTTACTTATCTATGATTTAGCATATGGATCTTTTCCTCTATTTTAGTTTTTAAGTTTTTTTTATTTTTTTGTAATCTATGATTTGAATTGTTTTATTTTCTTTTATATATTTTATATTTTTTTTTACAGTTTTTATAGTTTTGTTTTATTTTCAATTATTTTTTTTGAATTTCATGGATTCTATTTGATCATCTTTTTTTTTGGTGATTTTTTAATATATTTTTTCTTTTATTTTTATATTTTATTTTTTGGACTTTTTTAATTTTTTTTACTTCTTTTGATTCATTTTTTTGATTTTTGATTTTTAGTTTTATGATTTTTTTACTTTTTATATTTTTATAAAAATCTAAATTTATTTTTAATTTATTAATTTTTTCATTATTATTAAATTTTTTTGATAAATTTTAATTTTATTTAAATTAATAAATCAGTATTTATTTAAAAATTTTAATAATTAAAATTTCATTAAAAAATTAAAATTTTAAACAGTTTTTATTTAATTTATTTTTTGATTTATTGTGTTTTAAATATTTTTAAATTGCATCATCAACACAAATTAAAATTGCTTTTGGTAAATTTGAAATTTTAAGATATGGGGCCTACTCAAAATGCAAATTGTAACTATAGCCGTTCACATCTTTGGCATATTTAAAGCAGGGGAGCAATAAAGCAACATCCTCACATCTTTTGCGTGCTCACGTATTTAGGCTTCCTTCTTGTTCCTTCTGTGCTCTCTCCCTCTCTCGGAGAACCTCCGAAGCTTGTGAGAACACATGGTATGTTTTCGCGTGTGTGCTTACTGCATTCGTGATAAAAGGTTCGATCTGTTCGCGTGCATCATGCTTACTGCATCCGAGAGCCTCGCCGCAGCTTCGATCTGATCGCCTATAGAACTCTGCATCGGAGAATGTCGCCACATGTTCGATCTATTCGCCTGTTGAACTCTTTGATAAATCATATCTTCGTCATACAAGGTTCGATTCTCGGATCTAAATCTCCCTTACTGCATTCGTGTGAGTGCTGCTTTACTTGTATATTTTGTATATCTTGTGCGTAGTTATACAGGAATTTGAAATTCAAGTCGTAGAACTTTCATCTAAATCCAGTTGTTATTAGTGATGAAAGAATTTCTATGCTAGTGCATCAAACTTCTCCAACATTGGATGGAAACTGATTAGGTTCTAAATTCAATAGTAATTGAAGGAAAATAAATAGAGCAAGCTCCAAGCACTGTGTTATAATGTAGACTGCAAAAACAGTAGTGAAACGAACAAAAGAAAACAGAGACAATCAGAGAAGCAGAATGCTATCTGTCCAGTGCCTTCAACCACCCCAATTCACCCAATTCACCCCCATGATCCGCCCCTCCCCTGCACCATCCTCCATTCCCTTCATATTCCTCTCTCTTTCATGATTGCAGACTCGTCTTCACCAGTGTCCCGCTGCCAAGTGCCGATTCTGTTGGAGCCACCCATAACAATATCTTCCAATTAAGACTTGGTAATTTGAAAATGCTTTCCAATTAAGACTTTCATCCAAATCCAGTCGTTATTAGTAATGAAAATATTTTTATGCTACTGCTTTTATGGGAAAGGTTGTCTTATTGCAGCTGCTCCTATGGAACTTCTCCAACATTGGATGGAAACTTTACCTATAATTTTTCTTTGGTAGGAAGAGAGAGGGACAGAAAGATGGAGGAGTACAAGCCGATAGAGGGAGTAATCTGTCATTTTTTAGGTGCCATTTAGAGGGACTTTTCCTTTCTCCAATGGATTTTTTTATGGTGTTTAAAATGCTAGTGCTATCTGATTTTCAAATCTCATAGTTGTTGAAGGCATGCCGTAGTGTTAGATCATTTCATGTTTACATAATTTATTGGCTTCACCTGTTCATCCAGTGGAATCTTTCGATCATTGTTTCCAGTTTTCTCCAGATTTATCCCAGAAGCTTTGAACTGGCTGGTTGCTTGGCTGGTTTCTCTAGGTTTCCCTTCTGAAAGTAACCTTACTCTCATTAGGTAATGAGGAGACACCATTGCTGGACACCATTACTCTCATTCTGGTTTCAATTGTTAAGTTCCTTCTTTCATCATTCTGTTTTTAATTGGTCCCAACTTTTGGCCTATACCTGCTTGTTAATATCATAGAAGGGTATTTGATGAATAGGATAGCCTATAAACACTTGTTGAATATAGCTATTGGAGAAATATTCATAACTTAGTCTTTCTCAGTTGACCGTTTTCTTTTAGTTTAGTCTCCATTCTAATCATCAAGAGAATGAGAAAGCACCTTGGCTCTGTCAAAAGTTGGACATAGCTGAGCTTGGTTCTTGTGTTCTTGACCATGAAGTTTCAACAAGACCTAAAGTGTGATTGTATAGTTTGTCCTTGCCTGTTTTATGTCTTGCTTTTGTATACATGTCAGGCCATGCTACTATTATGTGTTTGCCTTGTCTACTTTTTGCATCATGTCAATTTTGCCAAAACTTCGGTTTGTGCAATATTTCCCAGGCAATGCCCAACACAGACTGGGATAACATCATTAAAGAGAATTTCTCATTTGCTTTTAATTCAGTTGTACATGTTCAAGAAGTACTGGCTTTGAGTGATCAATCTGGTTGTGACGAGTAAATAACCACCTAATTAAGTTTAAAGCTCCACAGTAATTTTTGTGATAGATAATTTTTTATTCTAGCAGGATAAAATGGAAAACAGTGGACTGGAGTTTGTTGAACGAGTCTCTTACTGCGCTAATAAAGGTCGAATAGCTGGTACCCCTTTTTGTGGTACTATAGCAGGACATATAAATGGCATAGCCGGTGATTTCTATCAGGTATCTTGTTAACTTGTTTCCGTTTATACCATTATGTGCATCTAATACATCACTATAGTAAACAAAAAATTCCATTATGTGGTAACTTATGATTGAACTTGTTGCAGATTATGGGACCCTATAACTTGATTCTTAGACTTTATGCCACTGGGTTGGATTTTACCAATTGTGATGTTAAGTCCAGAGGTAGTGATGTTGCATCCTCCAAAGGAACAAAAGATGTATCTGCAATTAGAATTTTGCTTGATGGTGATGACAAATGGCACAATTTAGCTGCCCTGCTGAGTTCATTGGGAAGTTACTTTCATATTAGCTGCACTGAGCATTGTGCTTCATGTATTGTTGGATATAAGAATTCAATTAGTCAAATATGTAGATCAGTGGATTCTAGCCATGGGCTTCCTTTAAGCTGTCCAGAGAAGATGAAGGCTTATCTGCCATCTTACTTAAATGCACTGAAGTTTTTATGCCAGCCACTTGCTGACTTGATAAATTCAGAGAAAAAACAGATGCTTGGTGAAACTGAAGCTGCACCTGTTTCTACTCATTTCTCTGTTATGCAGAATGCATTTCATCAATATTGTGATACATTTCTCTCTCTCCAAAGGTAAGTTATTACAGATTTTCTTGATCAGAAAGTTATTACCGATTTTCTGTTCTTTCTTTTTATTGCTGTACCTGTAACAAAATGCAGCTGCGTGTACAGATAAGTAGATCTTTGCCTCTTTAAATTAGACAAAAGTTTGCTTGTCAAATCTTAAATACCTGTTCTGTGCGTATCATTAACTTGTTAATTATTCTGTGGTTAAGTTGGAATTAATGTTTACATGCTCACTGTTTCCTTTCACAATGTTTTAAGAGTAACGCATAGAAAGAAAGGTCCCTGCAGGTTGAATTCTGAAGTCTAGTTTGCTAGATCCTCCTCAGTCCAATATCATGCCCATTAATAGGTGATACACTTGCATTTGTGCTAAACTGTGACCCACTGCTTTGACCTGCATTCTTCTTTTCTGTATTTATATCTATGTCTGAAGGGGAAAGAGATGGATTTGATGATAGCAAGACGGCACTTAGTGTGACTGTGGCTGCTTTCATTCTGTCTATCAGAACACAGCTTAAGATAAAGGTTGTAATTCTTCATGGTATAATATTTAAATGACTAAAGCCATTTTTATTCAGTTGTTTCAATATTTTTGTCCACTTTGAAAGGATAGGTTGCTTCTTTTGTTTCATCTAAAAATTTTATATATTGCATCGCTTTGTGATGACGATTTAAAGATTATATGACCCCTAGATTGACTTTAAATGTTTTCAATAAATCCTTTTTCTAGAATTTTGTGCCATCCATCTCGTCTAAATGATCTTCCAGCTAGTAATAAGTCCACCCATTGGATAAGAAGAGGTGGCAACCCTTTGCCATTGGGATCATTAAGCTTATTAAGAAATGCTTACTTGAATGAACCAAGTATGTGGAAGGTCTTGTGGATTTGTTAGTTGTCTCAGCTGCATGTTCTTTACTTTGTTATGGTGACTTAAATATGATGGGTTACAATGTGACCATATGTTAACATTAACTTATTTGATTAGCAGTGGACTTTCAAAATACAGTTATATTCTTTTATAATTAGTAGTAATTAACATTTCGTTATAGTTGTTTTAATATTCAAATTGTTTTTGTAGGTATGCTTTGACTTTGTACTAATTATTTGATCAGTGATGAGTTTTGATATTATTTGTTTTAAAAATTTTATCCAGTTGATATCCACCATACCGAGAGAGGGGAAAGAGTGCTTTCTGTATTAACATGCATGTCTCTATGTCCAGAACTCATTATATTCTGTGGGCACGATTTTTGTTGTTAAGCTTGTAAGAGTAAACAAGATGTTCCAAAACATTGTAGCTGGAACTGTCTCTAGAATAACATATGCTACATTCCTACTTATAATCTTCCCGATGATGACTTACGAAGGCCTTTTAAACGTTTGTATTTTGGTTTCTTCTTGACCTTTCTTTTAATATTTTATCTTTTTTAATGATTTTCTTTTTTTTTGGTTTATTAGTTCTTTTTGTTCTTATGTTTTAGATTTTTTGTGTCCCGTATCCTTAGATTCTCATGGATATTGTATGATTTTTTTTGAGATTTATTTTATTTTATGTATTTTTTATTGAATTTAGTCTATTTTGTTTCATTTTTTTGATATTTTTTGTTGTTTACTTTTAGTTATTTTCTTTTTCTTAGGATTTTAATTATCTTTTTGTATTTTATCTGTTCTTTAGATTATTTTAGCTTTTTAATTTTTTTGATTTTTTTGATTTTCATTTTTTAAAACTTTTTTGTTATGTCTCACTCCTTTTTTTTGATAATAAAATATTTTTAAATTTTATTATTTTTAATTTATTATTTTCTTTTTGATGATCTTTCATTTTATTTTATTTTATTTTATTTTATTTTTTGTATTTTTCTACAGTTTTTAATATTTTTAATATTTTTTGAAATTTTGAATGTGATTATACCAACAAATTGAATTGTATGAGAACCCAAAGTTAAGCATGCTTAAGCAGGAGTAGTGGGTGATTTCTTCTAAGAAATCCTTGTGTTGTACCTTTGTTCTCATAAAAAATATTTGTCTGTTTTGTATCAAAACCCAAAGTTAAGCGTGCTTAAGCAGGAGTAGTACTAGGATGGGTGATTCCTTCTAGGAAATCCTTGTGTTGCACCTTTATTCTCATAAAAAATTTGTCTGTTTTGTATCAAAACCCAAAGTTAAGCGTGCTTAAGCAGGAGTAGTACTAGGATGGGTGATTCCTTCTAGGAAATTCTTGTGTTGCACCTTTGTTCTCATAATAAAATTTATCTGTTTTATATCAAAACCCAAAGTTAAGCGTGCTTAAGCAGGAGTAGTACTAGGATGGGTGATTCCTTCTAGGAAATTCTTGTGTTGCACCTTTATTTTCCTAATAAAATTTATCTGTTTTGTATCAAAACTCAAACTTAAGTGTGCTTAAGCAGGAGTAGTACTAGAATGGGTGATTCCTTCTAGGAAATCCTTGTGTTGCACCTTTATTCTCATAAATAAAATTTATTTGTTTTGTATCAAAACCCAAAGTTAAGTGTGCTTAAGTAGGAGTAGTACTAGGATGAGTGATTCCTTTTAGGAAATCCTTGTGTTGTACCTTTATTCTTATAAAAAATATTTGTCTGTTTTGTATCAAAACCTAAATTTAAGCGTGCTTAAGCAGGAGTAGTACTAGGATGGGTGATTCCTTCTAGGAAATTCTTGTGTTGCACCTTTATTCTTATAAAAAAATATTTGTCTGTTTTGTGTCAAAACCCAAAGTTAAGCATGCTTAAGCAAGAGTAGTACTAGGATAGGTGATTTCTTCTAGAAAATCTTTTATGTTGCACCTTTATTCTTATAAAAAATATTTGTTTATTTTATTATTTTAGATTTATTTTATTTTATTATTATTATTATTTTTTGTGTTTTTTCCACTATGTTCTTTTTTTATGATTTTAATTTTTAATTTTCAATACTTTTTAAATAGTATTGATGCATCAACTTGGGTAAGGGTAGTACCAGGTTGGGTGATTCCCCCTGAAAAATCCTCATGTTGCTACATCCCTCTTTCTTGTTTGATAAAAAAATATATTTTTGAATCTTATTATTTTTGATTTATTTTTTGTTCTTCCTTTTGATGATCTTTTTTTTTAATTTATTTTTTTGTATTTGTCTCCATTATACTTTGTTTTTTTCAATGAATTTTTTATTTTTTAATAATTTTTGGATTTTTAGGTCTGATCATACCGACTTATGCATCAAATTTTGTCAAAACTCCAAATTTAAACGTGCTTGGACGAGAGTAGTACTTGAATGAGTGATTTCTCTTAGGAAATCCTTGCGTTGCACCTATTTTTTATAAAATTTTCTTTTGATATTTATTTTTTTATTTGTTTTCTTTTCTTTCTTTTCATGATCATTTGTTTTATTTTGTTATTCTTTTTGAATTTTTCTCAATTGCGCTTGTTTTTGTATAAAATTTTTGTGAATTTTATCCAATTGATACGTGATAAGTTATTGAAAGGCATGCTTTGACTTTGCAAGACTTATTAAATTAGTGATAAGTTTTGATATTATTTCTTTTGAGAATTTTATCGAGTCGATGTCTTGCATATTAAGCTAGGATAAAGATGCATCACATTGTGAATAATGAGAAAGTTGCTAACACTTAGAAGATAAGATCTTACTGCTGTGTTTGCTAGTGACATTAGCTTAGAAATGGACATACTGAACTCTTTCATCACATCTTCATCACATCTTTAGTCTAAGGATGTGCAGAAGAATCAAGAACTATAGTGGGTGTGCAGCGAAAGATGGCCTGTGCTGATTACCTTGGGGAACTGGGTATTGCTGACATTGCCAAAGTGAGGGGTATATGAGGGCTAAATCTACTCATATAATCCCTTGGGAAAGAGAAAAATATGCAGATGATTTGTGGGCAGCAATTATTTACGATGGGAAGGTTATGTACTTAACTATCAACATTTTCTTGATATCATGTTCATCTTTGTGTTTTTTGCTGTAGTTTGATTTGTGTTTTGTATTTAATCCACGAGCAAGCAATTATAAATTGCAGATATTTGGTCTTGTGGGGTCACCTTATATGTGATGCTTGTTGGTGCTTATCCGTTTGAAGATCCAAATGATCTAAAAACACTTCAGGAAGACAATTGGGTTTTGTAATCTTTAGACTCTTAAGTTCCTTTCTTCCATTAAGAATATGTAGAATTCTCATTATGTTGAAATAATGAAACTATGTTTTTATTGGTCTTGGCAGCGGATACTCAGTGTCCATTACACAATCCCAGATTTTGTTCGAGTTTATGTGGAGTGCAGGCATTTTTATCTCAGATCTTTGTTGCAAATTTTGAAAAGGTAATTTTATCTATTGGCTTGTATGGATGAGTAGGAACTTGATTGCTAGTTTGTTTTTTGGCTTGTATAGAATTCTCATTTAGTTACTGCCATTCAATGACTTGAACATTACACTTTGGTTTTTGGTTTCATTTAACTATTCTCTTTTATTAGTTTTGTTTCTCTTTTTCCTATAATCCATCTGGTTTAAATGATTTATTTCTTATACCAAATCTGCCATAGAGACTTTAAGCTAGAATATACCTTGTTGCGCAGCTCCTCGTGTTAAGATATGTGATTTTGAATACTCAAAGGTAAAACTCAAATTATGAATGCTATAGGACTATAACAGATATCAAGTTTGTGGAGCTGGAAATGATGGACCTTCAGCTCAGACAATAGACAACACTGCACCATGGATTTTGACTGTTATAACGAGGACCATGGATCAAGCATTTCCTGCAGCCTTTTACTCTGGGAAACAATAAAACCTTACTGGTATTCTTTTCACTATGACAAATTTCAGTATTGAATTTAAGTTAGGGATAGAACAGTTTCTACCAGAATTTTCTTGCACAGCAATGCAGTTGCCATTTGTTTGGTATAATTGTCTAGGGCCAAGCCATGTTTACAGGAAATGAGATTGGTTTTACCGGCTTGATATATCCAGAGACCACTGGGTCAAACCTTATTTCTGAAGGGTGGCCATATCCGTAGAGTTTGCAAATTGGCTTACTTTCCAAAATCCAATTGTGATCCACTTGTTTAATTATCTATTTACGGTATATATCAATTTTTTTCACTCAATGCCATTTTGCTGGCTGGCAGAGTGGTGCTCTGCTTTGCCTCAGTAACTCATAGGGTTGCTCCAGTAGCCACTGCAGCAATTGTGCACAAAGCAGGTGGCATTGGGTTGATTATTGCCAAAAATCCTAGTAATGCCCTGAGTCCTTGTAGCAGTAACTTCCCATACATTGAAGTTGACTATGAAGTTGGCACCTGGATGCTCTTGAAAGTTGGGCTAGGCCCTCCAGAAAAACTGAAAACCTGTTTGAAAGTAGCTTGAAACATGTGCAGTAACGACCGATACTGTTATTATTGTGGAAGGCAACTCCAAGAGATGAAATTGCTACGGAGATCTACAAGTGATGCTTTTGCGAATTATCTTTAACTAAGCATAGTGAAGCTACAATGTAAACATTTCACAATTGATTTTTTGCTTTTTTTTTTTTTTTCTTGTTCTTGTCTTATGGTCCAATGTTGTTGGGTTTTAAACATTCTCTTCAGCATCATGTCTTTTGTTTTCTATATCCTCATATGATATAGTCTCATTTCCTCTCAATCAGTTTCTCCATTCTATGTGGAGTGCAAGTGTCTAGTGGATACAGTGTGTGATTGCTGTTTGCTGGAGATTGACATGAACTTTGCTTGGCAATCCTATTCTAGACATTGTGCTTTTTTCAGGTTGGTGCTGTTGAAGGGGATGAAGAGTTGACATTTTTTGGCCATCATCTGGCGATGCTTCTTGTGGATGTGTTGATAGGAAAGGTCTGCTTCAGATTTGTTTGTGTCCCTTGTATGCAATATAGATTTTTAACACTTTGGAATTATTATTTCTCAGCTTCATATCCGTTTTTTTTTCTTCTGTCTTTAGTGCTTAGTAAGTAGTTAAATGCTGTCAGTATGACATATATTAAAATCCTTCACTCATATTGGCTCACAGTATGTAACTTATCATGAAGTAACTGTGAGGTTCCAGAAACCTTGAAATTTATGTAGAAAATCTAAGTAATTAGTATAGTTTAATAACAAATTGAAATTCAACAGTGAAGAGGTCAAAAGTTTATTGTTTTAACATAAAACACTTAAATTTAACACTAGAATTCAAATATTTTATGCAAGAATATACAGATTTGTGGTTCCAATGAATAAGATGATTTACTAAGATACAATGAGTTGAAAAAATATTGGTTGAATATAAATCACATGATTGATTAAGGATGAAAGAGAAGTTATAAAATGAATGGACTACTCTGTACAACTTGCACTTGACCACATTTTTTTTTTTTTACTTTATTCCTCTAAAACTGCAGATGATGCTTTACGGTGCAATATTTGGTTGCTTGTCACCAGTGTTCTCAATTGCAGCATTTCTGAGCTACAAATCTCCATCTTTGTATCCTAAGGATGAGGTCCCTTTCCCAGTCTATGCCAAGAGTTTGTCAATCCTGCTGTTCTTGAAAGTGAGATACATTGACTTGTTTCACTTTTTGTATTCAAATTACAAAGGCAAAATGTAGCAAGAGCAAAGTGGGCTTTGTTGACTGATAAGCTAGATGGCTCAAGTGATTCAAATGATGGGAACAGACAGTTTGACCCCTTGCTAGTGATGGTTGCAGACAAGAAATGGGGGAAGATTCTGTGAGAGGTTAGTATAATTCCTTTATCACTGCTTGAAGATGTGTTATCTGGGAAATGAATGGTTGGCTTTGCTCAATCACTAGTTCTTGTTGCAGTTTGTATTCTTATGTATGATTGCCACTCACATATCATTAGACATCACCAAACATTACCATCTAAGTGACAAAGCAAGCAAAAATCTACAAAAATTGAAGAATAGAATCTGAATCATAAATCAATTTCTTAAAAACATCCCAAAACATTGTATAAAAAGAATCACCATAAAATAACACTCCTAAACTGAGTGAGAGACATTTTTTTTCTGTAATCAAGATCCACCATCAAGCACATCGAATCTTCTTTTTTTTTCCTAATCTACATACTTTAATTATCAAAAAGCTCATATGCATACACACACATATAGTATGTATATAAGCAATTTTATATAACGAAATGAAAGAGAAATATAAAGAAAATTTAAAGAGTAAATCTGCATCTAGGTGAAGAATGAATAAGGAAAAAACAGAGCTTATTATTTCAGGAGGTATTTCACTGATGCTACATGTGTTGCTGTGCACCATAACAGTTGAGAACAGAAAACCCAAAAAAATTTGTGTTATATATTTCATGTGATGTATAAATAAATATTTGTAATACTAATTTATTCAATCTGGCTGACAAGTTAAATGAGCTGAACTTGTCAATGAACAAACTATAACAAGACTAGGCAAGCCCGCCAGGAGCCAAACCCAAGCAGCCTGCAAGCAGCTCAGTTCATGGCAAAGCTTACTTATTTGTGCCATCTAAGTCAGATTAAATATGAAACACACAAAAGATCATTCTGCTAGTTGTATTGTTTTAAACTGTAGCTTGTGGTCTTTGCTAGTTTGCACTGTTTACTAATATTGGATATCCAACATTTGCAGAAAGGGGTTAAAGAAGCATAGCAGTTCTGCAATTCATATTTTCTTAGCAGTTCATTAATGCATCTGATAAGGTATAGTTTTTCTTGCACTTTGGCAGCACTGCCTTGTTATTGTGAATATGTGTACTGTTTTAAAAATTCGTGGTTTCCTTCTCTAGATCTTTTTTTTTTCCTTCCAAATAATTAGAATGCTCTTTACAGGGTTATCTTGCATGTACTGTGAGAAAGCTAGGGTTGTCACTGCACAACTTATGTCAACCTTCCTAGACAAATGAAACTTCCTAAAACTGGTCTTTTGAATTTACCTGTGTTAATTGAGGTGTTTATAGAGAATGGAAATACTGATGCGAAATAAGTTGTGTTGCCATTTTAAACAAAGATACCGAAGGCATTATATCTTTGGTCCCTGTTTCAGTAAGCTGTCCTGCAAATGCTTTGATTTGGAAATGCATTTTATGGTGCTGGCTTCTGACTCATCCAAGGTGGACTTGGCACATATGGAGAGAAGATCTTGGGATCAAGCTCCGAATATGTGCAAAGCAATGTAAGTAGAATGTGAAGATTGTAGCTTAAGGTGCCATTCTGGTTTGAGCTTGAAACAGCTTTGTATGATTAGGCATATAGTTTATTTTATTAAATGATACCATGTTGCTACCTTGATCACATTTGAACAAAAAATATTTCATAGCAAATTATTCAGGGAGTGGCTGAAAGCACATATACATATATAGGTTTTTCTTGTCATTTGACCAATTTACATCAGACATTAATTATCCTTTGAAAACAAAACATTAGAAAGCTGACATGAATCAAACAAAGGACTCATGTTTTGCTTAAAAAAAAGCTCGAACAACTTCTACTTTAGACCAAAATGAAGGGAACTCTTTTGAGGTTAATTAGTCCCAAATAGCATATTATTGCCTTTTCCTTTTTGATTACTTGAATATGAATTTAAGGTTGTTGGTATATAGCCTTAGGAATTGACATGTTTTCCTTACCTTTTTCTTTTATGATTTTGAAATGTACAAAAAAGTAGGTAATTCCCTGATCTACAGTGTCACTTTCAAGTAAATGATCATTATGCGAGAAATAAATTGAACATTATCTTATTTCCATTCTTGCATAGGATAAGCTGATATCCTTCTTTAATTTTATTATTAGCACCTTTTTTCTTTCTCCTCAATATTTTTTTTTTGTTTTCTTATCAGGGCCATTGAATAGAATATCTGGCTAGTAGGAGGAAGGCTTTCTTATAAGCCCCCAATTTATGATATAATGCCCTAGACTTACACATCCCATTTATGGCATTTAGTACATATGTTGTTCTTGTTGGCTTGTCACTGGGTGGGTCTTAATGGGAAGTAAGTTGATTAATTCTTTTGTCTTTTGTTTTTCATCTCGATTCATGATGGCTGGTCCATTATAGAATATACCGTTGTTCAGTTTTCATTTAGTTTTTGGTAACTCCTCTGATATGGGTTCTACAGCATTATGTGGCTGATTGCTTTCACTGATGTTAAAAGAAACACTTCTTTTCACAATTTTTTTTTTTTTTTTTGCAATGAAACTTAGGTATGAATTAGAAGTTGTACTACTTGAATATGCTAGCACCAAATTTTGTTGCTGGCAATTATGGCTGTTAGAGGCTTTGATAGGTAGATTACATTTGAAATGCCTAAATCTAAGGCTTGGACTTTGAAATTCAAGTCATAGGACTTGGTACTTCGAAATATTTTTCAATTAAGACTTTCATTTAAATCCATTTGTTATTAGTGACAAAAGTATTTTTATGCTAATGTTTTTATGGGAAAGGTAGTCTTATTGGAGCTACTCCTCTCAAACTTCTCCAACATTAAATAGAAACTTTACCTATAATTTTCTTAGATAGGAAGAGAGAAGGAAAGAAAGATGGAGGAGTAAAACTAGACAGGGGGAGTGATCCATCATTTTCAGGTGCCAATCTAGAGTGACTTTTCCTTTCTCCAATGGATTTTCTTATGTCTTTTACCATGCTAGTGTTGTCTGATCTTCAAATATCATAGTTGTATTTCTTGAAGGCATGCTATTGTGTCACATCATTTCATGTTTACATGATTTTTAGTTGAATTTAATCTATTTTGTTTCATTTTTTTTTTATATTTTTGTTGTTTACTTTCAATTATTTACGTTTTTTAGGATTTTATTCATATTTTTGTATTTTATCCATTTTTTACATTATATTTAGTTTTTTGTTTTTTCCAAATTTTTTTAAAACTTTTTTTCTCATGTCACACTTTTTTTTGATAAAAAATGTTTCAGTATTTTCATTATTTTTAATTAATTTTTTCTTTTGATAATCTTTCATTTTATTTTTATTTTTTGTATTTTCCTCCTTTGTGTCTTTTCTTTTTTGTGATTTTCTTTCTCTTTTTTAATATATATTTTTTTTAAATTTTGAGTGGAATGATACCAACATTAATGTATTCGATTGTATAAAAACCCGAAGTTAAGCGTGCTTGAGTAGGAATAGTTCTAGAAAGGGTGATTCCTTCTAGAAAACCCTTATGTTGCACCCTCATTCTTATAAAAATATTTGTTTATTTTATTATTTTATTTATGTTTTTTATGATCTTTTATTTTTATTTTATTGTTTCTTTTTTATAATTTTTTCATTATGCACTTTTAATTATTTTTTATTTGAATTTTTTTTTTGGATTTTTGAGTGCGATCATACCAATACTAAGCATCAATCCCATCTATCTCCTTGAATGGGTTATTCTTCTTGCGAAATCCTCATATTACAGAATTTTTTATTTTGACAAAACAATATTTTTAGATTTTTTATTTTTTATTTTTTGATATATTTAATATTTAATATTATTTATTTTTTATTTTTTTCCATTATATTCTTTTTTAAAATAATTTTATGTTTCCATTTTCAATACTTCTTGAATGTTTTTGATAGAAGTGCTTTTTGAATTTTTTAAGAGCGATCATACTCGCACTGATGCATTAGATCTCATTAGAACTCCGATGTTAAGCATACATGGGCGAAAGTAGTACTGGATAAGTGGTTCTTTTAAGGAAATACTTGTGTTGTGCCTTTTTTATTTTTTATAAAATATTTTTAAAATTTATTATTTTTGATTTTTTTCCTTTAGATTATTTTTTGTTTTATTTTAATTTATTTTCATATTTTTTCATTATTTTTTATGACTTCATTTTTTATTTTTAATAATTTTTAGATTTTTAAGTGCGATCATATCGGTACTAATACATCGGATCCCATTAGAACTCCGAAGTTAAGCGTGCTTGGGCGAGAGTAGTAATAGGATGGGTGATTCCTCCTTGGAAATCTTTGTGTTGCACATTCTTTTTTTTTCGATAAAAAATGTTTTTGGATTTTATGATTTATTTTTTTCTTTTTCATTTTTTTTCTTTTATTTATGTTTCTTTTATTTTTTTCTATTATACTCTTTTTTTATTATTAATTTCATTGTTTTCTTTCATTTTGAATACATTTTTTTGAACTTTTAGGTTCAATCATATCGCACTAATGCATCGGATCCCATAAGAATTCTAAATTTAGACATGGTTGAGTGAGAATAGCATACTAAGATGGGTGGTTTTCTTGAGAAATTCTCTTGTTACACCCTTGTTTTCATTAAAAAAATTAAAAATTATTATTTATTATTTATTATTTATTTTTTTCTTCTTTTTATCATTTAAGCGTGCTTTGGCGAGATTAGTACTAAGATGGGTGATTTCTCTAGAAAATTCGCATAGTGCATCCCTTTTTTGGATAATTATTTTTAATCTTTTGATTTTTGATTTATTTTCTTTTCTTCCATTTGATGATCTTTCATTTCTTTTAAAAAATTTTCCTCCATTATGCTCTTGCCTTTGATTTTTTTATTCGTTTTTATTTTTTTCCTTTTTCCTTTTCATTTTCTTTCATTTCATCTCTTTTTCAATTTTGATATTTTTTTTCATTTTATTGGAATTTTTTTGTTTCTTCAGTTTTATTAGATTTCTTTTTCAATTTTCTTTGATTTCTCTCTTTATTTTTTGATTTCTAGTATATTATTAGATTTTTTTTTTTTAAATTTCATTTGATTTTCTTTTCTTTTCTTGCTTTTTCAAAATATTTTTCATCTTTTGTGATTTTTTACTTTATTACTTTGTTTAGAATGTTCTTTTTTCCTAGATTTTTTATTTTCTTCAATTTTTTTGATTTTATTTTCTTATATTGTATTTTACTTAATTTGTTTCCATATATATATTTTTATTTTCTTCATTTGGTATTCAAAATTTTCAAAAACTTTTTGTATTTTGTTTTCTTCTATTTTTTCTCTGAATTTCTATGATTTTTTTTTAAATGGGTTTCAATATTTTGTCCATTTTAAGAATAGAAGTTGCTTCTTTGGGTTTGGTTTTTTTTTTTTGGAAGGTCAGTAAAGTTGTTAAGAGAATGAGGATATTTGAACTTATCCAAAAGACAAGAAAAAATAAAAATGATCTTACCTTTTCTTTTTTGTTGATGCTCTGAATGTTTTCTCAATACATCTCATCTTTATGGTAAATACATGCATTTGTTTTCATGAAGACATTATGCATCCCTTTGTGATGACTATTTAAAAATTATATAACCAATAAGATTGATTTTACAATGTTTTGATAAGTCCATAGATGAGTTTGGTATGTTGATATAGCTGACAAGTAGAAATTGCTACTGAGATTATTAAGCTTATTATCAAATGCGTAACTTTTAATGAAACTCTGTATGTGTAAGGTCTAATCTATCTATCATGTTGGGGAGATGCTACGGGCTTTCTGAATACAATTAGATGCCTTTGTATTTGTGGCAGCTATTTATTACACTTACTTGAAAAATTGAATTTTGTAGAAGGCTTGCTTTGACTTTGCATGAGTTATTAGATTAGTGATAAGTTATGGTACTCTCCTTTCTGAGAATTTTATCTAGTTGCTTTGACTTATATTTGAATGCATACCACTATGTTTAAAACTCATTAACTCTGTGATCTCCTAACAGTAAAGTGTATCTGATTATTTTTCTTCTCAAATAAAAGTCTAGTCAATTGACTAAAATTGATTTGGCTGTATCATGCAATGGACTTAAGACTTGTGTTGTTTGGACTATTGATGGGTGCATTGGCATATAAGTGAGTTGTCTATCCTTCTTATGTTATGTTATGTTATTTTTATTTTTGAGCTTTCTGCAAATATTTTTAGTTTTACGAAATGCTCTTGACTACTAGCTTGGGAAATTGATATATTTGATTCTGATTTTTTTGGCCTAATATTTGTCATTTGATTTCAATGAATTGTTCCATATATAGATTACATAGAGTAGAAAGATGCTCTGTTTAGAAGATTGTTCACTTTAGAAACAAGCTCTTCAAAGTATTGAGATGGTCATTGAAATATATTGTTGTTTGGATGAGCTTGATGGTTTATCTATCAACCATGTTTACATAGATCATTTAGTTTACAAGATGAACTTTTAACCTACAAAAATGCAGGAAACTGGGCAAAAGTTTAAACCTCATGTGGACAGGCCTTGCACATAGAGCCACCTTCTGTTCAAGGGCATTTAGATGTCTTGAATTGTAGGCAAATCATTTGATTTTGAGGGTACCTTAATATAAGAAAATATGGTGCATAAAAAGTTACAGGGGATTTGATGGTGCTGATGGAGAAGGCTTACTTTGTAGCATCTTAGAGTAATGCTTTTTTTCGTCATGGATCAAGAAGGATCGGTTTTAGCAGCAGCAAAAATTGTACTATCCAAACAAGAACTTATTCCTTCTCTACTAACTGCCTGCATAGATTCCTACATGGTTGTCCTTTTCTTGTGAAACGTAAGTTGCTATGAGATATTTTAAAACATTTTTGGATTTAGTTAGTTCTCTTATTTTGTTTATTTCTCTTTTGATTTGCTTGGTTAGTTAACAATTGCTACATGTTTTCGTACTTTTTCTTTTTTGTGATGTTGAAATGTACAGATAAGTAGGCTGTTCTCTGATCCACAATATTACTTTCAAGTAAATGATCATTAGGTGAACAACAAATTGAAGGTTGTCTTATTTGTATTCTTGCACTGGGTAAGTCAATATCCTTCTCGAATTTTATTGTTAGCACCTTTTTTCTCCCCCCTCATTTTTTTTTCCTTCCATTAAGGCCATTGGTCAAGAATATTTGGGCTAATGGGATGAAGGCTTTCTTATAAGCTCACAATTTATGATGTAATGCCCCAAACTTATACATCCCATTTATGGCATTTGAAACCTACATTGTTCTTGCTAGCTTGTCATTGGGTCTTAATGGGAAGTAAGTTGGTTAACTCTTTTGTCTTCTGTTCCCCACCTCGGTTCAGGATGATTATTCCATTACAGAAATATGCCATTGTTAGGTTTGCATTCAGTTTTTAGTAACTCCTCTAGTATGTGTTCTATAGCATTATGTGGTTCATCACTTTCACTGATTTTAAAAGAAACTCTTCTTTTTGCATTTATTTATTTATTTATTGGCAATGAAACTTAGGTATAAAGTGGAAATTATATTACTTGAATATGTTGGCACCAAATTATTTTTTTTGTAGTAATTATGGCAATTAAAGGCTTTGATAGGTAGATTATATTTGAAACGCCTATATCTGGGGCTTGGACTTTGAAATTCAAGTCATATTACTTGGTCCTTTGAAATGCTTTTTGATTAAGACTTTCATCTAAATCCATTTGTTATAAGTGATAAAAGTATTTTTTTGCTAGTGCTTTTTATAGGAAAGGTGGTCTTAATGGAGCTACTCCGATTAATCTTCTCCAACATTGAATGGAAACTTTACCTATAATTTTGTTAGATAGGAAAAGAGAGGGAGAGAAAGATGGAGGAATAAAAGTAGATAGATGGAGTGATCCGTCAATTTTCAGGTGCCATCTAGAGTAACTTTTCCTTTCTCTAATGGATTTCTTTGGCTTTTACCATTCTAGTATTGTCTGATCTTCAAATCCTATAGTTGTATTTCTTGAAGGCATGCCACATGTTAGATCATTTCATATTTGCATAATTTTTAGTTGAATTTAATCTATTCTATTTCGTTTTCTTGATATTTTTGTTGCTTACTTTTAACTATTTCCTTTTATAAGGATTTTATTTATATTTTTGTATTTTATCTATACTTTAAATTATTTTAGTTTTTTTAATTTTTCTTCATTTTCTTTTTGACAACTTTTTTCTCGTGTCGCACCCTTTTTTTAAATAAAAAATATTTTTTTGAAATTTCATAATTTTAATTATTTTTTCTTTTGATGATTTTTTTTTTTTTTGCATTTTCCTCCTTTACGTCTTTTTTTTTTGTTTTTTGTTTTCCTTTTAACTATATCTATTTTTTTAAATTTTAGTGCAATTACACCAACATTAATGTATTGAATTGCATCAGAACCCGAAGTTAAGCATGCTTCAGTGAGAGTAGTACTAGAATGGGTTATTCCTTTTAGGAAATCCTTGTGTTGTACTTTTTTTCTTATAAAAATATTTATTCATTTTATTATTTTTTATTTATGCTTTTTTCGTTATCTTTTATTTTTTATTTTATTGTTTTTGTTTTTTGTGTTTTTCTCCATTATGCTCTTTTCTTTTATGATTTTCAATATTTTTTTGAAGTTTTAAGTGTAATCATATCAATACTAAGCATCGATCCTATCTGAGCTCCAAATTTAAGCATGATTGGGCGACAGTAGTACCAAGATGGGTGATTCCTCTTGAGAAATCCTTGTATTGCATCATTTTTCATTTTGACAAAACAAAGTTTTTAGATTTTATTATTTTAAATTATTTTTTGATAATCTTTCATATTTTATTTTTTTTATTTTTCTCCATTATATTCTTTTTTTTGTGATTTTTGTTTTTATTTTTAATCATTTTTTATTTTTTTTTTGTAAAAACACTTATTTAATTTTTTGAGTACGATCATACCAACATTAATGCACTGGATCCTATAAGAATTAGGATGAGTGGTACCTTCTACGAGATATTCATGTTGCACTCTTTTTTTTTTTGATAAAATATATTTTTCATTTATTATTTTTGATTTATTTTCTTTTATTCCTCTAGATTATGTTTTGCTTTATTTTAATTTATTTTTATATTTTATATTTTATATTTTTCTCCATTATGTTTTTTTTCAGGAATTTATTTTTTTATTTTTAATAATTTTTAGATTTTTGGGTATGATCATTTCAATGCTAATGCATCGGATCCTATCAAAACTCCAAAGTCAAGTGTGCTTGGTCGAGAGTAGTAATAGGATAAGATGAGCGATTCCTTCTTGGAAATCCTCTTGTACCTTCCTTTTCTTTGATTAAAAAATATTTTTGAATATTATTATTTTATTATTTTTTTCTTTTCTTCCTTTTGTTTTATTTTATTTTATTTTTGTTTTTTTTATCTTTATGCTTTTTTCTTTTTTTATTAATTTCATTGTTTTTTTTTCATTTTTTAATATTTTTTGAACTTTTAAGTTCGATCATAGGAGCACTAATGCATCAGATCCTGTAAGAACTTCGAAGTTAGACATGGTTAAACGAGAATAGTACCAAGATGAATGGTTCTCATGAGAAATTTTCATGTTGCACCCTTGTTTTATAAATAAAAAATTAGATGTTATTATATTTATTTATTTATTTTTGACTATTTAAGCATACTTTAACGAGATTAGTACTAGGATGGGTGATTCCTCTTGGAAAATTCTCATGTTGCATCCCGTTTTTTGGGATAAAAATACTTTTTGATTTTTGATTTATTTTCTTTTCTTCCATTTGATAATCTTTCTTGTTTTTTTTTTTTTTTGCATTTTCCTCCATTATGCTCTTTTCTTTAATTTTTGTTATTTGTTTGTATTTTTTCCTTTTATTTCCTGAATTTCCTCACTTTTTAAATTTTGATAACTTTTTTAATTTTTTCATTTTGTTGGATTTTCTTTTTATTTCTTCTGTTTTATTAGATTTTTTTTTTCAATTTTCTTTGATTCCCTTTCTCTATTATTTGATTTCTAGTATATTCTTAGATTTTTTTTTTTTTACTTTCATTGATATTTTCTTTCGTATTTCATTTCCTTTCTTTTCTTCTCTTTTTCTTAATTTTTTTCACTTTTTATGATTGTTTGCTTTATTGATTTTTTTGGATGTTCTTTTCATTTATTTTTCCTAGACTTTTTAATTTTCTTGATTTTTTTGATTTTATTTTAATAATTTTTATCCACTTGATTCATATTTAGCTCTTTATTGCAGCAAAATGCAAAGAACAAGAATTCAAGCAGTAAACATATATTTTCTTTTTTGAAGAAGACCAATAGAGTATGTTTTTTTTTTTAGTTTTTCTTTCTGATTTATTCGTTATGTCTGAAGGCTATTAGCAATATGTATGTCTATACACTAATACAATAAAATGCAAGTTATTTAAACTTGAGCGATTTTATAAACTTGCGGCTCAATTTACTTTCGTACTTCCCATTTGATGAAACAAGGCCTTTTAATCACAATTATAGTTCTATCATATTGGTATGTCATCAAGAGGCTAATTGGGTTTCTTTTTTCTTTTTCTTTAAAGGTTGTTAAGGATTGGTTTCAACGGAGTTGGGATGAAGATGTGGTTTATAAATTACAATCTTCTCTTTAAAATTTATTAAGCTATAGTTGGAATCTTTTTGCGTCTCTTGTTTTTCATTCTTGTACTTCCAATTTCTGGTAGAAAAAATATTTTAACTTAATTAAAGACAAAATTGAAAATTTCATTAAGATAATTTTTCTTTTTTTCTAAATGATTATAAGTCACATGTGCATAATATATCACAAGAGTGTCTTCAATGAGGAAGACATGATCATGCTTGCTTGCAGAATTATGTTTCAAGACTCAAATTGATTAGGCAAAAGGTACAAACAATTATTTAATTCTGAAGATTCTTTTACTTACTGTCTAAAACCCTTTAGTGATCACTAAAACTTCATACTATCTTTCTTTGTTACTTTCATTTACAGTAATAAGTGGTGCAGTTTAAGGCTTTGTTGATCCATTAAAGTCTCGTGTTCTCAAGGTATTCTAGTCTTATTCTCCGTTCAATCAGAATTAAGATGTAACCATCGATAATTTGTAGTAATTTATAGCAAAATAGAGCAAATTTTGTTACTCCATGAATTCACGTGGTACCAGGGACATTTACACTAAATGAAATGAAGTCATTCTTGAAGACTTAAGGCTATTGACACCTTTTAATAGTTAGGAACAAATCAAGATATGTTCCATGATTTTTTAGTACAAAACCGTCAGCTTCAAGGACGCAACCCTCAGGTAATGTAAGTCATATATAAGTTTCAATTATTTAATCAATTGGTTGCATCAACATATGTTTCATGGAGCTTTTGAAGATTAAACCAAATGTAAATATGCACCTTAGTGATTTAAAGCTTGTTTTAGTACTAGAGTTGAGGATAGTGTATCCTTTGATTCTTAAAGCAATAAGTGGAGATATCAAGCTAATAAATGGGCTGATTCATCCTAAAGACATTTTGGCATTTGAAAATAATAGTGATGCCAATCTTGTTACCAGCCAGGTGATTTTCTTATTTTCCTATATTACTCTTGCCTTTTTATTGCTTGCACTTTGAATATATCGTTGTAACCTCTCTAATTGTAGTTGTTTAGGATTCAAAATCGAGCTTGTAGTTGGCAGGACAAACTAGGGGTGACTTCAACATGCTCTTGGCACAGGACATCCTTTCACCTGTAGAGGTAATACAATGAACTTTACTAGTTAAATTAGGCTTAACTGTTTAATTTTCTTCTATTTTGTCAAAAAATATTTGTTCAACTTGTAGATTAAGTTCTAAAACTTCTCTGGTTTCCTTTTTTTTCCTTAAGTTATGATCTAAATTATCATCTTATATTCTGTTTCAATATTCATGAAAATATTTGATTAATTGACTATTTTTATTATTATAATTATTAATAAACTACAAAAAGAACAACTAAGATTGCATTCAACTTTCATTGGAAAAGAACAATTGAAGAGATTGTTCTGACTACAAAACAAGACAAAAGTGACTATTAGAGTTGTTGTAAAAGCCATTTAGATGGACAATAAATTTTTATCATATATATTGAATGATGCCCAAAAAAAAATGGTGTAGTATTTATTGCGCGCTAAAAGAGTGCAACCTATTACATGTATAATTAGGCTTTAGATATTAGTAACTGTATAAAGTGAACCATATCTTCCTCATTTACAAAAAAGATCTTCTTAGTTCCACAACTTCAAAACTCTAATCATAATTCATTCAAAACCATTATTAGTGTCTTAATATTATCAATGGCCCTCTTATTCTCTTGTTAAACATATCAAAATATAAGATGAGGATCATCCTTATTAATTTTCTTTTTTTTTTCCCCATTCCAAATCTGGGCTATGACCTGCTGCTAGTTCCCCTCTTACTGACCTTGCAAAAACTAGGACAATCTTAGCCGCTTTAAAGCTGATTCCTAAATCTTGGTAGTCCACTCATAAACTATCAAAAAAGAAATGTAAATTAGATGGTAAAAAATTTCTTATACACATATTTCCCTCTCAAAAAATAAAAAGACAAGCAGTCAAAATTAAAAATACATTTATCAAAAGTTGCCAAAATTTACAAAACCAAGGCCTCATCAGTTCAAACCGAGTATATCTTACCTTGCAAGCAATAGCAGTTAGTTTCAAGTTAACATGCATAAACATCAACCACCACTTTTAAGTGTTTTCTTCCCTTATTGTAAATTTATACTTGGCTTGTTTCACTGCCAAATGCGATGTAGTGGCTGCTAAAAGTTACTACTAATCTCTATGAGTATGAGGTGTTGTTCTGCTGTATGTTGTCCCATTAGCATGAATGGTTAATAAAATTAACAAAGTACTCTGGCTTGCCAAACCTGTAAATATAACAAACAGTACAGTTGGGTAGTGCTTCAGATTGTGCTTCATAAGCCATGAATCCTGCTATTTTCTATAAGAAAGGGAAAGTTAATTATGATCAGTGTCCTACCTTTTATTTATTCCTCTTCTTCATTAGAAATTAAAACGAAAATGAAAAATGTTATCATATAATAATAGTCAGATTAAACTATGATTAATCTTTTATGTATATATATAATACATACATACACACACAAGATAAATGAGAAGATTGATAGTTAAAACTTTACCAATACAATCACAGAGCCGAAAGCACCCATTGTGCGAAAGATTTTTTTTTTTAAATAATATAATTTAAATAAAATTTTAAAAAACACGTAATTTGATATAATTTAAATATGATCTTAAAGTTATCCTAAATGTTTAAATTTAATTTTTTTAAAAATTCAAAAAAATCATATAAATATATAAATATATATCCAAAAATTTAAGTGAGACTTCATAAAAGACAAAAAAATATTTACACAAGCAAACTTAAAATCAAATCCAGAAAATCATATCAATATAAAAAGAGACTTTTTGACGTTAAATTAAAAAAAAAAACTTTTGACCATAGCACCTAATGCAGAGAACCAAAATCAACCTGGCAAGAGGGAAAGCTACTCAGACTTTTCCACAAGGGATGACATTCCAGGTATGCTTCCGGGTATTGGATATGCAGAAGGTGCTACTTTCAGTTGATGCAGGATACCATCGGGGAATTCTTCAACCTCACTTTGCTCACATCAAAAAGGTCGTCAACATTGGCTACATTGCTATCTGGTCGGTGAAGAACATGTATAAATTTATGTTTTTTCTTTTATTTTTTTTCTTTTTTCTTTTTTGTTTTTTGTCTACCTTTTCAGGATATATAACAAAAAACTGTATCAACAACAGGCCAACCTAAATGTAAATAAGTCCATGTAACATGTCCACCAAAGTAACATAACACTTATTGCAAAAGAGTGGAGTACAAAACAATCTCCTAAATACAACATAGGTTCTTTATCCTACAAAATTCCCAAGTATAATGACACTGAAGAAGCCTCATATACAATGACAAAATTCGAGAACGATATTGACTTACCTTGTGCAAGAATGGAAATAAGAAAACCTCAACTCATTCCTCACATAATAATCATTTATTCGAAAGAAATATTGTGGATTAAAGAATGAGATACTTGTATGTTCATTTTGAAATAAAAAAAGAGTAAGAAAAACATGTAGCAATTAATAATTGACGAATCAAATCAAAAAAGTAAGAAGAAAAACCAACAAAATCCAAAAGAGTTTTAGAATGTCTCATAGTAACTTAGGTTTAACAAGAAAAGGATAAGCATGTAAGAATCCATACTTACAGCTAGTAGAGAAGTAATAACTTCTTGTTTGGATAGTGCAATTTTTTCCACTATTATGACCGATCCTTCTTCATCCACGAAAAAAGAAGCATTAGATTAAGATGCTTCAAAGTAAGCCTTTTCCATCAGCACCATCAAATCCCCTAAAACCTTGCATGCACCACGTTTTCTTATATTAAGGTACCCTCAAAATCAAACGATTTACCTATAATTCAAGGCATGCAAATGCCATTGAATAGAAGGCGGCTTCATCTGCAAGGCCTATCCACATAAGGTTTAAACTTTTGCCTAGTTTCTTGCCTGTTTGCATATTAAAAGTTTATCTCGTAAACTAAATGATCTACATAACATGGATAGATAGATAAACCATCGAAATCATCCAAACAGCAATATACTTCAATGAGCATCTCAATACTCTTCAAAGCTTATTCCTCAAGTGAAAAATCCTCTGAGTAAAACATCTTTCTATTCTATTAAATCTATATATAGAACAACTTATTGAAATCAAATGGCAAATATTAGGCCAAAAAAATCAGAATCAGAGGTATCAATTTCCCAATCTAGCAACCAAGAACATTCTGTAAAACTAAAATATTTGCAGAATACTCAAAAATAAAAATAAAATAAAATAAGAAGGATAGACAACTCATTTATATACACGTGCACCTAACTACATGTACAACAAAATCAATTTCAAGAAGTTGATTCGACTTTCACTTGAGAAGAAAAATAATCAGACACACTCTTATAAGTCGATAGCATACAATATCCCTGAGGCATTTTCACTTACTTATTTTGGCATCATATTGTTGGGAGCTCACAAAGTTAATGAGTTTTGAACATGGTGGTGTGCATCTAAGTATAAGTCAAAGCAACTTGATAAAATTTTCATAAGGAATAATATCAAAACTTATCACTAATCCAATATCTCATGCCAAGTCAAAGCATGCCTTTTACTAAATTCAATATTTCAACTAGGTGTAACAAAAAGCTACCACAAATACAAAAGCATTTAACTGTATTCAAAAAGCTCGTAGCATCTCCCAAAGATGATAAATAGATAAGACCTTCCACATACACAGTTTCTTTTAGTTAAACATTTGCTGATAAGCTTAATAATCGCAATGGTAATTTTTACTTAGCAGCTCTACCAATATATCAAACTTGTTTATGGACTTGCCAAAACATTGTAAAATAAATCTATTGGGTTATATAATTCTTGAATACTCATCAGAAAGGGACATATAATGTCTTCATGAAAACAAATGCATGTTAACAATAGGGTATATATTTACCACAAAGATGAGATGTACTGAGAAAATATTCAGAGCATCAATATAAAAGAAAAGGTAAGATCATTTTTATTTTCTCTTGTCTTTCCGATAAGTGCAGATATCCTTATTCCATTAAAAACTTTACTGACCTTCAAAAAAAAAAAAAAAGATGCAACTTGTATGCTCAAAATAGACAAAACATTGAAACCCATTAAAAAAAATTAAAGAAACCCTGGAAAAAAATGAAAGAAAACAAAATACAAAAAGTTTAAAAATTTTTTGAAAATCAAATGAAGAAAATAATAAAAATTGTATGAAAATAAATTAAGTAAAATACAATATAAGAAAATAAAATAAAAAATACAAGAAAATAAAAAGTCTAGAACAAATAAATAAAAAGAACATAAAAACACCAATAATGTAAAAAATCAAGAAAGATGAAAAAAAATTAAATATAAAAGCAAGGAAATGAAATAGAAAATGAAATTAAAAAACAAATTCTAAGAATATATTGAAAATAAACAATAAAAAAAATAATCAAAGAAAATTGAGTAATAAATCTAACAAAACTGAAGAAACAAAAAGAAAATCCAATAAAATGAAGAAGTTAAATAAAAAAGTTATCAAAATTGTAAAAGAGAAGAAAGGAAAGAAAAGGAAAAGAAAAAAGGAAAACAAATAACAAAAATAAAAAAAAAGAGCATAATGGAAGGAAATGCAATATATATATAGGAAATGCAAAATATATATCTATGAAAGATCATCAAATAGAAGAAAAGAAAATAGATCAAAAATCAAAAAACATTTTTAACCAAAAAAATGCAACACGAGAATTTCTTAGAAGGAATCACTCATCCTAGTACTATTCTCGCCAAACCAAGTTTAAATAATAAAAAAAAGAAAAAATAATAAAAAATAATAAAATCTAATTTTTTTTTTTAATAAAAGAAGGGTGCAACATGAGGATTTTTCAAAAGAACCACTCATTTTAGGTACTACTCTCACTCAACCACATCTAACTTCGGAGTTCTTATGGGATCCAATGCATTAGTCCTAGTATGATCGAATTTAAAAGTTCAAAATGTATAGAAAATAAAAGAAAATAATAAAATTAATATAAAAGCAAACGAAAATAGCATAATAAAAAAAGATAAAAAAACAAAAACAAAATAAAATAAGACAAAAGATAATCTAAAGGAAAAAAAGGATAAAAATAAAAAATAATGAAATCTCAAAAAATATTTATGAAAAATAAGAGGGCGCAACACGAGGATTTCCAATGTGGAATACCCGCTTAACTTCAAATTTTTAATGGGATCTGACATATTAGCCTTGGTATGATCACACCCAAATATCTAAAAATTATTGAAAAAAAAAATAAAGTCATAGCAAAGAAAAAAAAAACATAATGTAGAAAACTATAAAAATATAATAAAACAAAACAAAAAATAATCCAAGAAAAGAGAATAAATAAATAAATAATTAATTAGAAAAAATAATAAAAAAAAGAAGGATGCAATACCAATATTTGCTAAAAGGAACCATTCATCCTACTATTACTCTCGCCCAAGTGCGCTTAACTTCGAAGTTCTAATGGGATCTCATGCATCAATGCTAGCGTGATTGCACCCAAAAAAATTCAAAAAGTGTTTCTATCCAAAAAATTCAAAAAGTATTGAAAACAAAAACATAAAATCATGAAAAAGAAAGAATATAATGGAGAAAAATAAAAAAAGATAAAAATAAAATAAAAAATAAAAGATGATCAAACAAATAAATAAACAATAAAATCTAATAGCATTGCTTTATCAAAACGAAAATTGGTACAAAATGAGGATTTTCCAAGAGGAATCACCCATCTTAGTACTACTCTCACCCAAACACGCTTAACTTTGCAATTCAAATGGAATCGATGCTTACCATTGGTATCATCGCATAGAAAAATCAAAAAAAAATTGAAAATTAAAAAAAAAGTCATAAACAAGAAAAAGGTAAAATGAAGAAAAATGTAAAAAATAAAAAATAAAAAATAAAGGGTATAGAACCAGCATTTCCTAGAAGGAACCACTCATCATAGTACTATTTTCGCCCAAGTACACTTAATTTCAAAGTTCCAATGGGATCTCATGCATAAGTGCTAGTGTGATTGCACCAAAAAAATTCAAAAAGTGTTTCTATCAAAAAAATTCAAAAAGTATGGAAAATGAAAACATAAAACCATAAAAAAGAAAGAATATAACGGAGAAAAATAAAAAAATAAATAAAATAAAAATAAAAAATAAAAGATTATCAAATAAATAAATAAATAACAAAATCCTATATTATTGTTTTGTCAAAAAATTGGTGCAAAACGAGGATTTTCCAAGAGGAATCAACCATCTTAGTACTACTCACGTCCAAGCATGCTTAACTTTGCAATTCAAATGGGATCGATGCTTACCAATGGTATCATGGCACAGAAAATTAAAAAAAAAAACCAAAAATTATGAAAAAGTCATAAAAAAAAGAGCATAATGAAGAAAAATACAAAAAAATAAAAACTAAAAAGCGAAGGGAGCAACACTAGTATTTCCCAGAAGGAACCACTCATCCTAGTACTACTCTCGCCCAAGTATGTTTGACTTCAAAGTTCTAATGGGATCGCATGCATCAGTGCTAGTGTGATTTCACCCAAAAAAATTTCAAAAAGTTTTCCTATCAAAAAAATAAAAAAAGTATTGAAAACAAAGAGATAAAATCATTAAAAACAAAGATTAGAATGGAGAAAAATGAAAAAATAAAAATAAACTAAAAATAAAAGATTATCAAATAAATAAATAAATAATAAAATCCTATAATGTTCTTATGTCAAAATAATGTGCAAAATGACGATTTCCTAAGAGGAATCACCCATCTCAGTAATACTCTCACCCAAGCACGCTTAACTTTGCAATTCAAATGGAATTGATGTTTACCATTGCTATCATTGCACAGAAAAATTAAAAAAAAAATTGTTGAAAATTAAAAAAAGATCATAAACAGGAAAAGAGCATGATGAAGAAAAATGCAAAAAAAAAAAAAAATTGAAACGTTTAGAACCAGTATTTCCTAGAAGGAACCACCCATCCTAGTATTACTGTCGCCCAAAGTACGCTTGACTTCGAAGTTCTAATGGGATCTCATGCATTAGTGTCAGTCTGATTGTGCCCAAACAAATTCAAAAAGTGCTTCTATCAAAAAAATTCAAAAAGTATTGAAAACAAAAACATAAATTCATAAAAGAAACAAAGAATATAATGGAGAAAATAAAAAAGGAAATAAAAATAAAATAAAAATAAAAGATTATGAAATCAATAAATAAACAATAAAATCCAATAGTATTGTTTTGTCAAAACAAAAATTGGTGTAAAACGAGGATTTTCCAAAAGGAATCACCCATCATAGTACTACTCTCGCCCAAGCACGCTTAACTTTGCAATTCAAGTGGGATCGATGCTTACCATTGGTATCATCACATAGAAAAATAAAAAAAAATATTAAAAATTAAACAAAGTCATAACTAAGAAAAGAACATAATGAAGAAAAATGCAAAAATAGAACAAAACGAAAAATGAAGCGTGTAAAACCAACATTTCCTAGAAGGAACCACTCATCCTAGTACTACTCTCGCTTAAGTATGCTTGATTTTCGATGTTCTAATGGGATCTCATGCATCAATGCTGGTGTGATTGTACCCAAAAAAATTCAAAAAGTGTTTCTATAAAAAAAAAATCAAAAAGCATTGAAAACAAAAACATAAAATCATAAAAAAGAAAGAATACAATGGAGAAAAATAAAAATAAAATAAAAATAAAAGATTATCAAATAAATAAATCAATAATAGAATCCAACAGTATTGTTTTGTCAAAACGAAAATTGGGGCAAAACGAGGATTTTTCAAGAGGAATCACCCATCTTAGTACTACTCTTGCCCAAGCACGCTTAACTTTGTAGTTCAAATATGATCGATGCTTACCATTGGTATGATCGCACAGGAAAATAAAGAAATATTAAAAATTAAAAAAAAAGGTGTAAATAACAAAAGTGCATCATGAACAAAAGTGCAAATAAAATAAAATAAAATAAAAAATGAATGGTGCAGCACCAGTATTTCCCAGAAGGAACCACTCATCCCAGTACTACTCTCGCCCAAGTACGCTTGACTTCGAAGTTCTAATGGGATCTCATGCATTAGTGCTAGTATGATTGTGCCCAAACAAATTCAAAAAGTGCTTCTATCAAAAAAAAATTCAAAAAGTATTGAAAACAAAACATAAATTCATAAAAACAAAGAAAGAATATATTGGAGAAAAATAAAAAAAATAAAAATAAAATAAAAATAAAAGATTATCAAATAAATAAATAATAAAATCCAATAGTATTGTTTTGTCAAAACGAAAATTGGTGCAAAATGAGGGTTTTCCAAGAGAAATCACCCATCTTAGTACTATTCTCGCCCAAGCACATTTACCTTTGCAACTCAAATGGAATCGATGCTTACCATTGGTATCATCACACAGAAAAATCAGAACAAAATATTAAAAATTAAAAAAAGTCATAAATAAGAAAAGAGCATAACAAAGAAAAATACAAAAAAAAATAAATAAAATACAAAATGAAGGATATAGCACCGGTATTTCTTAGATGGAACCACTCATCCTAGTACTACTCTGGCCCAAGTACGCTTGACTTTGAAGTTCTAATGGGATCTCATGCATTAGTGCTAGTATGATTGTGCCCAAACAAATTCAAAAAGTGCTTCTATAAAAAAAAATTCAAAAAGTATTGAAAACAAAACATAAATTCATAAAAAAAAAGAAAGAATATATTGGAGAAAAATAAAAATAAAATAAAAAATAAAAGATTATCAAATAAATAAATAATAAAATCCAATAGTATTGTCTTGTCAAAACGAAAATTGGTGCAAAATGAGGGTCTCCCAAGAGAAATCACCCATCTTAGTACTATTCTCGCCCAAGCACACTTACCTTTGCAACTCAAATGGAATCGATGCTTACCATTGGTATCATCACACAGAAAAATCAGAACACGATATTAAAAATTAAAAAAAGTCATAAATAAGAAAAGAGCATAACAAAGAAAAATACAAAAAAAATAAATAAAATACAAAATGAAGGATATAGCACCGGTATTTCCTAGATGGAACCACTCATCCTAGTACTACTCTCGCCCAAGTACGCTTGACTTCGAAGTTCTAATGGGATCTCATGCATCAGTGCTAGTCCGATTGTGCCCAATCAAATTCAAAAAGTGTTTCTATCAAAAAAATTCAAAAAGTATTGAAAAGGAAAACATAAAAATCATAAAAAGGATGAATATAATGGAGAAAAATAAAAAAAGAAATGAAAATAAAATAAAAAATAAAATATTATCAAATAATAAAATAAATAATAAAATCCAATAGTATTGTTTTGTCAAAACGAAAATTGGTGCAAAACGAGGATTTTTCAAGAGGAATCACCCATCTTAGTACTACTCTCACCTAAGCACGCTTAAGTTTTTAGTTCAAATGGGATCAATGCTTACCATTGGTATGATGGCACAGGAAAATAAAAAAAATAGGAAATTAAAAAAATGTGAATAAGAAAAGAGTATAATGAAGAAAAATACAAAAAAAATAAAAATAAAAAATGAAGGGTGCAACACCAGTATTTCCTAGAAGGAACTAGTAATCCTAGTACTACTCTCGCCTAAGTACGCTTGATTTTCGAAGTTCTAATGGGATCTCATGCATTAGTACCAGTGTGATTGCACCAAAAAAAATTCAAAAAGTGTTTCTATCAAAAAAAATTCAAGAAGTGTTGAAAAAAAAAACATAAAATCATAAAAAAGAAAGAATATAATGAAGAAAAATAAAAAATAAATAAAAAATAAAAGATTAACAATTGAATAAATGAATAATAAAATTCAATAGTATTGTTTGGTCAAAATGAAAATTGATGCAAAACGAGGATTTTCCAAGAGGAATTACCCATCTTAGTACTACTCTCGCCTAAGCATGCCTTACTTTACAATTCAAATGGAATCGATGCTTACCATTGGTATCATCGCATAGAAAAATCAAAAAAAAATATTGAAAATTAGAAAAAAAAATCATAAATAAGAAAAAGGCATAAAGAAGAAAAATGGGAAAAAAATGAAAGGTGTAAAACCAGCATTTGCTGGAAAGAACCACTCATCCTAGTACTACTCTTGCCCAAGTGCTCTTGATTTTCAAAGTTCTAATAGGATCTCATACATCAGTGCTAGTGTGATTGCACCCCAAAAAATTTAAAAATTGTTTCCATTAAAAAATTTCAAAAAGCATTGTAAACAAAAACATAAAATCATAAAAAAGGAAGCATATAATGGAGAGAAATAAAAAAGAAATAAAAATAAAATAAAAAATAAAAGGTTACCAAATAAACAAATAAATAATAAAATTCAATAGTATTATTTTGTCAAAAGGAAAATTGGTGCAAAACGAGGACTTTCCAAGAGGAATCACCCATCTCAGTACTACTCTCGGCCAAGCACGCTTAACTTGGGACTTCAAATGGGATCGATGCTTACACATAAAAATAAAAATAATATTGGAAATTAAAAAAAATAATAAATACAAAAAAGGAATAATGAAGAAAATGCAAAAAAAAAAAAAAAGAAATAAAGGGTGTAGCATTAGTACTTCCTACAAGGAACCATTCACCGTAGTACAACTCTCGCCCAAGTACGCTTGACTTCGAAGCTCTAATGGGATCTAATGCATCAATACTAGTGTGATTGCACCCAAAAAAATTCAAAAAGTGTTTCTTAAAAAAAAATTAAAAAGTATTGAAAACAAAAATATAAAATAATAAAAAAGAAAGAACACAATGAAGAAAAATGAAAAAAGAAATAAAAATAAAATAAAAACAAAAGATTATCAAATAAATAAATAATAAAATCCTATGGTATTGTTTTGTCAAAATGAAACTTAGTGCAAAACGAGGATTTTCCAAGAGGAATCACCCACCTTAGTATTACTCTCGCCCAAGCATACTTAACTTTGCAATTCAAATGGAATCGATGCTTACCATTGGTATCATCGCACACAAAAATCCAAAAAAATATTAAAAATTAAAAAAAAAAGTCATAAATAAGACAAAGGCATGATGAAGAAAAATGCAAAAAAAAAAAAAGAAATAAAAACTGAAAGGTATGGAACCAGTATTTCCTAGAAGGAACTACTCATCCTAGTATTACTCTCGCCCAAGTATGCTTAACTTCGAAGTTCTAATGGGATCTCATGCATCAGTGCTAGTCTGATTGTGCCCAATCAAATTTAAAAAGTGTTTCTATAAAAAAAAATCAAAAAGTATTGAAAACGAAAACATAAAAATCATAAAAAAGGATGAATATAATGGAGAAAAATAAAAAATAAAAATAAAATAAAAAATAAAAGATTATCAAATAATAAAATAAATAATAAAATCCAATAGTATTGTTTTGTCAAAACGAAAATTGGTGCAAAACGAGGCTTTTCCAAGAGAAATCACTCATCTTAGTACTACTCTCGCCTAAGCACGCTTAACTTTGTAGTTCAAATGGGATCGATGCTTACCATTGGTATGATCGCACAGGAAAATAAAAAAATATTAAAAATTAAAAAAAGGTGTAAATAAGAAAAGAGCATAATGAAGAAAAATGCAAAAAAAGAAAAATAAAATAAAAAATGAAGGGTGCAACACGAGTATTTCGTAGAAGGAACCAGTCATCCATGAATAGTGTAATTGCACCCAAAAAAATTCAAAATGTGTTTCTTTTGAAAAAATTCAAAATGTGTTGAAAACAAAAACATAAAATCATAATAAGGAAAAAATATAATGAGGAAAAATGAAAAAATAAATAAAAATAAAATAAAAAATAAAAGATTAACAATTGAATAAATAAATAATAAAATCCAATAGTGTTGTTTTGTCAAAACGAAAATTAGTGCAAAATGAGGGTTTCCTAAGAGAAATCACCCATCTTAGTACTATTCTCGCCCAAGCACGCTTAACTTTGCAACTCAAATGAAATCGATGCTTAGCATTGGTATCATCACACAGAAAAATAAAAAAAAAACGTATTAAAATTTTAAAAAAGTCATAAATAAGAAAAGAGCATAACAAAAAAAAATACAAAAAAATAAAATAAAAAATGAAGGATATAGCACCGATATTTCCTAGAAGGAACCACTCATCCTAGTATCACTATCGCCCATGTATGCTTGACTTCGAAGTTCTAATGGGATCTCATGCATCAGTGCTAGTCTGAGTGTGCCCAATCAAATTCAAAAAGTGTTTCTATCAAAAAAATTCAGAAAGTATTGAAAACAAAAACATAAAAATCATAAAAAAGGATCAATATAATGGAGAAAAATAAAAAAAGAAATAAAAATAAAAGATTATCAGATAATAAAATAAAAAATAAAATCCAATAGTATTGTTTTGTCAAAACGAAAATTAGTGCCAAACGAGGATTTTTCAAGAGGAATCACCCATCTAGTACTACTCTCGCCCAAGCACGCTTAACTTTGGGTTTTGACATAAAATAGACAAATATTTTTTATAAAAATAAAGGTGCAACACAAGGATTTCCTAGAAGGAATCACCCATCCAGTACTACTCTTACTTAAGCACACTAAACTTTGTGTTTTAATACAAAATAGACAATTATTTTTTATGAAAATAAAGGTGCAACACAAGGATTTCCTAGAAGGAATCACCCATCTAGTACTACTCTTGATTATGCATGCTTAACTTTGGGTTCTGATACAAAATAAACAAATATTTTTTATGAAAATAAAGGTGCAAGACAAGGATTTCTTAGAAGGAATCACCCATTTAGTACTACTCCTGCTTAAGCACGCTTAGCTTTGGGTTAATATTTTTTATAAGAATAAAAGTGCAACACAAGATTTCCTAAAAAGAATCACCCATCCTAGTACTATTCCTACTTAAACATGCTTAACTTTGGGTTCTAATACAATCCATTACATTAATATTGGTATAACCACATTTAAAATTTTAAAAAATATTAAAAATAAAAAATAAAAATTCATAAAAAATTAGTATAAAGGTGAAAAATGAAAAAAAAAAGAAAACAAAACAAAATGAAAGATCATCAAAAAATTAAATTAAAAATAATAAAAATCTAAAAATATTTTATTATTAAAAGAAGGACACGATACGAGAAAAAAATTAGAAAAGAAGGTAAAACAAAAAAATTGAAAAATTAAAATAATCTAATAACAAATAAAACACAAAAAAATGAATATAATCCTAAAAGTAAACAACAAAAAATATCAAGAAAACGAAACAAAATGGACTAAATTTAATTAAAAATGCATAAAATAAAATAAAGTCCAAAGAAAAAGAGAAAATCTATATATATATACATAATATCCATGAGAATCTAAGGATATGGAACATAAAAAATCTAAAATATAAGAAAAAAAGAACTAATAAACCAAAAAATAAGAAAATCATAAAAAAAATAAAATATCAAAAGAAAAAGATCAAGAAGAAAATAAAATACAAACGTTTAAAAGGCCTTTGTAAGTCATCATCAAGAATATTATAAGTGGGAATGTCACATATGCTATTCTAGAGACGCTTCCATCTATAACGTTTTGGCAACATCTTATTTACTCTTACAAGCTTAAGGATAAAAATAGTGCCCAAAAAATGTAATGAGTTTTGGACATAGAAACATGCACCTTAATATAGAAAGACACTCTTTCACCTCTCGGTATGGTGGATATCAACTGGATAGAATTCTCAAAATGAATAATATCAAAACTCATCACCGATCAAACAATTTGTGCAAAGTCACAGCATGCCTACGAAAAAGATTTAAATATTAAAACAATTATAACAAAAAGTTGTTACTAATTATAGAAGTATTTAACTGTATTTTGAAAGCCCACTACTAATTAAATACATTAATAGTAACGTACTGTCACACTGCAATCCACCACATTTAAGTCAGCATAACAAAGTAAAGGACACACTACTGAAACAACTGACAAATCCGTAAGAACTTCCACATACGGGATTCATTCAAGCAAGCATCTGCTAGTAAGCATTGAGTATTCGCTGCCAAGACCAATAGGAACATAGTCTCATTATTTCAACATACTGAGAATTCTACTTATTCTTAATGCAGAAAATGAGTATAAGACTCTAAAGAATACAAAACTCAATTGTCTTCAAGGGGATAAGCATGAACAAGCATCACATATAAGGTGTCCCCACAAGACCAAATATCTGTAATTTATCTCGAGGATAAGAAACAAAACACAAATCAAACAATAACTAAAAACAAAAAAAGGAAAATGATGTCAGAAAGATGCAAAGAGTTAAGTACATGACCTTGCTGTCGTATTCTCTTTTAGATAGTACCTCAAGCACTGACTTGTTGTTCTTCAATATTTTGGTCGAGGGTGCAACCCATGCAATAAGTAAAGAGGTTATCATCAAACTTGACCTCTGATGCAATCCACTGGCATTCATAATCTCAAGATTACCTTTATGTACCCAAAATCACTTTTCTTGACAAAAAGGGTTGTGCTACCTTCCAGCAGCGTATGTTTTAGCTTAAGATCTCTATGGTAGATTTGCTATAAGAAATAAATGAATTTAAAGAGATAGCTTAAAAGAGAAAGAGAAACAAAACTAATTAAAGAAAAATTTTAAATGAAACAAAAATAATGGTTAAAGTTCAAACCATTGAATGGCAATATGACTTTTGAAATTAGTGCTGACAGAAAAGCCACTTATTGAAAATGAATGGAAAAATTAAAAAGTAAAAGAGTGAAATTTCGTGTCCATAAAATATATATCAAAAAAATTTGATTCTATAAAGTAAATTGGTGTATATGGCATGCTCACCTCTTTACGTTACCACTTCCTCACTAAGTCTACCAATACGGCACATCCTTTTAAAGAGTTTCTCCTCCCGCAGCATACTTCATGATAATGGCTAGATGAGTAGAAGTTAGTATGACTTGTACAAACAAGATCATAGGTTAAGTTTCTTCTGTCCTCTGTATTCCCTATAGAAGAAAACAAAACTAATCACTAGAGGACTAAGTTGTTTAACTGAATCACAAATATATATATATATATATATATACATATATAACACTTCAACCATATAGACGAAACTTTTACACACCTTACATGTACCATGTTTTCTTATATTGAGGTACCATTGAAATCAAACCATTTGCCTATAGATGATGCATGCTCAGTAAAAAGTTATGCACATCTAAATACCCTTAACCAAAAATATGGTTTAATAGAACGAAACATCACTGCAAAAGTTTGTAGTAAAGCAAAAAATGTAAATATAGATCGGTAGATTATAAGGTAAGTAGAAAATCTGCAAGCAAACATGATACAAATTCCCAACATATTATATGGTTATTTATGATACATAAGATGCATAAATGAGTTGAGATGTAGAAAGAACCAATAATTAGAAAAGTAGACACTATATCTTACTGCAAAAATAAGATTTAAAGAAAATGCCAGGAAGTTTAGGTCTAATACTTGTTTTGCATAGGCAATATGCCTTGAGTCCCTTCCAAGTGGATGAAAAAATCAGGTGTGGCGAAGTTCTTTGCTTTGCCTACAAAACGAAAATCTTTTGTTATTAATGATGATAATGAGAGCATGGATTAGTATTTAAATTGACTACATATCTTAGGCATCCATCCGTAAATCAGATGAAAGATACAAAGTGACATATCCATTTGCAAGTATATGTGAAAAATCATACAAAGTAAGCTAAGAGCTATTAAATTAACTTTGGGTCTTACAGAATCAGGCTTGATAGTGGAAGGCTTTAAAAATTTGACCAGTGAAATAATTGCTACCCACAGATCATCTGTATATTCTTCTTTTTCACAAGGAATTATATCAGTAGATTTGGCCCTCCTGTACGCCTCACTTTGGCAATACCAGCAATACCCAGTTCCCAAGGCAATCAGCACATACCATCTTTTGTTGCTGACCCACTGCAGTTCTTGATTCTTCTGCACATCCTTAGAGTAAAGATGTGATGAAAGAGTTCGTAGTGTCTATTGTTGATCAAATGTCACCAGCAAAAACAGTAGTAACATCTTCCCTTCTCAAAGCTAGCAACGTCCTCATTATTCATACCATGATGCATCTTTGTCCAGCTTAATATGGTGGATATCAACTAGATAAAATTCTCAAAAGGAATACTATCAAAACTTATCACTAATCCAATAACTGGTGCAAACTCAAGGCATGTCTTTCAATAACGTATCACTTATCAACTAGATAAAATTCTCAAAAATTTTAGACAAAAAAGGGCAATGGAGAAAAATTCAAGACAAACAAAACAAATGATCATCAAAAGAAAAAAAAAAAGAAAAGAAATAAAAATAATAATAAATTTCAAAAGACATTTTATTACAAATAGGCACAATAAGGGAATTTCTCAGAAATCACCCATCCACGTATTACTCTTGTCCAAGCATGTTTAAATTTAGAGTTTTAACAGAACCTAGTGCATTAGCAATGGTATGATCGCACCTAAAAATCCAAATATTATTAAAAAATAAAAAAATTCATAAGAAAAAACAAAGTGTAATGGAGATAGATTCAAAAAAATTAAATTAAATTAAAATGAAAGATTATTCAAAGGAACAAAAATAAAATCAACTATAATAAAATTTAAAAAATATATTTTTTATCAAAAAAGAAAAAAAGGTGTAGCAAGATGAGGATTTCTCAAGAGGAACCGCCTAACTTATCACTACTCATACCCAAGCATGCTTAGGGATCTGATGCATTAACACTGATCAAAGTACGTTTGATTTTCGAAGTTCTAATGGGATCTTATGCATTAGTGCTAGTGTGATTACACCCAAAAAAAATCAAAAAGTGTTTCTATCAAAAAAAATCATAAAAAAAGAAAGAATATAATGGAGAAAAATAAAAAAAGAAATAAAAATAAAATAAAAAATAAAAGATTACCAAACAAATAAATAAATAATAAAATCTAATAGTATTATTTTGTCAAAACGAAAATTGGTGCAAAACGAGGACTTCCCAAGAGGAATCACCCATCTTAGTACTACTCTCGGCCAAGCACCCTTAACTTGGCACTTCAAATGGGATTGATGCTTACCATTGGTATCATCGCAGACAAAATCCAAAAAAAAAAATTGAAAATTAAAAAAGTAATAAATAAGAAAAGAGCATAATGAGGAAAAATGCAAAAAATAAAAAATAAAAAACGAAGGGTGCACACCAGCACTTCCTAGAAGGAACCACTCATCCTAGTACTACTCTCGCCCAAATATGCTTGACTTTGAAGTTCCAATGGGATCTCACGCATTAGTGCTAGTGTAATTTCTATCAGAAAAATTCAAAAAGTATTGAAAACGAAAACATAAAATCAGAAAAAAGAAAGAATAGATTGCAAAAAAAATAAAAAAAGAAATAAAATAAAATAAAAAATAAAAAATTATCAAATAAATAAATAAATAATAAAATCCTATAGTACTGTTATGTCAAAACGAAAATTGAATCTGATTGTGCCCAATCAAATTCAAAAAGTGTTTCTATCAAAAAAATTCAAAAAGTATTGAAAATGAAAACATAAAAATCATAAAAAATGATGAATATAATGGAAAAAAATAAAAATAAAATAAAAAATAAAAGATTATCAAATAATAAAATCCAATAGTATTGTTTTATCAAAACGAAAATTGATGCAAAACGAGGATTTTTCAAGAGGAATCACCCATTTTAGTACTACTCTCGCTCAAGCACGCTTAACTTTGTAGTTCAAATGGGATCGATGCTTACCATTGGTATGATCGCACAGGAAAATAAAAAAATATTAAAAATTAAAAAAAGGTGTAAATAAGAAAAGAGCATAATGAAAAAAAATTAAAAAAATAAATAAAAATGAAGGGTGCAACACGAGTATTTCCTAGAAGGAACCAGTCATCCTAATACTACTCTCGCTTAAGTACGCTTGATTTTCGAAGTTCTAATGGGATCTCATGCATTAGTACTTGTGTGATTGCACCCAAAAAAATTCAAAAAGTGTTTCTGTCAAAAAAATTCAAAAAATGCTAAAAACAAAAACACAAAATCATAAAAACGAAAGAATATAATGAAGAAAAATGCAAAAAGAAATAAAAATAAAATAAAAAAAAGATTAACAATTGAATAAATAAATAATAAAATCTAATAGTATTGTTTTGTCAAAACGAAAATTGGTGCAAAACGAGGATTTTCCAAGAGGAATCATCCATCTTAGTACTACTTTCGCCCAAACACGCTTAACTTTGTAGTTCAAATGGAATCGATGCTTACCATTGGTATGATCGCACAAAAAAATAAAAAAATATTAAAAATTAAAAAAAGTGAAAATTTGAAAAGAGTATAATGAAGAAAAATGCAAAAAAAAAATAAAATAAAATAAAAAATGAAGGGTGCAGCACGAGTATTTCCTAGAAGGAACTAGTCATCCTAGTATTACTCTCGCCTAAGTACGCTCGATATTTGAAGTTCTAATGGGATCTCATGCATTAGTGCTAGTGTGATTGCACCCAAAAAAATTCAAAAAGTGTTTCTATAAAAAAAAATTCAAAAAGTGTTGAAAACAAAAACATAAAATCATAAAAAAGAAAGAATATAATGAAGTAAAATGCAAAAAGAAAATAAAAAATAAAAAATAAAAGATTAACAATTGAATAAATAAATAATACAATTCAATAGTATTGTTTTGTCAAAACCAAAATTGGTGCAAAACGAGGATTTCCCAAGAGGAATCACCCATCTTAGAACTACTCTCACCTAAGCACACTTAACTTTGCAATTCAAATGGAATCGATGCTTACCATTGGTATCATCGCACAGAAAAATCAGAAAAAGATATTAAGAATTAAAAAAGAAGTTATAAATAAGAAAAGAGCATAATGAAGAAAAATTCAAAATAAAAGGAAATAAAAAATGAATAGTGCAGCACCAATATTTCCTAGAAGGAACCACTCATCCTAGTACTACTCTCCCCCAAGTACGTTTGATTTTTGAAGTTCTAATGGGATCTCATGCATCAGTGCTAGTGTAATTGCACCCAAAAAAATTCAAAAAGTGTTTCTATCAAAAAAATTCAAACAGTATTGAAAACGAAAACATAAAATCATAAATAAGAAAGAATATAATGGAGAAAAATGAAAAAAAAATAAAAATAAAACAAAAAATAAAAGATTACCAAACGAATAAATAAATAATAAAATCTAATAGTATTGTTTTGTCAAAACGAAAATTGGTGCAAAACGAGGATTTTCCAAGAGGAATCACCCATCTTAGTACTACTCTCGCCCAAGCACGCTTAATTTTGCAATTCAAATGGAATCGATGCTTATCATTGGTATCATCGAATAGAAAAATAAAAAAAAATGAAAATTAAAAAAAAAAAAAGTCATAGATAAGAGAAAGGCATAATGAAGATAAATGCAAAATAAAAAATAAAAAATGAAGGGAGTAGAACCAGCATTTCCCAGAAGGAACCACTCATCCTAGTACTACTCTCGCCCAAGTACTCTTGATTTTCAAAGTTCTAATGGGATCTCATACATCAGTGCTAGTGTGATTGCACCCAAAAAAATTCAAAAAGTGTTTCCATTAAAAAATTTCAAAAAGTATGAAAAACAAAAACATAAAATCATAAAAAGGAAAGAATATAATCGAGAAAAATAAAAATAAAATAAAAATAAAAGATTGTCAAATAAATAAATAAATAATAAAATCCAATAGTATTGTTTTATCAAAACGAAAATTGGTGCAAAGCGAGGATTTCCCAAGAGGAATCACCCATCTTACTGCCACTCTCGCCCAAGCCTGTATATGTATATGTATATGTGCTTCCAACCCCTACATGAATAATTTGCTATGAAATATTTTTCAGTCCAAATGTGATCAAAACCTGGAATTCAATTTTTTCCTCTGTCATGAATCAAAAAGGTAGCAACATAGTATCATTTAATAAAATTAACTATATGCCTAATCATTCAAAGCTGTTTCAAGCTCAAACCAGAGTGGCACCTTAAGTTACGGTCTTTGCATGCTACTTACATTCCTTTGCACATATTCAGAGCTTGATCCCAAGATCTTCTCTCCATATGTGCCCAGTTCACCTCGGATGAGTCCAGAACCAGCACCATAAAATGCATTTCCAAATCGAAGCATTTGCAGGACAGCTTACTGAATTGTAGCAAACCCACCAATGGGAAAAACGATATAATGCCTTTGGTATCTTTGTTTACTAATGGCAACACAACTTATTTGGCATCAGGATTTCCATTCTCCGTGAACACCTCAATTAACGCAGGTAAAATCAAAAGTCCAGTTCTAGGAAGTTTTATTTGTCTAGGAAAGTTGATATAAGCTGTGTAGTGACAACCCTAGCTTTCTTACAGTACATTCAAGATAACCATGTAAAGAGCATTCTCATAAAGGTTCAGTGATTCTAATTATTTTTAAAGAAAAAAAAGATCTAGAGAAGGAAACCACAACTTTTTTAAATACTATGCATATTCACGATAACAAGAAGACAGTGCTGCCAAAGCGCAAGAAGAAAACCATACCTTATCACATGCATTACCAAACTGCCAAGAAAATATGAATTGCAGAACTGCTGTGCAGCTTTAAACCCTTTCTGCAAATGATGGATATCCAATATTAGCAAACAGTGCAAACTAGTAAAGACCACAAGCTACAGTTTAAAACAATACAACTAGCAGAACGATCTTTTGCGTATTTCATGTTTAATCTGACTCAGATGACACAAATAAGTAAGCTTTGCCACGAACTGAGCTGCTCGCAGGCTGCCTGGGTTCTGCTCTTGACTGGCTTGCCTAGTCTTGTTATAGTTTGTTTATTGACAAGTTTGGCTCATTTAACTTGTCAGCCAGCTTGAATAAGTTAGTATTACAAATATTTATTTATACGTCACATGAAATATATAACATAAAGTTTTTGGGTTTTCTGTTCTCAACTGTTATGATGCACAGCAACATGTGTAGCATGAGTAGAATACCTCCTGAAATAACAAGCTCTGTTTTTTCCTTCTTCATTCTTCACCTAGATGCAGATTTACTCCCTAAATTTTCTTTCCATTTCTCTGTCATTACATTATATCAAATTGCTCACACACATACTATACGGGCATGTATGCGTATGATCTTTTTGATAATTAAAGTATATAGATCAAGAAAACAGAAGATTCGATGTGCCTGATGGCGGATCTTGATTGCAGGAAAAAAATATCTCTCACTCATTTCATAATGTTTCTTTTTATACAATGTTCTGGGATGTTCTTAACTAATTGATTTATGATTCAAATTCTATCCATCAATTTTTGTAGATTTTGCTTGCTTTGTCAGTTATATGGGTACATTCGGTGATGTCTAATGATGTGGGAGAAAATCATACATAAGAATACAAACTGCAACAAGAACAGGTGATGGAGCAAAGCCAACCATTTAGTTCCCAGAAAACACATCTTCGAACCGTGATAAGGGAACTATACTAACCTCTCGTAGAATCGTCTCCTATTTCTTGTATGCAACCATCATTAGCAAGGGGTTAGACCGTCAGTTCCCATCATTTGAATCACTTGAGCCTTCTAGCTTATCAGTCAACAAATCCAACTTTGCTCTTTCTACATTCAACCTCTGTAATTTGAATACAAAAAGTGAAACAAGTCAATGTCTACCAATTTCAAGAATAGCAGGATTGACAAGCTCTTGGTACAGATCTGGGAAAGGGACCTCATCCTTAGGATACGAAAACGGACATTTGTGGCTCAGAAATGCTGCAATTGAGTGCACCGGTGACAAACAACCAAATATCCCATCATAGACCGGCATCTGCGACGTGAATCCTCTTCTTCGCCGTTGCCCTTGAGAGATCCAATCTTTTGATTGCAAACGATTTCTCAGAGCATTTAATACTGGTCTGATTCCACGCCAAAAACGTGAACAGAAATAGCCGTTGTGAGGAGCACGTGAGCATTAATATTACACATCCATTTTTCATGTTTGCTGCGGATCGTGGTCAAAGCTGGGCTGGGCTGGGCTGACTCGATAGATCATGTAACTCTGTAATTGGGCTGGTCTGAGCTGGGCAGGGCTGACTGCAGCTCTCATGTAAACAGGACTGCATTGGGCTCGGCTGGACTGATTGCATATGGCGTGTGTCCAGTTCCAGTTGCCTATGGTAATGTGCTTTCTGCTTCTGGTGCTGCCCTACCTTCTGTAGTAATGATGTATCCATATAATCAGGATATCGGCTATGGTTCTTCTGCTGAGTGCTTTGAGTTTGGGTCTCTCCAAACTGTGCATTTCTCAGGCATGGATAGGCATTATTAAGGATCAGATCAACCCTCTTCCTCCAACTTGGGAGGTAATTGCTCTGTTCTTTATATTAAATGCCAAGTTTACTCCATTGGAGCTATTAACTAATAACGATGTTCTTCTAGAGGTTTCCATAGATGGCTGCTGGTTTCTCTTATAACCGTGCTTACTAGAAAACGAGACCTTGTTTTAGCTAGAGGGCATTGCAAGCTTAGAATAGCTTCAGATTGGTATGTATGAGCCAAGCTTAATCTCAGTCTTTAACTGATGAAATTTTGCATCTATACCAAACAGCAATTTTAGTGGTTTAATAGACTAAGTGCTGAGCTACTTCAGCCTGTTCATCATTTTACTCTACTAAGAAAATCTGGTAGCAAAAGATTGAGCTCAGGCATGCAGGACACTTCTTTCTTTCTATGGGACAGGTTGAAATGTCTCTCTACCATCTTGTTTCTTTTAAAGCTCTATTTCCTGCTAATGCATATCTTGTTTCCAGTAACTACTTGCATTCCTGAAAAACATAAATTTATACATGTTCTTGACTAACCAGATAGCAATATAGCCAATGTTGACAATGTTTCTGATGTGAGCAAAGTGAGATAGAACAATTCCATGATGGTGTCTTGCATTAACTGAAACTAGCACCTTCCGCATTCCCAAATACCAGTAATATGGGAAAGTCGAGCAGCCTCACTCTTGCAAGGTTGATTTTGGGTCTCTGCATCAGGTGCTATGGTCAAAAGTTTATTTAATTTAACGTCAACAAAAAACTTTTTTATATATTTATATGATTTTTCTGGAATTTTAGGCTTCAACATCTAACGTAACTTTGAAGCTTCATTTAAATTATATTAAGTTTGCATGTGTATTTTTTATCGCTGAACTCTAAAAATCTGCCTGCACCACATTGGGAGCCTTCAGCTTCATGATTGTGCATTTTTTGTGCAATAAAAAGTTAAATACAAATCAGGTTGATAATAAGTGTTAAAATAAAATAAAATAATTCAAGAAAATAAAAAAGAATATCCAAAAAAAGGAATAAATTAAAAAACATAAAAGGTGAAAAAATTAAAAAGAAAAAAAGAAAAGAAAGCAAATAAAATAGGAAAGAAAATCAAATAAAATTTAAAAAAAATTGAAGAATGTACTGGAAATCAAACAATAGAGAACGGGAATCAAAGAAAATTGAAAAAGAAATCTAAGAAACTAAAGAAACAAAAAGAAAATCAAATAAAATGAAGAAATTAAAAAAAAGTTGTCAAAATTAAAAAAGGGAAGAAAAGGAAGGAAAGGAAAAAAATAACAAAATAACAAAAATCAAAGAAAAGAGCATAATGGAGGAAAGTCCAAAAAAATGGAAGATCATCAAATGGAAGGAAAGAAAATAAATCAAAAATCAAAAAAATATTTTTATCCAAAAAAAAAAGATGCAACTCGAGAATTTTCTAAAAGAAATCACTCATTCTAGTACTACTCTTGCCAAAGCATGCTTAAATAATGAAAATAAAAAAATAAATCAAAATAATAAAATCTATAAAAAAAATTTATGAAAGAAAGGTGCAACACAAGAATTTCTGAGGAGAATTACCCATCCTAGTACTATTCTCGCTCAATCATATCTAACTTCGAAGTTCTTAGGGGATCCGATACATTATTACTAGTATGATTGAACCTTAAAGTATAAAAAATATTAAAAATGAAAGAAAATAATGAAATTAATACAAAAAAGCAAAAATAATTAAAAACGATAGAAAAAAGAAACAAAAATAAATCAAAAGATAATCAAAAGAAAAAATAAAAAATAATCAAATCCTAAAATACTTTTTTATGAGAAAAAGGAGGGTGCAATACCAGGATTTCCAAGCAACAATCACCCATCCTAGTGCTACTCTCGCCCAAGCTCACTTAACTTCAGAATTTTGATGGGATCCAACGCATTAGTACTTGTATGATCACACCTAAAAGTCTAAAAATTATTGAAAATAAAAAAATGACCACAAAAAAGAAAAAAACATAACAAAGAAAAAGAAAAAAAACATAACAAAGAAAAAGAAAAAAATATATATAAATAAATTAACATAAAACCAAACAAAATCTAAAGGAAGAAAAGAAAATAAATTAAAAATAACATATTAAAAAATAAATTTTTCGAAAATAAAGATGGGTGCAACATGGGTTTTTCCTAGAACGAACCACTCATCTTACTACTACTATCACTCTTAACTTCGGAGTTCTAATAGGATCCAGTGCATCAATGCTGATATGGTCGCACCAAAAAAATTCAAAAAGTATTTCTATAAAAAAAAATCAAAAAGCATTGAAAATGAAAAGATGAAATAATAAAAAAGAAAAGAACATAATGAATAAAAATATTTTTATGAGAATAATGGTGCAACATAAGGATTTCCTAGAAGGAATCACCCATTCTAGTACTACTTATGCTCAACCACGCTTAACTTCAGGTTCTAATGTAATCTAATATATTAATGTTGGTATAATTGTACTCAAAATTTTAAAAAAATATTAAAAGAAAACAAGAAAGAAAATTAAAAAAAAGACATAAAGGAGGCAAATACAAAAAATAAAATTAAAAATAAAATAAAAGATCATCAAATTAAGAAAAAGATACAAATTCAAAAATGTTTTTTATCCAAAATAAAGGGATGCGACATGAGAAAATTTTTTTAAAAAACATGAAGAGAAATTGAAAAAGCTTAAAAAAAACTAAAAATAATCTAAAGAATAGATAAAATACAAAAATTTGAATAAAATCTTTGCAAAGGAAATAACTGAAAGTGAACAACAAAAATATCAAGAAAACAAAAGAAAATAGATTAAATTCTACCAAAAATTATGTAAACACGAAATGATCTAACACAGTGGCATGCCTTCATAAATACAATTATGAGATTTGAAGATAAAACAAAGGAACATCACTCTAGATGTCACTTGAAGAATAACGGGTCACTCCTTTTATCTACTTTAACTCCTCTGTCTTCCTCTCCACCTTTCTTCCTATCCAAGAAAAATTATGGTAAAGTATTCATTCAATGTTGGAAAAGTTTGATAAGATTAGCTCCAATAAGACCATCTTTCCTATAAAAGCACTAGCATAAAAATACTTTTGTCACTAATAACAAATGGATTTAGATGAAAGTCTTAATTAGAAAGCGTTTCAATGTACAAAATCCTATGACTTGAATTTCAAAGTCCAAGCACTAGATTTAGGCGTTTCAAATGTAATCTACCTATCAAAGCCTCTAACTAGCATAATTACTACCAACAAAATTTGGTGCCGACATATTCAAGTAATAAAAAATAAATGCTGTAGAAACCATATCAGAGGAGTTACTGAAAACTAAATAAAAATCAGAAAATGGCATATTTCTATAATAGAACCATCGTCATGAACCAAGATGGAGAACAAAAGACAAAAGAGTTAACCAAGTTACTTCCTATTAAGACCTAATGATAAACTAGCAAGAACAATGTAGGTACCAAATGCCATAAATGGGATGTATAAATCTGTGGCATCACATCATAAACTGAGGGCTTATAGGAGAGCCTTGCTTCTATTAGCCCAGATATTCTCATCCAATGGTCCTGATAGGAAAACAAAAAAAAAATTATGGGGAAAGAAAAAAGGTACCAACAATAAAATTTAAAAAGGATATCGACGTACCTTGTGTAAGAATAAAAATGAGACAACCTTCAACTTATTCCTCACATAACGATCATTTACTTGAAAGTAGTATTATGGATCAAAGAAGGAGCTACTTATATGTTCAATTCAGAATCATTGAAAAAAAAAATGTAACAATTGATAACTAACGAATCAAATCAAAGGAGAAATTAAAAAAAAAAAAACCAACAAAATCCAAAAAGTTATAAAATATCTCATAGCAACTTATGTTTAACAAGAAATGGATAAACATGTAAGAATCCATACCTGCAACTAGTAGAGAAGCAATAACTTCCTGTTTGTCTGCCACTGAGACCAGTCCTCTTCTATGCATGACAAAAAGTAGCATTACTCTCGGGCGTTACAAAATAAGCCTCCTCCATGGGCACCATCAAATCCTTTATAACATTGCATGCACCACGTTTTCTTGTATTAAGGTAGCTTCAAAATCAAACGATTTGCTTATAAAGCAAGACATTTAAATTTCATTGAATAGAAGGCAGCTCCATCTGTATGGCTTATCCACATGAGGTTTAAACTTCTGCCCAGTTTCTTCCCTTTTTGTATATTAAAAGTTCATCTTATAAACTAAATGATCTATGTAAACATGGTTAGACAGATAAACCATTAGGTTATCTAAACATTAGTATATTTCAATAAGCATCTCAATACTCACCAAAGCTTTTTTCTGAAGTGAAAAATCTTCTAAGTGGAGCATCTTTTTATTCTATTTAATCTGTATATAGAGCAACTTATTGAAATCAAATGACAAATATTAGGCACAAAAAATCAGAATCAGAAATATTAATTTCCCAATCTAGCAGCCAAGAACATTCCATAAAACTAAAATATTTGCAGAAAGCTCAAAAATAAAAACCAAAAAAAAAAATAAGGAGAATAAACAACTTACTTGTATGCACATGCATCATTAACAATCCAAACAAGCCAATTCAAGTCAATTTGCATGTATAGTAAATCAATTTCAGTCAGTTGATTCGAGTTTTATTTGAGAAGAAAAATAATCAGAAAAACTCTTGTAAGTAGGCAGCGTACAATATCTCAGAGGTACTTCCACTTACATTATGTTTTGGCAGTATACTGTTAGGAGCTCACAGAGTTAATGAGTTTTGAACATAGTGTTGTGCGTCCAAATATAAGTTAAAGCAACTAGATAAAATTCTCATAAGGAATTATATCAAAACTTATCACTAATCCAATAACTCATGTAAAGTCAAAGCATGCCTTCTACAAAATTCAATATTTCAAATAACTATAACAAAAAGTTGTCACAAATACAAAAGCATCTAACTGTATTTAAAAAGCTTGTAACATCTCCCAAACATGATAGACAGATAAGAGCTTCCATAAACGCTATTTCTTTTAGTTAAGCGTTTTCTTATAAGTTTAATAATCTCAGTGGCGAATTTTACTTAGCAACTCTATCAACATACTAAACTCATTTATGAACTTGTTAAAACATTGTAAAAGCAACCTAGTGGTTATATAATTCTTGAATAGTCATTAGAAAGGAAGGCATAATGTCTTCATGAAAACAAATATATGTCATTTTTATTTTCTCTGGTCTTTCCAATAAGTGCGAATATCCTTATTCTCTTAACAACTTTATTGAACCTTTCAAAAAAAAACAAAAACAAAAAACAAAGGAACTAAGTTGCATTCTCAAAATGGACAAAATATGGAAAGCCTTTTTAAAAAAATCGAAGAAACTCAAGGAAAGAAATAGAAGAAAATAAAATAAATAAAGTTCTAAAAAATTTTGAAAATCATATGAAAATAAATTAAGTAAAATGCAATATAAAAAATAAAAAATCTAGAAAAAAATAAACAAACATAACATAAAAAAAAGCAATATTATAAAAAAACATAAAAGATTAAAAAAATACTAAAGAAAATCAAATGAAATTAAAAAAAATCTAAGAATATACTAAAAATCAAACAATAAAGAAAGTGAATCAAAGAAAATTCAAAAAGAAATCTAACAAAATTGAAGAAACCAAAAGAACATCCAATAAAATGAAGAAATTAGAAACAAGTTTTCGAAATTAAAAAAGATAAGAAAGGAAAGAGGAGGAAATGAAAAAGGGTAAAAATAAAACAAGTAAAAAAATCAAAGAAAGGAGCATAATGGAGGAAATGCAAAAAAAGAAAATGAAAGATCATCGAATAGAAGAAAAGAAATAAATCAAAAATCAAAAAATATTTTTTTTAAAAAAAAGAAATGCAGCACTAGAATTTTCTAGAGGAATAACCCATCCTAGTACCACTCTCGCCAAAGCACGCATAAATAATCAAAAAGATAAAAAAATCAAAAATAATAAAATCTAAAAATATTTGTTTATAAACAGAAGGGTGCAATAGGATTTCTCAAGAGAACCACCCATCCTAGTACTATTCTCGCTCAACCACGTCTAACTTCTGAGTTCTTATGGGATCCGATGCATTAGAGCTGGTATGATGAAATATAAAAATTCAAAAAAATATTGAAAATGAAAGAAAAAATAATATTAGTATCAAAAAAATAGAAGAGGATGATGAAAAAAAGATAAAAAAACAAAAATAAAATAAATAAAACAAAAGATAATCAAAGAAAAAAGAAAAAAATTAAAATCTAAAATTAAAAATTATATTTTTATCAAAAAAAAAAAGAGTGTGCAATACGAGGATTTTTAAGGAGAAATTACCCATCCTAGTACTATTCTCCCCCAATCAAGCTCAACTTCAAATTTCTGATGGGATCTGGTGCATTAATACTGGTACGATCGCACTCAAAAATCTAAAAATTATTAAAAATAAATAAAAAAGAAATAAAAAAGAAATAAAACTTAATAGAGAAAAACATAAAAATAAATTAAAATAAAACAAAAAATATTATAAAGAAAGAAAAATAAATAAATAATAATAGATTAGAAAAAATCAAAAAATATTTTTTTAAAAAAAAAGAAATGCAGCACTAAAATTTTCTAGAGGAATAACCCATCCTAGTACCACTCTTGCCAAAGCACGCATAAATAATCAAAAAGATAAAAAAAATAAAAAATAATAAAATCTAAAAATATTTGTTTATAAACAGAAGGGTGCAATAGGATTTCTCAAGAGAACCACCCATCCTAGTACTATTCTCGCTCAACCACGTCTAACTTCTGAGTTTTATGGGATCCGATGCATTAGAGCTGGTATGATGAAACATAAAAATTCAAAAAATATTGAAAATGAAAGAAAAAATAATATTAGCATCAAAAAAATAGAAGAGGATGATGAAAAAAAGATAAAAAAACAAAAATAAAATAAATAAAACAAAAGATAATCAAAGAAAAAAGAAAAAAATTAAAATCTAAAATTAAAAATTATATTTTTATCAAAAAAAAAAAGAGTGTGCAATACGAGGATTTTTAAGGAGAAATTACCCATCCTAGTACTATTCTCCCCCAATCAAGCTCAACTTCAAATTTCTGATGGGATCTGGTGCATTAATACTGGTACGATCACACTCCAAAATCTAAACATTATTAAAAATAAATAAAAAATCATAAAAAAGAAATAAAATTTAATAGAGAAAAACATAAAAATATAAAAATAAATTAAAATAAAACAAAAAATATTATAAAGAAAGAAAAATAAATAAATAATAATAGATTAGAAAAAAGATTTTATAAAAAAAAGAATGGTGCAAACCTGAATATTTCCTAGAAGGAACCACTTATCCTAATACTACTCTCACCCAAGCATGTTTGACTTAGGAGTTCTAGTCGTATCTAGTGCATCAATGCTGGTATGATCGCACCCTAAAAAATAAAATCAAATAAATAAATAACAAAATCTGAAAAAAAAAAAAACAAAATCTAAAAAGAATGGTGCAAACATGAGCATTTATATCAAAAAATTTTAAAATTATTGAAAATGAAAACATAAAATCATAAAAAAGAAAAGAACATAATGGAAAAAAAATACAAAAAAGAAACAAAGATAAAATGAAAAATGAAAGATTGTCAAATAAATAAATAACAAAATCTAAAAATATTATTTTGTCAAAACGAAAAATGGTACAATACGAGGATTTTCCAAGAGGAATTCACCCATCTTAGTACTACTCTCATCCAAGCACCCTTAACTTTGCAGTTCAAATGGGATCGATGCTTACTATTAGTATGATCGCACTCAAAAATTCAAAAAAAATTGAAAATTAAAAAAAAGGTCATAAATAAGAAAAAAGTATAATGGAAAAAAATACAAAAAAGAAAATAAAAATAAAATATTATGAAAAAATATAAATAATAAAATAATAAAATAAACAAATATTTTTATAAGAATAAATGTGCAACACAAGGATTTTCTTAAAAAAAATGACCCATTCTAGTACTACTCCCTCTCAAGCATGCTTAACTTCGGATTTCGATGTAATTTGATACATCAGTGTTGACATAATTACACTCAAATTTTCCAAAAAAAAAATATTGAAATGAAGAAAAAAAAGAAAATCACAAAAAAGAAAAGGCAAGAAGGAAGAAAATGCAAAAAATAATAAAATAAAATGAAAGATCATTAAAAGAAAAAAATAATTAAAAATAATAAAAATTCGAAAATATTTTTTATCCAAAAAAAGGTGCAACATGAGCAAAAGGTTCAGAAAAATGAACAAAAAATTGAAGGAAACTAAAATACTAAACATAATCTAAAGAAAAGATAAAATACAAAAATATGGATAAAAATCCTTAGAAAATAAAATAAGTGAAAGAAACAACAAAATATTAAGAAAAACGAAAAAAATAGATTAAAGTCAACTAAAAATTATATAAATAGGAAATGATCTAACACAGTGACATGCCTTCAAGAAATACAACTATGAGATTTGAAGACCAGACAACACTAGCATGGTAAAAGCCATAAGATAATCCATTAGAGAAAAGAAAAGTCACTCTAGATGGCACTTGAAAAATTACTAGTAACTCCCTTTATCTACTTTTAGTCTTCTATCTTTCTCTTCCTCTCTTTCTATCTAAGAAAAATTATAGGTAAATTTTTCATTGGAGAAATTTGATAGGAATAGCTCTAACATGACCACCTTTCCCATAAAAGCACTAGTATAAAAATACTTTTGTCATTGATAACAAATAAATTTAGATGAAAGTCTTGACTAAAAAGTATTTCAAAGTACCAAGTCCTTTGACTTTAATTTCAAAGTCCAAGCCTCAGATTTAGGTGTTTCAAATGTAATCTACCTATCAAAGCTTCTAATTGCCAAAACGCAAAAGAGTTAACCAACTTACTTCCCCTTAAGACCCAATGACAAGCCAACAACAAAAACATAGTACCAAATGCTATAAATGAGATGTGTGAGTCTAGGGCATTGTATCATAAACTGAGGGCTTATAAGAAAAGCCTTCCTCCCACTAACCTAGATATTCTTGTCCAATGGCCTTGATAGGAAAACAAAAAAAAAATAATAATAAAAAAAAATCTTATAAGGCAAGAAAAAAGGTGCCAATAATAAAATTCGAGAAGGATATCGACTTACCTTGTGCAAGAATGGAAATAAGAAAACCTCAACTCATTCCTTACATAATGATCATTTATTCAAAAGAAATATTGTGGATTAAAGAATGAGATACTTGTATGTTCATTTTGAAATAAAAAAAAGTAAGAAAAACATGTTCAAAGTTCTAACGGGATCTCATGCATAAGTGCTAGTGTGATTGCACCAAAAAAATTCAAAATGTATTTCTATCAAAAAGATTCAAAAAATATGGAAAACGAAAACATAAAACCATAAAAAAGAAAGAATATAACGAAGAAAAATAAAAAAAAGAAATAAAAATAAAATAAAAAATAAAACATTATCAAATAAATAAATAAATAATAAAATTGTATATCATTGTTTTGTCAAAACGAAAATTGGTGCAAAACGAGGACTTCCCAAGAGGAATCACCCATCTTAGTATTGCTCTCGCCCTAGCACGCTTAACTTTGCCATTCAAATGGAATCAATGCTTACCATTGGTATCATCGCACTGAAAAATCAAAAAAAATATATTAAAAATTAAAAAAAAGTCACAAATCAGAAAAGAGCATAATGAAGAAAAATTCAAAAAAATGAAATAAAAAATGAATAATGCAGCGCCAATATTTCTTAGAAGGAACCACTCATCCTAGTACTACTCTCGCCCAAGTACGCTTGATTTTCGAGGTTCTAATGGGATCTCATGCGTCAATGCTGGTGTGATTGCACCAAAAAAAATTCAAAAAGTGTTTCCATCAACAAATTTCAAAAAGTATTGAAAACAAAAACATAAAATCATAAAAAGGAAAGAATATAATTGAGAAAAATAAAAAAAGAAAAATAAAATAAAATAAAAAATGAAAGATTGTCAAATAAATAAATAAATAATAAAATCCAATTCTATTGTTTTGTCAATACGAAAAATGGTGCAAAACGAGGATTTCCTAAGAGGAATCACCCATCTTAGTACTACTCTCGCCTAAGCACGCTAAACTTTGCAATTCAAATGGAATCGATGCTTACCGTTGGTATCATCGCACAGAAAATTCAAAAAAAGAAATTAAAAATTAAAAAAAAAAGTCACAAATCAGGAAAGAGTATAATGAAGAAAAATTCAAACAAATGAAATAAAAAATGAATAATGCAGCGCCAATATTTCCTAGAAGCAACCACTCATCCTAGTACTACTCTCGCCCAAGTAAGCTTGATTTTCGAGGTTCTAATGGGATCTCATGCGTCAATGCTAGTTTGATTGCACCCAAAAAAAATTCAAAAAGTGTTTCCATCAAAAAATTTCAAAAAGTATTGAAAACAAAAACATAACATCATAAAAAGGAAAGAATATAATAGAGAAAAATAAAAAAGAAATAAAAATAAAATAAAAATAAAAATTTTTCAAATAAATAAATAATTAATTAAATCCAATAGTATTGTTCTGTTAAAACGAAAATTGATGCAAAACGAGGATTTCCCAAGAGGAATCACCCATCTTAATATCACTCTCGCCTAAGCACGCTAAACTTTGCAATTCAAATGGAATCGATGCTTACCATTGGTATCATCGCATAGAAAAATCAGAAAAAGATATTAAAAAATAAAAAAAGAGTCATAAATAAGAAAAAGAGCATAATGAAGAAAAATTCAAAAAAAATGAAATAAAAAATGAATAATGCAGCACCAACATTTCCTAGAAGGAACCACTCATCCTAGTACTACTCTCGCTCAAGTACGCTTGATTTTCGAGATTCTAATGGGATCTCATGCATCAATGCTAGTGTGATTGCACCCAAAAAAAATTTAAAAAGTGTTTCCATCAAAATATTTCAAAAAGTATTTAAAACAAAAACATAAAATCATAAAAAGGAAAGAATATAACAAAGAAAAATAAAAAAAGAGATAAAATACAATAAAAAATAAAAGATTATTAAATAAACAAATAAATAATAAAATCCAATTGTATTGTATTGCCAATACGAAAAATGGCGCAAAACGAGGATTTTCCAAGAGGAATCACCCATCTTAGTACTACTCTCGCCTAAGCACGCTAAACTTTGCAATTCAAATGGAATCGATGATTACCGTTGGCATCATCGCACAGAAAATTCAAAAAAAGATATTAAAAATTAAAAAAAAAGTCACAAATCAGGAAAGAGCATAATGAACAAAAATTCAAAAAAATGAAATAAAAAATGAATAATGCAGCGCCAATATTTCCTAGAAGGAACCACTCATCCTAGTACTACTCTCGCCCAAGTACGCTTGATTTTCGAGGTTCTAATGGGATCTCATGCGTCAATGCTAGTGTGATTGCACCCAAAAAAAATTCAAAAAGTGTTTCCATCAAAAAATTTCAAAAAGTATTGAAAACAAAAACATAAAATCATAAAAAGGAAAAAATATAATAGAGAAAAATAAAAAAAATAAAAAATAAAAAATTGTAAAATAAATAAATAAATAACAAAATCCAATAGTATTGCTCTGCCAAAACGAAAATTGGTACAAAACGAGGATTTCCCAAGAGGAATCATCCATCTTGGTACTACTCTCGCCTAAGCACGCTAAACTTTGCAATTCAAATGGAATCGATGCTTACCATTGGTATCATCGCACCGAAAAATCAAAAAAAAAGATATTAAAAATTAAAAAAAAGTCATAAATAAGAAAAGAGCATAATGAAGAAAAATTCAAAAAAAAAAACGAAATAAAAAATGAATAATGCAGCACCAATATTTCTTAGAAGGAACCACTCATCCTAGTACTACTCTCGCCCAAGTACGCTTGATTTTCGAAGTTCTAATGGGATCTCATGCGTCAATGCTGGTGTGATTGCACCAAAAAAAATTCAAAAAGTGTTTCCATCAAAAAATTTCAAAAAGTATTGAAAAAAAAAACATAAAATCATAAAAAGGAAAGAATATAATTGAGAAAAATAAAAAAAGAAATAAAATAAAATAAAAAATGAAAGATTGTCAAATAAATAAATAAATAATAAAATCCAATTCTATTGTTTTGTCAATACGAAAAATGGTGCAAAACGAGGATTTCCCAAGAGGAATCACCCATCTTAGCACTACTCTCGCCTAAGCACGCTAAACTTTGCAATTCAAATGGAATCGATGCTTACCGTTGGTATCATCGCACAGAAAATTCAAAAAAAGATATTAAAAATTAAAAAAAAGTCACAAATCAGGAAAGAGCATAATGAAGAAAAATTCAAAAAAATGAAATAAAAAATGAATAATGCAGCGCCAATATTTCCTAGAAGGAACCACTCATCCTAGTACTACTCTCGCCCAAGTACGCTTGATTTTCGAGGTTCTAATGGGATCTCATGGGTCAATGCTAGTGTGATTGCACCCAAAAAAAATTCAAAAAGTGTTTCCATCAAAAAATTTCAAAAAGTATTGAAAACAAAAACATAAAATCATAAAAAGGAAAAAATATAATAGAGAAAAATAAAAAAAATAAAAAATAAAAAATTGTAAAATAAATAAATAAATAACAAAATCCAATAGTATTGCTCTGCCAAAACGAAAATTGGTACAAAACGAGGATTTCCCAAGAGGAATCATCCATCTTGGTACTACTCTCGCCTAAGCACGCTAAACTTTGCAATTCAAATGGAATCGATGCTTACCATTGGTATCATCGCACCGAAAAATCAAAAAAAAAGATATTAAAAATTAAAAAAAAGTCATAAATAAGAAAAGAGCATAATGAAGAAAAATTCAAAAAAAAATGAAATAAAAAATGAATAATGCAGCACCAATATTTTCTAGAAGGAACCACTCATCCTAGTACTACTCTCGCCCAAGTACGCTTGATTTTCGAGGTTCTAATGGGATCTCATGCGTCAATGCTGGTGTGATTGCACCAAAAAAAATTCAAAAAGTGTTTCCATCAAAAAATTTCAAAAAGTAATGAAAACAAAAACATAAAATCATAAAAAGGAAAGAATATAATTGAGAAAAATGAAAAAAGAAATAAAATAAAATAAAAAATGAAAGATTGTCAAATAAATAAATAAATAATAAAATCCAATTCTATTGTTTTGTCAATACGAAAAATGGTGCAAAACGAGGATTTTCCAAGAGGAATCACCCATCTTAGCACTACTCTCGCCTAAGCACGCTAAACTTTGCAATTCAAATGGAATCGATGCTTACCATTGGTATCATCGCACAGAAAATTCAAAAAAAGATATTAAAAATTAAAAAAAAGTCACAAATCAGGAAAGAGCATAATGAAGAAAAATTCAAAAAAATGAAATAAAAAATGAATAATGCAGCGCCAATATTTCCTAGAAGGAACCACTCATCCTAGTACTACTCTCGCCCAAGTACGCTTGATTTTCGAGGTTCTAATGGGATCTCATGCGTCAATGCTAGTGTGATTGCACCCAAAAAAAATTGAAAAAGTGTTTCCATCAAAAAATTTCAAAAAGTATTGAAAACAAAAACATAAAATCATAAAAAGGAAAGAATATAATAGAGAAAAATAAAAAAGAAATAAAAATAAAATAAAAATAAAAATTTTTCAAATAAATAAATAAATAATTAAATCCAATAGTATTGTTCTGTTAAAACGAAAATTGATGCAAAACGAGGATTTCCCAAGAGGAATCACCCATCTTAATATCACTCTCGCCTAAGCACGCTAAACTTTGCAATTCAAATGGAATCGATGCTTACCATTGGTATCATCGCACAGAAAAATCAGAAAAAGATATTAAAAATTAAAAAAAAGTCATAAATAAGAAAAAGAACATAATGAAGAAAAATTCAAAAAATGAAATAAAAAATGAATAATGCAGCACCAATATTTCCTAGAAGGAACCACTCATCCTAGTACTACTCTCGCCCAAGTACGCTTGATTTTCGAGGTTCTAATGGGATTTCATGCGTCAATGCTGGTGTGATTGCACCAAAAAAAATTCAAAAAGTGTTTCCATCAAAAAATTTCAAAAAGTATTGAAAACAAAAACATAAAATCATAAAAAGGAAAGAATATAATTAAGAAAAATAAAAAAAATAAAATAAAATAAAAAATGAATGATTGTCAAATAAATAAATAAATAGTAAAATCCAATTATATTGTTTTGTCAATACGAAAAATGGTGCAAAACGAGGATTTCCCAAGAGGAATCACCCATCTTAGTACTACTCTCGCCTAAGCACGCTAAACTTTGCAATTCAAATGGAATCGATGCTTACCATTGGTATCATCGCACAGAAAAATCAAAAAAAGATATTAAAAATTAAAAAAAAAAGTCATAAATAAGAAAAAGAGCATAATGAAGAAAAATTCAAGAAAAAAAGAAATAAAAAATGAATAATGCAGCACCAACATGTCCTAGAAGGAACCATTCATCCTAGTACTACTCTCGCTCAAGCACGCTTGATTTTCGAGGTTCTAATGGGATCTCATGCATCAATGCTAGTGTGATTGCACCAAAAAAAATTCAAAAAGTGTTTCCATCAAAAAATTTCAAAAAGTATTGAAAACAAAAACATAAAATGATAAAAAGGAAAGAATATAATAGAGAAAAATAAAAAAATAAAAGATTGTCAAATAAATAAATAAATAATAAAATCCAATTGTATTGTTCTGTCAAAACGAAAATTGGTGCAAAACGAGGATTTCCCAAGAGGAATCACCCATCTTTGTACTACTCTCGCCTAAGCACGCTAAACTTTGCAATTCAAATGGAATCGATGCTTACCATTGGTATCATCGCACAGAAAAACTAGAAAAAGATATTAAAAAATAAAAAAAGGTCATAAATAAAGAAAGAGCATAATGAAGAAAATTCAAAAAAAAAAAAAGAAATAAAAAATGAATAATGCAACACCAACATTTCCTAGAAGGAACCACTCATCCTAGTACTACTCTCGCCCAAGTACGCTTGATTTTCGAGGTTCTAATGGGATCTCATGCATAAATGCTAGTGTGATTGCACCAAAAAAAATTCAAAAAGTGTTTCCATCAAAAAATTTCAAAAAGTATTGAAAATAAAAAGATAAAATGATAAAAAGGAAAGAATATAATAGAGAAAAATAAAAAAAGAGATAAAATAAAATAAAAAATAAAAGATTATCAAATAAATAAATAAATAATAAAATCCAATTGTATTGTTTTGCCAAAACGAAAATTGGTGCAAAACCAGGATTTCCCAAGAGGAATCACCCATTTTAGTACTACTCTCGGCTAAGCACGCTAAACTTTGCAATTCAAATGGAATCGATGCTTACCATTGGTATCATCGCACAGAAATATCAGAAAGAGATATAAAAAATTAAAAAAAAAGTCATACATAAGAAAAGAGTATAATGAAGAAAAATTCAAAAAAATGAAATAAAAAATGAATAATGCAGCACCAACATTTCCTAGAAGGAACCACTCATCCTAGTACTACTCTCGCTCAAGTACGCTTGATTTTCGAGGTTCTAATGGGATCTCATGCATCAATGCTAATGTGATTGCACCCAAAAAAAATTTAAAAAGTGTTTCCATCAAAAAATTTCAAAAAGTATTGAAAACAAAAATAAAAAAAGAGATAAAATAAAATAAAAAATAAAAGATTGTCAAATAAATAAATAAATAATAAAATCCAATTGTATTGTTTTTTCAAAACGAAAATTGGTGCGAAACGAGGATTTCCCAAGAGGAATCACCCATCTTAGTACTACTCTCGCCTAAGCACTCTAAACTTTGCAATTCAAATGGAATCGATGCTTACCATTGGTATCATCGCACAGAAAAATCAGAAAAAGATATTAAAAATTAAAAAAAAAATCATAAATAAGAAAAGAGCATAATGAAAAAAAATTCAAAAAAAATGAAATAAAATATGAATAATGCAGCACCAATATTTCCTAGAAGGAATCACTCATCCTAATACTACTCTCGCCCAAGTACGCTTGATTTTCGAGGTTCTAATGGGATCTCATGCGTCAATGGTAGTGTGATTGCACCCAAAAAAATTCAAAAAGTGTTACCATCAGAAAATTTCAAAAAGTATTGAAAACAAAAACATAAAATCATAAAAAAGAAAGAATATAATAGAGAAAAATAAAAAAAGAAATAAAAATAAGATAAAAAATAAAAGATTGTCAAATAAATAAATAAATAATAAAATCCAATAGTATTGTTTTGTCAATACGAAAATTGGTGCAAAGCGAAGATTTCCCAAGAGGAATCACCCATCTTAGTACCAGTCTCGCCCAAGCATGTATATGTATATGTGCTTCCAACCCCTCCATGAATAATTTGCTATTAAATATTTTTCAGTCCAAATGTGATCAAAAGCTGGAATTCAATCTTTTCCTCTGTCATGAATCAAAAAGGTAGCAACATAGTATCATTTAATAAAATTAACTATATGCCTAATCATTCAAAGCTGTTTCAAGCTCAAACCAGAGTGGCACCTTAAGTTACGGTCTTTGCATGCTACTTACATTCCTTTGCACATATTCAGAGCTTGATCCCAAGATCTTCTCTCCGTATGTGCCCAGTTCACCTCGGATGAGTCCAGAACCAGCACCATAAAATGCATTTCCAAATCGAAGCATTTGCAGGACAGCTTACTGAATTGTAGCAAACCCACCAATAGGAAAAATGATATAATGCCTTTGGTATCTTTGTCTACTAATGGCAACACAACTTATTTGGCATCAGTATTTCCATTCTCCGTGAACACCTCAATTAACACAGGTAAAATCAAAAGTCCCGTTCTAGGAAGTTTTATTTGTCTAGGAAAGTTGATATAAGCTGTGTAGTGACAACCCTAGCTTTCTTACAGTACATTCAAGATAACCATGTAAAGAGCATTCTCACAAAGGTTCAGTGACTCTAATTACTTTTAAAGAAAAAAAAGATCTAGAGAAGGAAACCACAACTTTTTTAAATACTATGCATATTCACGATAACAAGAAGACAGTGCTGCCAAAGCGCAAGAAGAAAACCATACCTTATCACATGCATTACCAAACTGCCAAGAAAATATGAATTGCAGAACTGCTGTGCAGCTTTAACCCCTTTCTGCAAATGATGGATATCCAATATTAGCAAACAGTGCAAACTAGTAAAGACCACAAGCTACAGTTTAAAACAATACAACTAGCAGAATGATCTTTGGTGTATTTCATGTTTAATCTGACTCAGATGACACAAATAAGTACGCTTTGCCACGAACTGAGCTGCTCGCAGGCTGCCTGGGTTCTGCTCATGGCTGGCTTGCCTAGTCTTGTTATAGTTTGTTTATTGACAAGTTTTCATTTAACTTGTCAGCCAGCTTAAATAAGTTAGTATTACAAATATTTATTTATATGTCACATGAAATATATAACATAAAGTTTTTGGGTTTTCTGTTCTCAACGGTTATGATGCACAGCAACATGTGTAGCATGAGTAGAATACCTCCTGAAATAACAAGCTCTGTTTTTTCCTTCTTCATTCTTCACCTAGATGCAGATTTACTCCCTAACTTTTCTTTCCATTTCTCTGTCATTACATTATATCAAATTGCTTACACACATACTATACGGGTATGTGTGCGTATGATCTTTTTGATAATTAAAGTATGTAGATCAAGAAAACAGAAGATTCGATGTGCCTGATGGCGGATCTTGATTGCAGGAAAAAAATACCTCTCACTCATTTCATAATGTTTCTTTTTATACAATGTTCTGGGATGTTCTTGACTAATTGATTTATGATTCAGATTCTATCCGTCAATTTTTGTAGATTTTGCTTGCTTTGTCAGTTATATGGGTACATTCAGTGATGTCTAATGATGTGGGAGAAAATCATACATAAGAATACAAACTGCAACAAGAACAGATGATGGAGCAAAGCCAACCATTTATTTCCCAGAAAACACATCTTCGAACCGTGATAAGGGAATTATACTAACCTCTCGTAGAATCGTCTCCCATTTCTTGTATGCAACCATCATTAGCAAGGGGTAACCGTCAGTTCCCATCATTTGAATCACTTGAGCCTTCTAGCTTATCAGTCAACAAATCCAACTTTGCTCTTTCTACATTCAACCTCTGTAATTTGAATACAAAAAGTGAAACAAGTCAATGTCTACCAATTTCAGAATAGCAGGATTGACAAGCTCCTGGTACAGATCTGGAAAAGGGACCTCATCCTTAGATACGAAAACGGACATTTGTGGCTCAGAAATGCTGCAATTGAGTGCACCGGTGACAAACAACCAAATATCCCATCATAGAGCGGCATCTGCGACGTGAATCCTCTTCTTCGCCGTTGCCCTTTAGAGATCCAATCTTTTGATTGCACACGATTTCTCAGAGCATTTAATACTGGTCTGATTCCACGCCAAAAACGTGAACAGAAATAGCCGTTGTGAGGAGCACGTGAGCATTAATATCACACATCCATTTTTCATGTTTGCTGCGGATCGTGGTCAAAGCTGGGCTGGGCTGGGCTGGGCTGACTCCATAGATCATGTAACTCTGTAATTGGGCTGGGCTGATCTGGGCTGGGCTGACTGCAGCTCTCATGTAAACAGGACTGCATTGGGCTCGGCTGGACTGATTGCATATGGCGTGTGTCCAGTTCCAGTTGCCTATGGTAATGTGCTTTCTCCTTCTGGTGCTGCCCTACCATCTGTAGTAATGATGTATCCATATAATCAGGATATCGGCTATGGTTCTTCTGCTGAGTGCTTTGAGTTTGGGTCTCTCCAAACTGTGCATTTCTCAGGCACGGATAGGCATTATTAAGGATCAGATCAACCCTCTTCCTCCAACTTGGGAGGTAATTGCTCTGTTCTTTATATTAAATGCCAAGTTTACTCCATTGGAGCTATTAACTAATAAGGATGTTCTTCTAGAGGTTTCCATAGATGACTCCTGGTTTCTCTTATAACCGTGCTTACTAGAAAACGAGACATTCTTTTAGCTAGAGGGCATTGCAAGCTTAGAATAGCTTCAGATTGGTATGTATGAGCCAAGCTTAATCTCAGTCTTTAACTCATGAAATTTTGCATCTATACCAAACAGCAATTTTAGTGGTTTAATAGACTAAGTGCTGAGCTACTTCAGCCTGTTCATCATTTTATTCTACTAAGAAAATCTGGTAGCAAAAGATTGAGCTCAGGCATGCAGGACACTTCTTTCTTTCTATGGGACAGGTTGAAATGTCTCTCTACCATCTTGTTTCTTTTAAAGCTCTATTTCCTGCTAATGCATATTTTGTTTCCAGTAACTACTTGCATTCCTGAAAAAACATAAATTTATACATGTTCTTGACTAACCAGATAGCAATATAGCCAATGTTGACAATGTTTCTGATGTGAGCAAAGTGAGATTGAACAATTCCATGATGGTGTCTTGCATTAACTGAAACTAGCACCTTCTGCATTCCCAAATACCAGTAATATGGGAAAGTCGAGCAGCCTCACTCTTGCAAGGTTGATTTTGGGTCTCTGCATCAGGTGCTATGGTCAAAAGTTTATTTAATTTAACGTCAACAAAAACTTTTTTATATATTTATATGATTTTTCTGGAATTTTAGGCTTCAACATCTAACGTAACTTTGAAGCTTCATTTAAATTATATTAAGTTTGCATGTGTATTTTTTCTCGCTGAACTCTAAAAATCTGCCTGCACCACATTGGGTGCCTTCAGCTTCATGATTGTGCTGGTACAGTCTTAACTAAGTTTAATCTGACTATTGTTACGTGACAATACTTTTGACGTTTGTTTTTATCTTAATATTGTTCCCTGATTATCATTAGCAGGTTTTTTATTTTAGTTTTAATTTCTGACCAAGAGGAGGAATCAATAAGAGGTGCGATATTGTTCATAATTGACTTTTCCGTTTCTGATAGAGGAGGGGAGCAGCATTTATGGCTTATGAAGCACAATCTGAAGCACTGCCCAAATCGAACTACTTGTTCTATGAAAAGGCTTGGCAAGCCGAGTACTTTATTAATTTTATTATGCGTTCATGCTAATGGGTTAACATGGAGAAAAACAACACCTCATACTCATTCATGGGGACTCACAATAACTGTTAGCAGCCACTACATCGCATGTGGCAGTGAAACAAACCAAGTATACATCTACGATAAGGTAAGAAAACACTTCAAGTGGTGGTTGATGTTTATGCATATTAGCTTGAAAACTAAGTGGTATAAGGTGCCATGCTGCAGGAAGTCTCCAAACTTGTGACATGGCATGGATTTGGCTCACCTGATATGGATGATAACGATGAAAATGCAGGATCTTACTTCATCAGTGCTGTGTGCTGGAAGAGTGACTCCCCTACCATATAGCTGCTAGTGCTTGCTACTTGAAACAATTAGAGAAGGCATAGTATTTTAGTAGGAAAACATTAAGCGAAAAGTTTTTGTTGTTCATTGTTCACAGCTATAGCTACTTGCGTATATAATTTATTGGAAGTGCAAAGTAAGAGATACTCTCTTTAACTTGATGAGGCCTCGGTTTTGTAAATTCCGTAAATTTTGGAAACTTTTGATAAATGCATTTTTAATTTTGGCTGCTTTTTTTTTTTTATATAGTGAATTATGTGCATGAGAAATTTTTTACCACTAATTTATATTTCTTCTTATAGTTTATGAGTGGACTACCAAGATCTAGGAATTTGAAACGGTTTTCGCAAGGTCAGTAGGAGGGGAGCTAGTCGCATGGTCATAGTCAAGATTTGGAATGGGAAAATGAAAATTAATGAGGATGATCCCTCATCTTATATTTTGATATGTTTGGCGGGAGAGGAACAGGAAGGCCATTGATAATATTGAGACACCAGTAGTTATTTTGAAAGAATTATGGTTAGAGTTCTGAAGTTGTGGAATTAGGAATTTTTTTTTTTTAAGTGAGGAAGATATAGTTGACTTTATAGATTTACTAATGTCTAAAGCCTAATTATACATGTAATAGTTGCACCCTTTTAGTGCGCAATAAATACCATCTTTCTAGTTTTGAATGGCTTTTACAGCAACTCTAGCAGTTGCTTCTGTCTTATTTTATAGCCCAAACAATTTTGTTTAATTGTTCTGTCACCTCATCAAAGTTTATTGCTATCTTAGCTGTTCTTTTCATAGTTTATTAATAAATATAATAATGAAAATGGTTAATTAAGCAACATCTTAGTATAGTTTTGTAGCTTGGATAAATGGGAGAGACGGTAAATATTAACTTTCATAATGGCTACTACATAAAAAAATATTTTCATCAATATTGAAATAGAATATAAGATGATAATTTGGATCATACCTCAAGAAAAGAAAAGAAAATAAACCAAGACAAATTTTAAAACTTAATCTATAAGTTGAACAAATATTTTCAAGCAAAATAGAAAAAAATTGAACAATTAAACCCAGTCTAACTAGTAATGTTCATTATATTACCTCTACAAGTGAGTGGATATCATGTGTCAGAGCATGTTAACAAGTTGAACAAATATTTTCAGGCAAAATAGAAAAAAATTGAACAATTAAACCCAGTTTAACTAGTAATGTTCATTATATTACCTCTACAAGTGAGAGGATATCATGTGCCAGAGAGCATGTTAAAGTCACCATTAGTTTGTCCTGCCAAGTATAGGCCTGATTTTGAATCCTAGACAACTATAATTGAAGAGGTTACAATGACATATTCAAAGTCCAAGCAACAAAAAGGAAAGAGTAACATAGGAAAATAAAAAAGTCATCTGACTAGTAACAAGATTGGCATCACCATTATTTTTAAATACCAAATTATCTTTAGGATGAGTTAGCCCATTTATTAGCTTGATGTCTCCAACAATTGCTCTAAGAATCAAAGGATACACTATCCTCAACTTCGGTACTAAAAGAAACTTTAAATCACTGAGGTTGACATTTACATTTGGTTTAACCTTTAAAAGCTCCATGAAACATATCTTGATGCAATCGATTGATTAAACAATTGAAACTTATATGTAAATTTTATTACCTTGGGGTTGCATCCTTGTAGCAGAAGGTATTGTACAAAACAATCGCGAAACATATCTTGATGCAACCAATTGGTTCATACCAACACTTGGACCCATGGACTGATTTTTTGCCAACTATTAAAAGGTGTAAGTAGCCTTACATCTTCAAGAATGATGTCATTAATTTCATGAAGTGTAAATGTCCTTGGTACCACTTGAATTCATAAAGTAACAAAGTTTGCTTTATTTCACCATAAATTTCTACAAATTATTGATGGTTACACCATAATTCTGATTGAAGGGAGAATAAAGGCTTGTATACCTTAAGAACACGAGACTTTAAAGGATCAATGAAGCCCTAAACTGCGCCACTTATTACTATAAATAAAAAGAATAAAGAAAGATAGTATGAAGCTTTAATGATCACTAAGTGGTTTTAATTAGTAAGTGAAGGATTCTTTAGAATCAAATAATTGTTTATAACTTTTGCCTAATCAATTTGAGTCATACAATATAATTTTGCAAGGAAGCATAACCATGTCTTTCTCATTGAAGATACTCTTGTGATATATTATACACATGCGACCTATAATCATTTAAGAGAAAAAAAAATTATCTTAATGAAATGTTCAATTTTATCTTAAATTACATTAAAATATTTTTTCTACCAGAGATTGGAAGTACAAGAATTAAAAACAAGATAAGCAGACGGATTCCAACTATAGCTTAATAAGATTTAAAGAGAAGATTGTGATTTATAAACTGTAGTTTGGTAGCAATTATATTGAAACCAATCCTCCAAACAACCTTAAAAAAAAAAAAAAAAGATACATAGTTAACCTCATGATGACATAGTAATACGATAGAAAAATAACTGTGATTAAAAGGCCTTATTTCATAAATAGGAAGTAAGATTGCAAACCGGGCGGGGCCACGAATTTTTGAAATTGTTCAAGTTTAAATAATTTGCATTTTATTGTGTAAGTACATAGACATACCTATTGCTAATAGCCTTCAGACATATCAAATAAATCAAAAAGAAAAATTGAAAAAAAAAAATACTCTATTGATCTTCTTGCAACACTCATGACCACATCAAGATACTCAAGAAAATATACAATCAAATTATATGTTTTCTCCAAAAAAGAAAATACATGTTTAGAGCTTGAATTCTCATTCTTTGCATTTTATGTGCAATAAAAAGTTAAATACAAATCAGGTTGATAATAAGTGTTAAAATAAAATAAAATAATTCAAGAAAATAAAAAGATTTGGGAAAAATAGAAAAGAATATCCAAAAAAAGGAATAAATTAAAAAACATAAAAGGTGAAAAAATCAAATAAAATTTTAAAAAAATTGAAGAATGTACTGGAAATCAAACAATAGATAACGGGAATCAAAGAAAATTGGAAAAGAAATCTAAGAAACTAAAGAAACAAAAAGAAAGTCAAATAAAATGAAGAAATTAAAAAAAAAAAGTTGCCAAATTAAAAAAGAGAAGAAAAGGAAGAAAAGGAAAAAAATAACAAAATAACAAAAATCAAAGAAAAGAGCATAATGGAGGAAAGTCCAAAAAAATGGAAGATCATCAAATGGAAGGAAAGAAAATATATCAAAAATCAAAAAAATATTTTTATCCAAAAAAAGGATGCAACTCGAGAATTTTCTAAAAGAAATCACTCATTCTGGTACTACTCTTGCCAAAGCACGCTTAAATAATGAAAAGAAAAAAATAAATCAAAATAATAAAATCTATAAAAAAAATTTATGAAAGAAAGGTGCAACACAAGAATTTCTGAGGAGAACTACCCATCCTAGTACTATTCTCGCTCAACCATATCTAACTTCGAAGTTCTTAGGGGATCCAATACATTATTACTAGTATGATTGAATGTTAAAGTATAAAAAATATTAAAAATGAAAGAAAATAATGAAATTAATACAAAAAAGCAAAAATAATTAAAAACGATAGAAGAAAGAAACAAAAATAAATAAAAGATAATCAAAAGAAAAAAAATAAAAAATAATCAAATCCAAAAATACTTTTTTATGAGAAAAAGGAGGGTGCAATACCAGGATTTCCAAGCAACAATCACCCATCCTAGTGCTACTCTCGCCCAAGCTCGCTTATATTCAGAATTCTGATGGGATCCAACGCATTAGTACTTGTATGATCACACCTAAAAGTCTAAAAATTATTGAAAATAAAAAAATGACCACTAAAAAGAAAAAAACATAACAAAGAAAAAGAAAAAAATATGTAAATAAATTAACATAAAACCAAACAAAATCTAAAGGAAGAAAAGAAAATAAATTAAAAATAACATATTAAAAAATAAATTTTTTGAAGATAAAGATGGGTGCAACATGGGTATTTCCTAGAACGAACCACTCATCTTACTACTACTCTCACTCTTAACTTCGGAGTTGTAATACGATCCAGTGCATCAATGCTGATATGGTCGCACCAAAAAAATTCAAAAAGTATTTCTATAAAAAAAAAATCAAAAAGCATTGAAAATGAAAAGATGAAATAATAAAAAAGAAAAGAAGATAATGAATAAAAATATTTTTATGAGAATAATGGTGCAACATAAGGATTTCCTAGAAGGAATCACCCATTCTAGTACTACTTATGCTCAACCACGCTTAACTTCAGGTTCTAATGTAATCTAATATATTAATGTTGGTATAATTGTACTCAAAATTTTAAAAAAATATTAAAAGAAAACAAGAAAGAAAATTAAAAAAAAGACATAAAGGAGGCAAATACAAAAAATAAAATTAAAAATAAAATGAAAGATCATCAAATTAAGAAAAAGATACAAATTCAAAAATGTTTTTTATCCAAAGTAAAGGGATGCGACATGAGAAATTTTTTTTAAAAAACATGAAGAGAAATCGAAAAAAGCTAAAAAAAAAACTAAAAATAATCTAAAGAATAGATAAAATACAAAAATATGAATAAAATCTTTACAAAGGAAATAACTGAAAGTGAACAACAAAAATATCAAAAAAACAAAAGAAAATAGATTAAATTCTACCAAAAATTATGTAAACACGAAATGATCTAACACAGTGGCATGCCTTCATAAATACAATTATGAGATTTGAAGATAAAACAAAGGAACATCACTCTAGATGTCACTTGAAGAATAACGGGTCACTCCTTTTATCTACTTTAACTCCTCTGTCTTCCTCTCCACCTTTCTTCCTATCCAAGAAAAATTATGGTAAAGTTTTCATTCAATGTTGGAAAAGTTTGATAAGATTAGCTCCAATAAGACCATCTTTCCTATAAAAGCACTAGCACAAAAATACTTTTGTCACTAATAACAAATGGATTTAGATGAAAGTCTTAATTAGAAAGCATTTCAATGTACAAAATCCTATGACTTGAATTTCAAAGTCCAAGCACCAGATTTAGGCGTTTCAAATGTAATCTACCTATCAAAGCCTCTAACTAGCATAATTACTACCAACAAAATTTGGTGCCGACATATTCAAGTAATAAAAAATAAATGCTGTAGAAACCATATCAGAGGAGTTACTGAAAACTAAATAAAAATCAGAAAATGGCATATTTCTATAATAGAACCATCATCATGAACCAAGACGGAGAACAAAAGACAAAAGAGTTAGCCAAGTTACTTCCTATTAAGACCTAATGATAAACTAGCAAGAACAATGTAGGTACCAAATGCCATAAATGGGATGTATAAGTCTGTGGCATCATATCATAAACTGAGGGCTTATAGGAGAGCCTTGCTTCTATTAGCCCAGATATTCTCATCCAATGGTCCTGACAGGAAAACAAAAAAAAAATTATGGGGAAAGAAAAAAGGTACCAACAATAAAATTTAAAAAGGATATCGACTTACCTTGTGTAAGAATAAAAATGAGACAACCTTCAACTTATTCCTCACATAACGATCATTTACTTGAAAGTAGTATTATGGATCAAAGAAGGAGCTACTTATATGTTCAGTTCAGAATCATTAAAAAAAAAACATGTAACAATTGATAACTAACGAATCAAATCAAAGGAGAAATTAAAAAAAAAAAAAAGAAAACCAACAAAATCTAAAAAAGTTATAAAATATCTCATAGCAACTTATGTTTAACAAGAAATGGATAAACATGTAAGAATCCATACCTGCAACTAGTAGAGAAGCAATAACTTCCTGTTTGGATAGTGCAATTTTTTGCTGCCACTGAGACCAGTCCTCTTTTATGCATGACAAAAAGTAGCATTACTCTCAGGCGTTACAAAATAACCTTCCTCCATGGGCACCATCAAATCCTTTATAACATTGCATGCATCACGTTTTCTTGTATTAAGGTACCTTCAAAATCAAACGATTTGCCCATAAAGCAAGACATTTAAATTTCATTGAATAGAAGGCAGCTCCATTTGTATGGCTTATCCACATGAGGTTTAAACTTCTGCCCATTTTCTTCCCTTTTTGTATATTAAAAGTTCATCTTATAAACTAAATGATCTATGTAAACATGGTTAGACAAATAAACCATTAGGTTATCTAAACATTAGTATATTTCAATAAGCATCTCAATACTCACCAAAGCTTTTTTCTGAAGTGAAAAATCCTCTAAGTGGAGCATCTTTTTATTCTATTTAATCTGTATATGGAGCAACTTATTGAAATCAGATGACAAATATTAGGCACAAAAAATCGTAATCAGAAATATTAATTTCCCAATCTAGCAGCCAAGAACATTCCATAAAACTAAAATATTTGCAGAAAGCTCAAAAATAAAAACCAAATAAAATAAGGAGAATAAGCAACTTACTTGTATGCACATGCATCATTAACAGTCCAAACAAGCCAATTCAAGTCAATTGCGTGTATAGTAAAATCAATTTCAGTCAGTTGATCCGACTTTTATTTGAGAAGAAAAATAATCAGACAAACTCTTGTAAGTAGGCAGCGTACAATATCTCAGAGGCACTTCCACTTACATTATTTTTTGGCAGTATACTGTTAAGAGCTCACAGAGTTAATGAGTTTTAAACATAGTGTTGTGCGTCCAAATATAAGTTAAAGCAACTAGATAAAATTCTCATAAGGAATTATATCAAAACTTATCACTAATCCAATAACTCATGAAAGTCAAAGCATGCCTTCTACAAAATTCAATATTTCAAATAACTGTAACAAAAAGTTGTCATAAATACAAAAGCTTCTAACTGTATTTAAAAAGCTTGTAACATCTCCCAAACATGATAGACAGATGAGAGCTTCCATAAACGCTATTTCTTTTAGTTAAGCGTTTTCTTATAAGTTTAATAATCTCAGTGGCGAATTTTACTTAGCAACTCTATCAACATACTAAACTCATTTATGAACTTGTTAAAACATTGTAAAAGCAACCTAGTGGTTATATAATTCTTGAATAGTCATTAGAAAGGAAGGCATAATGTCTTCATAAAAACAAATATATGTCATTTTTATTTTCTCTGGTCTTTCCAATAAGTGCGAATATCCTTATTCTCTTAACAACTTTATTGACCTTTCAAAAAAAAAAAACAAAAATAAAAACAAAAAACAAAAGAACTAAGTTGCATTCTCGAAATGGACAAAATATTGAAAGCCTTTTTAAAAAAATCGAAGAAACTCGAGGAAAGAAATAGAAGAAAATAAAATAAATAAAGTTCTAAAAGATTTTGAAAATCATATGAAAATAAATTAAGTAAAATGCAATATAAAAAATAAAAAATCTAGAAAAAATAAACTAACATAACATAAAAAAAAAAGCAATATTATAAAAAAAACATAAAAGATTAAAAAAATACTAAAGAAAATCAAATGAAATTAAAAAAAATCTAAGAATATACTAAAAATCAAACAATAAAGAAAGTGAATCAAAGAAAATTCAAAAAGAAATCTAACAAAATTGAAGAAACAAAAAGAACATCCAATAAAATGAAGAAATTAGAAACAAGTTTTCGAAATTAAAAAAGATAAGAAAGGAAAGAGGAGGAAATGAAGAAGGGTAAAAATAAAACAAGTAAAAAAATCAAAGAAAGGAGCATAATGGAGGAAATGCAAAAAAAGAAAATGAAAGATCATCGAATAGAAGAAAAGAAATAAATCAAAAATCAAAAAATATTTTTTTTTAGAAAAAAAAGAAATGCAGCACTAGAATTTTCTAGAGGAATAACCCATCCTAGTACCACTCTCGCCAAAGCACGCATAAATAATCAAAAAGATAAAAAAATCAAAAATAATAAAATCTAAAAATATTTGTTTATAAACAGAAGGGTGCAATAGGATTTCTCAAGAGAACCACCCATCCTAGTACTATTCTCGCTCAACCACGTCTAACTTCTGAGTTCTTATGGGATTCGATGCATTAGAGCTGGTATGATGAAATATAAAAATTCAAAAAAATATTGAAAATGAAAGAAAAAATAATATTAGTATCAAAAAAATAGAAGAGGATGATGAAAAAAAGATAAAAAAAACAAAAATAAAATAAATAAAACAAAAGATAATCAAAGAAAAAAGAAAAAAATTAAAATCTAAAATTAAAAATTATATTTTTATCAAAAAAAAAAAGAGTGTGCAATACGAGGATTTTTAAGGAGAAATTACCCATCCTAGTACTATTCTCCCCCAATCAAGCTCAACTTCAAATTTCTGATGGGATCTGGTGCATTAATACTGGTACGATCGCACTCAAAAATCTAAAAATTATCAAAAATAAATAAAAAAGAAATAAAACTTAATAGAGAAAAACATAAAAATAAATTAAAATAAAACAAAAAATATTATAAAGAAAGAAAAATAAATAAATAATAATAGATTAGAAAAAAGATTTTATAAAAAAAAGAATGGTGCAAACATGAATATTTCCTAGAAGGAACCACTTATCCTAATACTACTCTCACCCAAGCATGTTTGACTTGGGAGTTCTAGTGGTATCTAGTGCATCAATGCTGGTATGATCGCACCCTAAAAAATAAAATCAAATAAATAAATAACAAAATCTAAAAAGAATGGTGTAAACATGAGCATTTATATCAAAAAAATTTAAAATTATTGAAAATGAAAACATAAAATCATAAAAAAGAAAAGAACATAATGGAAAAAAAAATACAAAAAAGAAACAAAGATAAAATGAAAAATGAAAGATTGTCAAATAAATAAATAACAAAATCTAAAAATATTATTTTGTCAAAACGAAAAATGGTACAATACGAGGATTTTCCAAGAGGAATCACCCATCTTAGTACTACTCTCATCCAAGCACCCTCAACTTTGCAGTTCAAATGGGATCGATGCTTACTATTAGTATGATCGCACTCAAAAATTCAAAAAAATTTGAAAATTAAAAAAAAGGTCATAAATAAGAAAAAAGTATAATGGAAAAAAATACAAAAAAGAAAATAAAAACAAAATATTATGAAAAAAATATAAATAATAAAATAATAAAATAAACAAATATTTTTATAAGAATAAATGTGCAACACAAGGATTTCCTTAAAAAAATCACCCATTCTAGTACTACTCCCTCTCAAGCATGCTTAACTTCAGATTTCGATGTAATTTGATACATCAGTGTTGACATAATTACACTGAAATTTTCAAAAAAAAAAATATTGAAATGAAGAAAAAAAAAAGAAAATCACAAAAAAGAAAAGGCAAGAAGGAAGAAAATGCAAAAAATAATAAAATAAAATGAAAGATCATTAAAAGAAAAAAATAATTAAAAATAATAAAAATTCAAAAATATTTTTTATCCAAAAAAAGGTGCAACATGAGCAAAAGGTTCAGAAAAATGAAAAAAAGAAATTGAAAGAAACTAAAATACTAAACATAATCTAAAGAAAAGATAAAATATAAAAATATGGATAAAAATCCTTAGAAAATAAAATAAGTGAAAGAAACAACAAAATATTAAGAAAAACGAAAAAAAAAATAGATTAAAGTCAACTAAAAATTATATAAATAGGAAATGGTCTAACACAGTGACATGCCTTCAAGAAATACAACTATGAGATTTGAAGACCAGATAACACTAGCATGGTAAAAGCCATAAGATAATCCATTAGAGAAAAGAAAAGTCACTCTAGATGGCACTTTAAAAATTACTAGTAACTCCCTTTATCTACTTTTAGTCTTCTATCTTTCTCTTCCTCTCTTTCTATCTAAGAAAAATTATAGGTAAATTTTTCATTGGAGAAATTTGATAGGAATAGCTCTAACATGACCACCTTTCCCATAAAAGCACTAGTATAAAAATACTTTTGTCATTGATAACAAATAAATTTAGATGAAAGTCTTGATTAAAAAGTATTTCAAAGTACCAAGTCCTTTGACTTTAATTTCAAAGTCCAAGCCTCATATTTAGGTGTTTCAAATGTAATCTACCTATCAAAGCCTCTAATTGCCAAAACGCAAATGAGTTAACCAACTTACTTCCCCTTAAGACCCAATGACAAGCCAGCAATAAAAACATAATACCAAATGCTATAAATGAGATGTGTGAGTCTAGGGCATTATATCATAAACTGAGGGCTTATAAGAAAAGCCTTCCTCCCACTAACCTAGATATTCTTGTCCAATGGCCTTGATAGGAAAACAAATAATAATAATAATAAAAAAAATCTTATAGGGCAAGAAAAAAGGTGCCAATAATAAAATTCGAAAAGGATATCGACTTACCTTGTGCAAAAATGGAAATAAGAAAACCTCAACTCATTCCTTACATAATGATCATTTATTCAAAAGAAATACTGTGGATTAAAGAATGAGATACTTGTATGTTCATTTTGAAATAAAAAAAAAGTAAGAAAAACATGTAGCAATTAATAATTAACGAATCAAATCAAATCAAAAAAGAAAGAAGAAAACCAACAAAATCCAAAAAAATTTTAGAATGTCTCATAGTAACTTAGGTTTAACAAGAAAAGGATAAGCATGTAAGAATCCATACTTACAGCTAGTAGAGAAGTAATAACTTCTTGTTTGGATAGTTGAATTTTTTCCACGATTATGACCGATCCTTCTTCATCCAGGAAAAAAAGAAGCATTAGATTAAGATGCTTCAAAGTAAGCCCTTTCCATCGGCACCATCAAATCCCTTACAACCTTGCATGCACCACATTTTCTTGAGGTACCCTTAAAATCAAACGATTTGCCTATAATTCAAGGCATGCAAATGCCATTGAATAGAAGGCGACTTCATCTGCAAGGCCTATCCACATGAGGTTTAAACTTTTGGCTAGTTTCTTGCCTGTTTGCATATTAAAAGTTTATCTCATAAATTAAATGATCTACATAAACATGGGTAAACAGATAAACCATCGAAATCATCTAAACAACAATATACTTCAATGAGCATCTCAACACTCTTCAAAGCTTATTCCTCAAGTGAAAAATCCTCTAAGTAAAACATTTTTCTATTCTATTTAATCTATATATTGAACAACTTATTGAAATCAAATGGCAAATATTAAGCCAAAAAAATTAGAATAAGAGATATCAATTTCCCAATCTACCAGCCAAGAACATTCTGTAAAACTAAAATATTTGCAGAAAACTCAAAAATAAAAATAAAATAAAATAAGAAGGATAGACAACTCACTTATATACACGTGCATCTAACTGCATGTACAACAAAATCAATTTCAGTAAGTTCATTAGACTTTTACTTGAGAAGAAAAATAATCAGACACACTCTTATAAGTCGATAGCGTACAATATCCTTGAGGCATTTTCACTTACTTATTTTGGCATCATATTGTTGGGAGCTCACAAAGTTAATGAGTTTTGAACATGTTAGTGTGCATCTAAATATAAGTCAAAGCAACTTGATAAAATTTTCATAAGGAATAATATCAAAACTTATCACTAATCCAATATCTCATGCCAAGTCAAAGCATGCCTTTTACTAAATTCAATATTTCAACTAGGTGTAACAAAAAGCTACCACAAATACAAAAGCATTTAACTGTATTCAAAAAGCTCGTAGCATCTCCCAAAGATGATAAATAGATAAGACCTTCCACACACAGTTTCTTTTAGTTAAACATTTGCTGATAAGCTTAATAATCTCAATAGCAACTTTTACTTAGCAGCTCTACCAATATATCAAAAGATGATCAAACAAATAAATAAACAATAAAATCTAATAGTATTGCTTTATCAAAATAAAAATTGGTACAAAATGAGGATTTTCCAAGAGGAATCACCCATCTTAGTACTACTCTCGCCTAAGCACGCTTAACTTTGCAATTCAAATGGAATCGATGCTTACCATTGGTATCATCACATAGAAAAATTAAAAAAATATATATTAAAAATTAAAAAAAGTCATAAATAAGAAAAAAGGTATAATGAAGAAAAATGCAAAAAAAATAAAATAAAATAAAATAAAAAATGAAGGGTATAGAACCAGCATTTCCTAGAAGGAACCACTCATGCTAGTACTATTTTCGTCCAAGTACGCTTAACTTCAAAGTTCTAACGGGATCTCATGCATAAGTGCTAGTGTGATTGCACCAAAAAAATTCAAAATGTATTTCTATCAAAAAGATTCAAAAAATATGGAAAACGAAAACATAAAACCATAAAAAAGAAAGAATATAACGGAGAAAAATAAAAAAAGAAATAAAATTAAAATTAAAAATAAAACATTATCAAATAAATAAATAAATAAAAAAATCCTATATTATTGTTTTGTCAAAACGAAAATTGGTGCAAAACGAGGACTTCCCAAGAGGAATCACCCATCTTAGTATTGCTCTTGCCCTAGCACGATTAACTTTGCCATTCAAATGGAATCGATGCTTACCATTGGTATCATCGTACAGAAAAAAAAAAGAAAAAGACATTAAAAATTATAAAAATTATAAATAACAAAAGAGCATAATGAAGAAAAATTCAAAAATAAATGAAATAAAAAATGAATAGTGCAGCACCAATATTTCCTAGAAGGAACCACTCATCCTAGTACTACTCTCCCCCATATACGCTTGATTTTCGAGGTTCTAATGGGATCTCATGCATCAGTGCTAGTGTGATTGCACCCAAAAAAATTCAAAAAGTGTTTCTATGAAAAAAAATTCAAAGAGTATTGAAAGCGAAAACATAAAATCATAAATAAGAAAGAATATAATGGAGAAAAATGAAAAAGAAATAAAAATAAAACAAAAAATAAAAGATTACCAAACGAATAAATAAATAATAAAATCTAATTGTATTGTATTGTCAAAACAAAAATTGGTGCAAAACAAGGATTTTTCGAGAGGAATCACCCATCTTAGTGCTACTCTCGCCCAAGCACGCCTTACTTCGCAATTCAAATGGAATCGATGCTTACCATTGGCATCATCGCATAGCAATATCTAAAAAATATTGAAAATTAGAAAAAAAAAAGTCATAAATAAGCAAAAGGCAGAACTAAGGAAAATGCAATAAAAAAAATGAATAATGCAGCACCAATATTTCTTATAAGGAACCACTCATCCTAGTACTACTCTCGCCCAAGTACGCTTGATTTTCGAGGTTTTAATGGGATCTAATGCATCAATGCTAGTGTGATTGCACCCAAAAAAATTCAAAAAGTGTTTGCATCAAAAAATTTCAAAAAGTATCAAAAACAAAAACATAAAATCATAAAAAGGAAAGAATATAATAGAAAAAAACAAAAAAAAGAAATAAAACAAAATAAAAAATAAAAGATTATCAAATAAATAAATAAATAATAAAATCCAATTGTATTGTTTTGTCAAAACGAAGATTTCCCAAGAGGAATCACCCATCTTAGTACTACTCTCGCCTAACCACGCTAAACTTTGCAATTCAAATGGAATTGATGCTTACTATTGGTATCATCGCACAGAAAAATGAGAAAAAGGTATTAAAAATTAAAAAAAAATCATAAATAAGGAAAGAGCATAATGAAGAAAATTCAAAAAAAATGAAATAAAAAATGAATAATGCAGCACCAATATTTCCTAGAAGGAACCATTCATCCTAGTACTACTCTCGCCCAAGTACGCTTGATTTTCGAGGTTCTAATGGGATCTCATGCGTCAATGCTAGTGTGATTGCACCCAAAAAAAATTCAAAAAGTGTTTCCATCAAAAAATTTCAAAAAGTATTGAAAACAAAAAGTAAATATCATAAAAAGGAAAGAATATAATAGAGAAAAATAAAAAAAGAAATAAAAATAAAATAAAAAATAAAAAACTATCAAATAAATAAATAAATAATAAAATCCAATAGTATTGTTCTGTCAAAACGAAAATTGGTGCAAAACGAGGATTTTCCAAGAGAAATCACCCATCTTAATACTACTCTCGCCTAAGCACGCTAAACTTTGCAATTCAAATGGAACCGATGCTTACCATTGGTATCATCGCACAGAAAAATCAGAAAAGGATATTAAAAATTAAAAAAAAGTCATAAATAAGAAAAGAGCATAAGGAAGAAAAATTCAAAAAAAATGAAATAAAAAATTAATAATGCAGCACCAATATTTCCTAGAAAGAACCACACATCCTAGTACTACTCTCGCCCAAGTACGCTTGATTTTTGAGGTCCTAATGAGATCTCATGCATCACTGCTAATGTGATTGCAGCCAAAAAAATTCAAAAAGTGTTTCCAACAAAAAATTACAAAAAGTATTGAAAACAAAAACATAAAATCTAATTGTCAAATAAATAAATAAATAATAAAATCTAATTGAATTGTTTTGTCAAAACGAAAATTGGTGCAAAACGAGGATTTCCCAAGAGGAATCACCAATCTTAGTACTACTCTCGCCTAAGCACGCTAAACTTTGCAATTCAAATGGAATCGATGCTTACCATTGGTATCATCGCATAGAAAAATCAGAAAAAAGTGCATAAATAAGAAAAGGGCATAATGAAAAAAAATTCAAAAAAATGAAATAAAAAATGAATAATGCAGCACCAATATTTCCTAGAAAGAACCATTCATCCTAGTACTACTTTCGCCCAAGTACGCTAGATTTTCGAGGTTCTAATGGGATCTCATGCATCAATGCTGGTGTGATTGCACCCAAAAAAATTCAAAAAGTGTTTCCATCAAAATATTTCAAAAAGTGTTGAAAAATATACATAAAATCGTAAAAAGAAAAGAATATAATAGAGAAAAATAAAAAAAGAAATAAAATAAAATAAAAAATAAAAGATTGTCAAATAAATAAATAAATGATAAAATCCAATTGTATTGTTTTTATCAAAATGAAAATTGGTGCAAAAGGAGGATTTCCCTAGAGGAATCACCCATCTTAGTACTACTCTCGCCTAAGCACGCAAAACTTTGCAATTCAAATGGAATCGATGCTTACCATTGGTATCATCGCACAGAAAAAACAGAAAAAAGATATTAAAAATTAAAAAAAAAGTCATAAAAAAGAAAAGGGCATAATGAAGAAAAATTAAAAAAAAAAGAAACAAAGATCTCATGCATCAATGCTAGTGTGATTGCACCCAAAAAAATTCAAAAAGAATTTCCATAAAAAAATTTCAAAAAGTATTGAAAACAAAAAGATAAAATCATAAAAAGGAAAGAATATAATAGAGAAAAATAAAAAATGAAATGAAATGAAGTAAAAAATAAAAAATTATCAAATAAATAAATAAATAATAAAATCCAATAGTATTGTTTTGTCAAAACGAAAATTGGTGCAAAACAAGGATTTCCCAAGAGGAATCACCCATCTTAGTACTACTCTCGACTAAGCACGCTAAACTTTGCAATTCAAATGGAATCGATGCTTACCATTGGTATCATCGCACAGAAAAATCAGAAAAAGATATTGAAAATTAAAAAAAAGTCATAAATAAGAAAAGAGCATAATGAAGAAAAATTCCAAAAAAAAATGAAATAAAAAATGAATAATGCAGCACCAATATTTCCTAGAAGGAACCACTCATCCTAGTACTACTCTCGCCCAAGTACGCTTGATTTTCAAGGTTCTAATGGGATCTAATGCGTCAATGGTAGTATGATTGCACCCAAAAAAATTCAAAAAGTGTTTCCATCAAAATATTTCAAAAAGTGTTGAAAACAAAAACACAAAATCATAAAAAGCAAAGAATATAATAGAGAAAAATAAAAAAAGAAATAAAACAAAATGAAAAATAAAAGATTGTCAAATAAATAAATAAATAATAAAATCCAATTGTATTATTTTGTCAAAACGAAAATTGGTGCAAAACGAGGATTTCTCAAGAGGAATCACCCATCTTAGCACTACTCTCGCCTAAGCACGCTAAACTTTGCAATTCAAATGGAATCGATGCTTACGATTCGTATCATCGCACAGAAAAATCAAAAAAAGATATTAAAAATTAAAAAAAATTCATAAATAAGGAACAAGCATAATGAAGAAAATTCAAAAAAAATGAAATAAAAAATGAATAATGCAGCACCAATATTTCCTAAAAGGAGCCACTCATCCTAGTACTACTCTCGACCAAGTACGCTTGATTTTCGAGGTTTTAATGGGATCTAATGCATCAATGCTAGTGTGATTGCACCCAAAAAAATTCAAAAACTCTTTCCATCAGAAAATTTCAAAAAGTATCGAAAACAAAAACATAAAATCATAAAAAGGAAAGAATATAATAGAGAAAAACAAAAAAAAATAAAATAAAAAAAAAGATTGTCAAATAAATAAATAAATAATAAAATCCAATTGTATTGTTTTGTCAAAATGAAAATTGGTGCAAAACGAGGATTTTCAAAGAGGAATCACCCATCTTAGTACTACTCTCTTCTAAGCACGCTAAACTTTGCAATTCCAATGGAATCGATGCTTACCATTGGTATTATCGCACAGAAAAATCAGAAAAAAGATATTAAAAATTAAAAAAAAGGTCATAAATAAGAAAAGAGCATAAAGAAGAAAAATTCAAAAAATAAAAAATAAAAAATGAATAATGCAGCACCAATATTTCCTAGAAGGAACCACTCATCCTAGTACTACTCTCGCCCAAGTACGCTTGATTTTCGAGATTCTAATGGGATCTCATGCGTCAATGGTAGTATGATTGCACCCAAAAAAATTCAAGAAGTGTTTCCATCAAAAAATTTCAAAAAGTATTGAAAACAAAAACATAAAATCATAAAAAGCAAAGAATATAATAGAGAAAAATAAAAAATAAAATAAAACAAAATAAAAAATAAAAGATTATCAAATAAATAATTAAATAATAAAATCCATGCATCAATGCTAGTGTGATTGCACCCAAAAAAATTCAAAAAGTGTTTCCATCAAAAAAATTCAAAAAGTATTGAAAACAAAAAGATAAAATCATAAAAAGGAAAGAATATAATAGAGAAAAAATAAAAAAAGAAATAAAAATAAAACAAAAAATAAAAAATTATCAAATAAATAAATAAATAATAAAATCCAATAGTATGGTTCTGTCAAAACAAAAATTGGTGCAAAACGAGGATTTCCCAAGAGGAATCACCCATCTTAGTACTACTCTCGCCTAAGCACGCTAAACTTTGCAATTCAAATGGAATCGATGCTTACCATTGGTATCATCGCACAGAAAAATCAGAAAAAAGATATTAAAAATTAAAAAAAAAGTCATAAATAAGGAAAGGGCATAACGAAGAAAAATTCAAAAAAATGAAATAAAAAATGAATAATGCAGCACCAATATTTCCTAGAAGGAACAACTCATCCTAGTGCTACTCTCGCCCAAGTACGCTTGATTTTCAAGGTTCTAATGGGATCTCATGCATCAATGCTGGTGTGATTGCACCCAAAAAAATTCAAAAAGTGTTTCCATCAAAAAACTTCAAAAAGTATTGAAAACAAAAACATAAAATCATAAAAAGGAAAGAATATAATAGAGAGAAATAAAAAATAAATAAAAATAAAGGAAAAAATAAAAAATTATCAAATAAATAAATAATTAATAAGATCCAATAGTATTGTTTTGTTCAAACGAAAATTGGTATAAAACGAGGATTTCCCAAGAGGAATCACCCATCTTAGTATTGCTCTCGCCGAAGCACGCTTAACTTTGCAATTCAAATGGAATCCATGCTTACCATTGGTATCATCGCACAGAAAAATCAGAAAAAGATATTAAAATTTAAAAAAGAAGTCATAAATAAGAAAAAAGTATAACGAAGAAAAATTCAAAAAAAATGAAATAAAAAATGAATAATGCAGCACCAATATTTCCTAGAAGAAACCACTCATCCTAGTACTACTCTCGCCCAAGTACGCCTGATTTTCGAGGTTTTAATGGGATCTAATGCATCAATGCTAGTGTGATTGCCCCCAAAAAAATTCAAAAAGTCTTTCCATCAAAAAATTTCTAAAAGTATCGAAAACAAAAACATAAAATCATAAAAAGGAAAGAATATAATAGAGAAAAACAAAAAAATAAATAAAATAAAATAAAAAATAAAAGATTGTCAAATAAATAAACAAATAATAAAATCCAATTTTATTGTTTTGTCAAAATGAAAATTGGTGCAAAACGAGGATTTTCAAAGAGGAATCACCCATCTTAGTACTCCTCTCTTCTAAGCACGCTAAACTTTGCAATTCAAATGGAATCGATGCTTACCATTGGTATTATCGCACAAAAAAATCAGAAAAAAGATATTAAAAATTAAAAAAAAGGTCATAAATAAGAAAAGAGCATAATGAAGAAAAATTCAAAAAAAAATAAAAAATGAATAATGCAGCACCAATATTTCCTAGAAGGAACCACTCATCCTAGTACTACTCTCGCCCAAGTACGCTTGATTTTCGAGATTCTAATGGGATCTCATGCGTCAATGGTAGTATGATTGCACCCAAAAAAATTCAAAAAGTGTTTCCATCAAAAAATTTCAAAAAGTATTGAAAACAAAAACATAAAATCATAAAAAGCAAAGAATATAATAGAGAAAAACAAAATAAAAAATAAAAGATTATCAAATAAATAATTAAATAATAAAATCCATGCATCAATGCTAGTGTGATTGCACCCAAAAAAATTCAAAAAGTGTTTCCATCAAAAAATTTCAAAAAGTATTGAAAACAAAAACATAAAATCATAAAAAGGAAAGAATATAATAGAGAAAAATAAAAAATAAATAAAAATAAAAAAATAAAAGATTGTCAAATAAATAAATAAATAATAAAATCCAATTGTGTTGTTTTGTCAAAACGAAAATTGGTGCAAAACGAGGATTTCCCAAAAGGAATCACCCATCTTAGTACTACTCTCGCCTAAGCACTCTAAACTTTGCAATTCAAATGGAATCGATGCTTACCATTGGTATCATCGCACAGAAATATCAGAAAAAGATATTAAAAATTAAAAAAAAGGTCATAATAAGAAAAGTGCATAATGAAGAAAAATTCAAAAAAATGAAATAAAAAATGAATAATGCAGCACCAATATTTCCTAGAAGGAACCACTCATCCTAGTACTACTCTCGCCCAAGTACGCTTGATTTTCGAGATTCTAATGGGATCTCATGCGTCAATGGTAGTATGATTGCACCAAAAAAATTCAAGAAGTGTTTCCATCAAAAAATTTCAAAAAGTATTGAAAACAAAAACATAAAATCATAAAAAGCAAAGAATATAATAGAGAAAAATAAAAAATAAAATAAAACAAAATAAAAAATAAAAGATTATCAAATAAATAATTAAATAATAAAATCCATGCATCAATGCTAGTGTGATTGCACCCAAAAAAATTCAAAAAGTGTTTCCATCAAAAAATTTCAAAAAGTATTGAAAACAAAAAGATAAAATCATAAAAAGGAAAGAATATAATAGAGAAAAATAAAAAAAGAAATAAAAATAAAACAAAAAATAAAAAATTATCAAATAAATAAATAAATAATAAAATCCAATAGTATGGTTCTGTCAAAACAAAAATTGGTGCAAAACGAGGATTTCCCAAGAGGAATCACCCATCTTAGTACTACTCTCGCCTAAGCACGCTAAACTTTGCAATTCAAATGGAATCGATGCTTACCATTGGTATCATCGCACAGAAAAATCAGAAAAAAGATATTAAAAATTAAAAAAAAAGTCATAAATAAGGAAAGGGCATAACGAAGAAAAATTCAAAAAAATGAAATAAAAAATGAATAATGCAGCACCAATATTTCCTAGAAGGAACAACTCATCCTAGTGCTACTCTCGCCCAAGTACGCTTGATTTTCAAGGTTCTAATGGGATCTCATGCATCAATGCTGGTGTGATTGCACCCAAAAAAATTCAAAAAGTGTTTCCATCAAAAAACTTCAAAAAGTATTGAAAACAAAAACATAAAATCATAAAAAGGAAAGAATATAATAGAGAGAAATAAAAAATAAATAAAAATAAAGGAAAAAATAAAAAATTATCAAATAAATAAATAATTAATAAGATCCAATAGTATTGTTTTGTTCAAACGAAAATTGGTATAAAACGAGGATTTCCCAAGAGGAATCACCCATCTTAGTATTGCTCTCGCCGAAGCACGCTTAACTTTGCAATTCAAATGGAATCCATGCTTACCATTGGTATCATCGCACAGAAAAATCAGAAAAAGATATTAAAATTTAAAAAAGAAGTCATAAATAAGAAAAAAGTATAACGAAGAAAAATTCAAAAAAAATGAAATAAAAAATGAATAATGCAGCACCAATATTTCCTAGAAGAAACCACTCATCCTAGTACTACTCTCACCCAAGTACGCCTGATTTTCGAGGTTTTAATGGGATCTAATGCATCAATGCTAGTGTGATTGCCCCCAAAAAAATTCAAAAAGTCTTTCCATCAAAAAATTTCTAAAAGTATCGAAAACAAAAACATAAAATCATAAAAAGGAAAGAATATAATAGAGCAAAACAAAAAAATAAATAAAATAAAATAAAAAATAAAAGATTGTCAAATAAATAAACAAATAATAAAATCCAATTTTATTGTTTTGTCAAAATGAAAATTGGTGCAAAACGAGGATTTTCAAAGAGGAATCACCCATCTTAGTACTCCTCTCTTCTAAGCACGCTAAACTTTGCAATTCAAATGGAATCGATGCTTACCATTGGTATTATCGCACAAAAAAATCAGAAAAAAGATATTAAAAATTAAAAAAAAGGTCATAAATAAGAAAAGAGCATAATGAAGAAAAATTCAAAAAAAAATAAAAAATGAATAATGCAGCACCAATATTTCCTAGAAGGAACCACTCATCCTAGTACTACTCTCGCCCAAGTACGCTTGATTTTCGAGATTCTAATGGGATCTCATGCGTCAATGGTAGTATGATTGCACCCAAAAAAATTCAAAAAGTGTTTCCATCAAAAAATTTCAAAAAGTATTGAAAACAAAAACATAAAATCATAAAAAGCAAAGAATATAATAGAGAAAAACAAAATAAAAAATAAAAGATTATCAAATAAATAATTAAATAATAAAATCCATGCATCAATGCTAGTGTGATTGCACCCAAAAAAATTCAAAAAGTGTTTCCATCAAAAAATTTCAAAAAGTATTGAAAACAAAAACATAAAATCATAAAAAGGAAAGAATATAATAGAGAAAAATAAAAAATAAATAAAAATAAAAAAATAAAAGATTGTCAAATAAATAAATAAATAATAAAATCCAATTGTCTTGTTTTGTCAAAACGAAAATTGGTGCAAAACGAGGATTTCCCAAAAGGAATCACCCATCTTAGTACTACTCTCGCCTAAGCACTCTAAACTTTGCAATTCAAATGGAATCGATGCTTACCATTGGTATCATCGCACAGAAATATCAGAAAAAAGATATTAAAAATTAAAAAAAAGTCATGAATAAGAAAAGTGCATAATGAAGAAAAATTCAAAAAAATGAAATAAAAAATGAATAATGCAGCACCAATATTTCCTAGAAGGAACCACTCATCCTAGTACTACTCTCGCCCAAGTACGCTTGATTTTCGAGATTCTAATGGGATCTCATGCGTCAATGGTAGTATGATTGCACTCAAAAAAATTCAAGAAGTGTTTCCATCAAAAAATTTCAAAAAGTATTGAAAACAAAAACATAAAATCATAAAAAGCAAAGAATATAATAGAGAAAAATAAAAAAAATAAAAAAAGAAATAAAAGATTATCAAATAAATAATTAAATAATAAAATCCATGCATCAATGCTAGTGTGATTGCACCCAAAAAAATTCAAAAAGTGTTTCCATCAAAAAATTTCAAAAAGTATTGAAAACAAAAACATAAAATCATAAAAAGGAAAGAATATAATAGAGAAAAATAAAAAATAAATAAAAATAAAAAAATAAAAGATTTTCAAATAAATAAATAAATAATAAAATCCAATTGTATTGTTTTGTCAAAACGAAAATTGGTGCAAAACGAGGATTTCCCAAAAGGAATCACCCATCTTAGTACTACTCTCGCCTAAGCACTCTAAACTTTGCAATTCAAATGGAATCGATGCTTACCATTGGTATCATCGCACAGAAAAATCAGAAAAAGATATTAAAAATTAAAAAAAAGTCATAAATAAGAAAAGTGCATAACGAAGAAAAATTCAAAAAAATGAAATAAAAAATGAATAATGCAGCACCAATATTTCCTAGAAGGAACCACTCATCCTAGTACTACTCTCGCCCAAGTACGCTTGATTTTCGAGATTCTAATGGGATCTCATGCGTCAATGGTAGTATGATTGCACCCAAAAAAATTCAAAAAGTGTTTCCATCAAAAAATTTCAAAAAGTATTGAAAACAAAAACATAAAATCATAAAAAGCAAAGAATATAATAGAGAAAAATAAAAAATAAATAAAACAAAATAAAAAATAAAAGATTATCAAATAAATAATTAAATAATAAAATCCATGCATCAATGCTAGTGTGATTGCACCCAAAAAAATTCAAAAAGTGTTTCCATCAAAAAATTTCAAAAAGTATTGAAAACAAAAAGATAAAATCATAAAAAGGAAAGAATATAATAGAGAAAAATAAAAAATAAATAAAAATAAAAAAATAAAAGATTTTCAAAAAAATAAATAAATAATAAAATCCAATTGTATTGTTTTGTCAAAACGAAAATTGGTACAAAACGAGGATTTCCCAAAAGGAATCACCCATCTTAGTACTACTCTCGCCTAAGCATGCTAAACTTTGGAATTCAAATGGAATCGATGCTTACCATTCGTATCATCGCACAGAAAAATCAGAAAAAAGATATTAAAAATTAAAAAAAAAGTCATAAATAAGGAAAGGGCATAACGAAGAAAAATTAAAAAAAATGAAATAAAAAATGAATAATGCAGCACCAATATTTCCTAGAAGGAACCGCTCATCCTAGTACTACTCTCGCCCAAGTACGCTTGATTTTCGAGATTCTAATGGGATCTCATGCGTCAATGGTAGTATGATTGCACCCAAAAAAATTCAAGAAGTGTTTCCATCAAAAAATTTCAAAAAGTATTGAAAACAAAAACATAAAATCATAAAAAGCAAAGAATATAATAGAGAAAAATAAATAAAAATAAAAAAAGTAAAAGATTATCAAATAAATAATTAAATAATAAAATCCATGCATCAATGCTAGTGTGATTACACCCAAAAAAATTCAAAAAGTGTTTCCATCAAAAAAATTCAAAAAGTATTGAAAACAAAAAGATAAAATCATAAAAAGGAAAGAATATAATAGAGAAAAAATAAAAAAAGAAATAAAAATAAAACAAAAAATAAAAAATTATCAAATAAATAAATAAATAATAAAATCCAATAGTATGGTTCTGTCAAAACAAAAATTAGTGCAAAACGAGGATTTCCCAAGAGGAATCACCCATCTTAGTACTACTCTCGCCTAAGCACGCTAAACTTTGCAATTCAAATGGAATCGATGCTTACCATTGGTATTATCGCACAAAAAAATCAGAAAAAAGATATTAAAAATTAAAAAAAGGTCATAAATAAGAAAAGAGCATAATGAAGAAAAATTCAAAAAAAAATAAAAAATGAATAATGCAGCACCAATATTTCCTAGAAGGAACCACTCATCCTAGTACTACTCTCGCCCAAGTACGCTTGATTTTCGAGGTTCTAATGAGATCTCATGCATCAATGCTAGTGTGATTGCACCCAAAAAAATTCAAAAAGTGTTTCCATCAAAAAATTTCAAAAAGTATTGAAAACAAAAACATAAAATCATAAAAAGCAAAGAATATAATAGAGAAAAATAAAAAATAAAATAAAACAAAATAAAAAATAAAAGATTATCAAATAAATAATTAAATAATAAAATCCATGCATCAATGCTAGTGTGATTGCACCCAAAAAAATTCAAAAAGTGTTTCCATCAAAAAATTTCAAAAAGTATTGAAAACAAAAACATAAAATCATAAAAAGGAAAGAATATAATAGAGAAAAATAAAAAATAAATAAAAATAAAAAAATAAAAGATTGTCAAATAAATAAATAAATAATAAAATCCAATTGTGTTGTTTTGTCAAAACGAAAATTGGTGCAAAACGAGGATTTCCCAAAAGGAATCACCCATCTTAGTACTACTCTCGCCTAAGCACTCTAAACTTTGCAATTCAAATGGAATCGATGCTTACCATTGGTATCATCGCACAGAAATATCAGAAAAAGATATTAAAAATTAAAAAAAAATCATGAATAAGAAAAGTGCATAATGAAGAAAAATTCAAAAAAATGAAATAAAAAATGAATAATGCAGCACCAATATTTCCTAGAAGGAACCACTCATCCTAGTACTTCTCTCGCCCAAGTACGCTTGATTTTCGAGATTCTAATGGGATCTCATGCGTCAATGGTAGTATGATTGCACTCAAAAAAATTCAAGAAGTGTTTCCATCAAAAAATTTCAAAAAGTATTGAAAACAAAAACATAAAATCATAAAAAGCAAAGAATATAATAGAGAAAAATAAAAAATAAAATAAAACAAAATAAAAAATAAAAGATTATCAAATAAATAATTAAATAATAAAATCCATGCATCAATGCTAGTGTGATTGCACCCAAAAAAATTCAAAAAGTGTTTCCATCAAAAAATTTCAAAAAGTATTGAAAACAAAAACATGAAATCATAAAAAGGAAAGAATATAATAGAGAAAAATAAAAAATAAATAAAAATAAAAAAATAAAAGATTTTCAAAAAAATAAATAAATAATAAAATCCAATTGTATTGTTTTGTCAAAACGAAAATTGGTGCAAAACGAGGATTTCCCAAAAGGAATCACCCATCTTAGTACTACTCTCGCCTAAGCATGCTAAACTTTGGAATTCAAATGGAATCGATGCTTACCATTCGTATCATCGCACAGAAAAATCAGAAAAAAGATATTAAAAATTAAAAAAAAAGTCATAAATAAGGAAAGGGCATAACGAAGAAAAATTAAAAAAAATGAAATAAAAAATGAATAATGCAGCACCAATATTTCCTAGAAGGAACCGCTCATCCTAGTACTACTCTCGCCCAAGTACGCTTGATTTTCGAGATTCTAATGGGATCTCATGCGTCAATGGTAGTATGATTGCACCCAAAAAAATTCAAAAGGTGTTTCCATCAAAAAATTTCAAAAAGTATTGAAAACAAAAACATAAAATCATAAAAAGCAAAGAATATAATAGAGAAAAATAAAAAATAAAATAAAACAAAATAAAAAATAAAAGATTATCAAATAAATAATTAAATAATAAAATCCATGCATCAATGCTAGTGTGATTGCACCCAAAAAAATTCAAAAAGTGTTTCCATCAAAAAATTTCAAAAAGTATTGAAAACAAAAACGTGAAATCATAAAAAGGAAAGAATATAATAGAGAAAAATAAAAAATAAATAAAAATAAAAAAATAAAAGATTGTCAAAAAAATAAATAAATAATAAAATCCAATTGTATTGTTTTGTCAAAACGAAAATTGGTGCAAAACGAGGATTTCCCAAAAGGAATCACCCATCTTAGTACTACTCTCGCCTAAGCATGCTAAACTTTGGAATTCAAATGGAATCGATGCTTACCATTGGTATCATCTTATAGAAAAATAAAAAAAAATATTGAAAATTAAAAAAAAAAGGTCATAAATAAGAAAAAGGCATAATGAAGAAAAATGCAAATATATATACATATATATATATATATATGATGGGTGTAGAACTAGCATTTCGTAGAAGGAACCACTCGCCCAAGTACTCTTGATTTTCAAGGTTCTAATGGGATCTCATACATCAGTGCTAGTGTGATTGCACCCAAAAAAATTGAAAAGGTGTTTCCATCAAAAAATTTCAAAAAGTATTGAAAACAAAAACATAAAATCATAAAAAGGAAAGAATATAATAGAGAAAAATAAAAAAAGAAATAAAAATAAGACAAAAAATAAAAGATTGTCAAATAAATAAATAAATAATAAAGTCCAATAGTATTGTTTTGTCAATACGAAAATTGGTGCAAATGCATTTCCAAATCGAAGCATTTGCAGGACAGCTTACTGAATTGTAGCAAACCCACCAATAGGAAAAACGATATAATGCCTTTGGTATCTTTGTTTACTAATGGCAACACAACTTATTTGGCATCAGTTTTTCCATTCTCCGTGAACACCTCAATTAACACAGGTAAAATCAAAAGTCCCGTTCTAGGAAGTTTTATTTGTCTAGGAAAGTTGATATAAGCTGTGTAGTGACAACCCTAGCTTTCTTACAGTACATTCAAGATAACCATGTAAAGAGCATTCTCACAAAGGTTCAGTGACTCTAAATTACTTTTAAAGAAAAAAAAGATCTAGAGAAGGAAACCACAACTTTTTTAAATACTATGCATATTCACGATAACAAGAAGACAGTGCTGCCAAAGCGCAAGAAGAAAACCATACCTTATCACATGCATTACCAAACTGCCAAGAAAATATGAATTGCAGAACTGCTGTGCAGCTTTAACCCCTTTCTGCAAATGATGGATATCCAATATTAGCAAACAGTGCAAACTAGTAAAGACCACAAGCTACAGTTTAAAACAATACAACTAGCAGAATGATCTCTGGTGTATTTCATGTTTAATCTGACTCAGATGACACAAATAAGTACGCTTTGCCACGAACTGAGCTGCTCGCAGGCTGCCTGGGTTCTGCTCATGGCTGGCTTGCCTAGTCTTGTTATAGTTTGTTTATTGACAAGTTTTCATTTAACTTGTCAGCCAGCTTAAATAAGTTAGTATTACAAATATTTATTTATATGTCACATGAAATATGTAACATAAAGTTTTTGGGTTTTCTGTTCTCAACGGTTATGATGCACAGCAACATGTGTAGCATGAGTAGAATACCTCCTGAAATAACAAGCTCTGTTTTTTCCTTCTTCATTCATCACCTAGAGGCAGATTTACTCCCTAACTTTTCTTTCCGTTTCTCTGTCATTACATTATATCAAATTGCTTACACACATACTATACGGGTATGTGTGCGTATGATCTTTTTGATAATTAAAGTATGTAGATCAAGAAAACAGAAGACTCGATGTGCCTGATGGCGGATCTTGATTGCAGGAAAAAAATATCTCTCACTCATTTCATAATGTTTCTTTTTATACAATGTTCTGGGATGTTCTTAACTAATTGATTTATGATTCAGATTCTATCCGTCAATTTTTGTAGATTTTGCTTGCTTTGTCAGTTATATGGGTACATTCACTGATGTCTAATGATGTGGGAGAAAATCATACATAAGAATACAAACTGCAACAAGAACAGATGATGGAGCAAAGCCAACCATTTATTTCCCAGAAAACACATCTTCGAACCGTGATAAGGGAATTATACTAACCTCTCGTAGAATCGTCTCCCATTTCTTGTATGCAACCATCATTAGCAAGGGGTTAGACCGTCAGTTCCCATCATTTGAATCACTTGAGCCTTCTAGCTTATCAGTCAACAAATCCAACTTTGCTCTTTCTACATTCAACCTCTGTAATTTGAATACAAAAAGTGAAACAAGTCAATGTCTACCAATTTCAGAATAGCAGGATTGACAAGCTCTTGGTACAGATCTGGGAAAGGGACCTCATCCTTAGGATACGAAAACGGACATTTGTGGCTCAGAAATGCTGCAATTGAGTGCACCGGTGACAAACAACCAAATATCCCATCATAGAGCGGCATCTGCGACGTGAATCCTCTTCTTCGCCGTTGCCCTTGAGAGGATCCAATCTTTTGATTGCACACGATTTCTCAGAGCATTTAATACTGGTCTGATTCCACGCCAAAAACGTGAACAGAAATAGCCGTTGTGAGGAGCACGTGAGCATTGATATCACACATCCATTTTTCATGTTTGCTGCGGATCGTGGTCAAAGCTGGGCTGGGCTGGGCTGGGCTGACTCGATACATCATGTAACTCTGTAATTGGGCTGGGCTGAGCTGGGCAGGGCTGACTGTAGCTCTCATGTAAACAGGACTGCATTGGGCTCGGCTGGACTGATTGCATATGGCGTGTGTCCAGTTCCAGTTGCCTATGGTAATGTGCTTTCTGCTTCTGGTGCTGCCCTACCATCTGTAGTAATGATGTATCCATATAATCAGGATATCGGCTATGGTTCTTCTGCTGAGTGCTTTGAGTTTGGGTCTCTCCAAACTGTGCATTTCTCAGGCATGGATAGGCATTATTAAGGATCAGATCAACCCTCTTCCTCCAACTTGGGAGGTAATTGCTCTGTTCTTTATATTAAATGCCAAGTTTACTCCATTGGAGCTATTAACTAATAAGGTTGTTCTTCTAGAGGTTTCCATAGATGGCTGCTGGTTTCTCTTATAACCGTGCTTACTAGAAAACGAGACCTTTTTTTAGCTAGAGGGCATTGCAAGCTTAGAATAGCTTCAGATTGGTATGTATGAGCCAAGCTTAATCTCAGTCTTTAACTGATGAAATTTTGCATCTATACCAAACAGAAATTTTAGTGGTTTAATAGACTAAGTGCTGAGCTACTTCAGCCTGTTCATCATTTTACTCTACTAAGAAAATCTGGTAGCAAAAGATTGAGCTCAGGCATGCAGGACACTTCTTTCTTTCTATGGGACAGGTTGAAATGTCTCTCTACCATCTTGTTTCTTTTAAAGCTCTATTTCCTGCTAATGTATATCTTGTTTCCAGTAACTACTTGCATTCCTGAAAAACATAAATTTATACATGTTCTTGACTAACCAGATAGCAATATAGCCAATGTTGACAATGTTTCTGATGTGAGCAAAGTGAGATAGAACAATTCCATGATGGTGTCTTGCATTAACTGAAACTAGCACCTTCCGCATTCCCAAATACCAGTAATATGGGAAAGTCGAGTAGCCTCACTCTTGCAAGGTTGATTTTGGGTCTCTGCATCAGGTGCTATGGTCAAAAGTTTATTTAATTTAACGTCAACAAAAAACTTTTTTATATATTTATATGATTTTTCTGGAATTTTAGGCTTCAACATCTAACGTAACTTTGAGCTTCATTTAAATTATATTAAGTTTGCATGTGTATTTTTTCTCGCTGAACTCTAAAAATCTGCCTGCACCACATTGGGTGCCTTCAGCTTCATGATTGTGCTGGTACAGTCTTAACTAAGTTTAATCTGACTATTGTTACGTGACAATACTTTTGACGTTTGTTTTTATCTTAATATTGTTCCCTGATTATCATTAGCAGGTTTTTTATTTTAGTTTTAATTTCTGACCAAGAGGAGGAATCAATAAGAGGTGCGATATTGATCATAATTGACTTTTCCGTTTCTGATAGAGGGGAGCAGCATTTATGGCTTATGAAGCACAATCTGAAGCACTGCCCAAATCGAACTACTTGTTCTATTAAAAGGCTTGGCAAGCCGAGTACTTTATTAATTTTATTATGCGTTCATGCTAATGGGTTAACATGGAGAAAAACATCACCTCATACTCATTCATGGGGACTCACAATGACTGTTAGCAGCCACTACATCGCGTGTGGCAGTGAAACAAACCAAGTATACATCTACGATAAGGTAAGAAAACACTTCAAGTGGTGGTTGATGTTTATGCATGTTAGCTTGAAAACTAAGTGGTATAAGGTGCCATGCTGCAGGAAGTCTCCAAACTTGTGACATGGCATGGATTTGGCTCACCTGATATGGATGATAACGATGAAAATGCAGGATCTTACTTCATCAGTGCTGTGTGCTGGAAGAGTGACTCCCCTACCATATAGCTGCTAGTGCTTGCTACTTGAAACAATTAGAGAAGGCATAGTATTTTAGTAGGAAAACATTAAGCGAAAAGTTTTTGTTGTTCATTGTTCACAGCTTTAGCTACTTGTGTATATAATTTATTGGAAGTGCAAAGTAAGAGATACTCTCTTTAACTTGATGAGGCCTCGGTTTTGTAAATTCCGTAAATTTTGAAAACTTTTGATAAATGCATTTTTAATTTTGGCTGCTTTTTTTTTATAGTGAATTATGTGCATGAGAAATTTTTTACCACTAATTTATATTTCTTCTTATAGTTTATGAGTGGACAACCAAGATCTAGGAATTTGAAACGGTTTTCGCAAGGTCAGTAGGAGGGGAGCTAGTAGCATGGTCATAGTCAAGATTTGGAATGGGAAATTGAAAATTAATGAGGATGATCCCTCATCTTATATTTTGATATGTTTGGCGGGAGAGGAACAGGAAGGCCATTGATAATATTGAGACACCAGTAGTTATTTTGAAAGAATTATGATTAGAGTTCTGAAGTTGTGGAATTAGGAATTTTTTTTTTTTTTAAGTGAGGAAGATATAGTTGACTTTATAGAGTTACTAATGTCTAAAGCCTAATTATACATGTAATAGTTGCACCCTTTTAGTGCGCAATAAATACCATCTTTCTAGTTTTGAATGGCTTTTACAGCAACTCTAGCAGTTGCTTCTGTCTTATTTTATAGCCCAAACAATTTTGTTTAATTGTTCTTTCACCTCATGAAAGTTTATTGCTATCTTAGCTGTTCTTTTCATAGTTTATTAATAAATATAATAATGAAAATGGTTAATTAAGCAACATCTTAGTATAGTTTTGTAGCTTGGATAAATGGGAGAGACGGTAAATATTAACTTTCATAATGACTACTACATAAAAAAATATTTTCATATTGAAATAGAATATAAGATGATAATTTTGATCATACCTCAAGAAAAGAAAAGAAAATAAACCAAGACAAATTTTAAAACTTAATCTATAAGTTGAACAAATATTTTCAAGCAAAATAGAAAAAAATTGAACAATTAAACCCCGTCTAACTAGTAATGTTCATTATATTACCTCTACAAGTGAGTGGATATCATGTGTCAGAGCATGTTAACAAGTTGAACAAATATTTTCAGGCAAAATAGAGAAAAATTGAACAATTAAACCCAGTTTAACTAGTAATGTTCATTATATTACCTCTACAAGTGAGAGGATATCATGTGCCAGAGAGCATGTTAAAGTCACCATTAGTTTGTCCTGCCAACTATAGGCCTGATTTTGAATCCTAGACAACTATAATTGAAGAGGTTACAATGACATATTCAAAGTCCAAGCAACAAAAAGGAAAGAGTAACATAGGAAAATAAAAAAGTCATCTGACTAGTAACAAGATTGGCATCACCATTATTTTTAAATACCAAATTGTCTTTAGGATGAGTTAGCCCATTTATTAGCTTGATGTCTCCAATAATTGCTCTAAGAATCAAAGGATACACTATCCTCAACTTCGGTACTAAAAGAAACTTTAAATCACTGAGGTTGACATTTACATTTGGTTTAACCTTTAAAAGCTCCATGAAACATATCTTGATGCAATCGATTGATTAAACAATTGAAACTTATATGTAAATTTTATTACCTTGGGGTTGCATCCTTGTAGCAGAAGGTATTGTACAAAACAATCGCGAAACATATCTTGATGCAACCAATTGGTTCATACCAACACTTGGACCCATGGACTGATTTTTTGCCAACTATTAAAAGGTGTAAGTAGCCTTACATCTTCAAGAATGATGTCATTAATTTCATGAAGTGTAAATGTCCTTGGTACCACTTGAATTCATAAAGTAACAAAGTTTGCTTTATTTCACCATAAATTTCTACAAATTATTGATGGTTACACCATAATTCTGATTGAAGGGAGAATAAAGGCTTGTATACCTTAAGAACACGAGACTTTAAAGGATCAATGAAGCCCTAAACTACGCCACTTATTACTATAAATAAAAAGAATAAAGAAAGATAGTATGAAGCTTTAATGATCACTAAGTGGTTTTAATTAGTAAGTGAAGGAATCTTTAGAATCAAATAATTGTTTATACCTTTTGCCTAATCAATTTGAGTCATACAATATAATTTTGCTAGCAAGCATAACCATGTCTTTCTCATTGAAGATACTCTTGTGATATATTATACACATGCGACCTATAATCATTTAGGAGAAAAAAAAAAGAAAAATTATCTTAATGAAATGTTCAATTTTATCTTAAATTACATTAAAATATTTTTTCTACCAGAGATTGGAAGTACAAGAATTAAAAACAAGATAAGCAGAAGGATTCCAACTATAGCTTAATAAGATTTAAAGAGAAGATTGTGATTTATAAACTGTAGTTTGGTAGCAATTCTATTGAAACCAATCCTCGAACAACTTTAAAAAAAAAAAAAGATACATAGTTAACCTCATGATGACATAGTAACACGATAGAAAAATAACTGTGATTAAAAGGCCTTATTTCATAAATAGGAAGTAAGATTGCAAACCGGGCGGGGCCACGAATTTTTGAAATTGTTCAAGTTTAAATAATTTGCATTTTATTGTGTAAGTACATAGACATACCTATTGTTAATAGCCTTCAGACATATCAAATAAATCAAAAAGAAAAATTGAAAAAAAAAATACTCTATTGATCTTCTTGCAACACTCATGACCACATCAAGATACTCAAGAAAATATACAATCAAATTATATGTTTTCTCCAAAAAAGAAAATACATGTTTAGAGCTTGAATTCTCATTCTTTGCATTTTATGTGCAATAAAAAGTTAAATACAAATCAGGTTGATAATAAGTGTTAAAATAAAATAAAATAATTCAAGAAAATAAAAAGATTTAGGAAAAATAAAAAAGAACATCCAAAAAAAGGAATAAATTAAAAAAACATAAAAGGTGAAAAAATTAAAAAGAAAAGAAGAAAAGAAGGCAAATAAAATGGAAAGAAAATCAAATAAAATTTAAAAAAATTTGAAGAACGTACTGGAAATCAAACAATAGAGAACGGGAATCAAAGAAAATTGAAAAAGAAATCTAAGAAACTAAAGAAACAAAAAGAAAATCAAATAAAATGAAGAAATTTAAAAAAAAGTTGCCAAAATTAAAAAAAGAGAAGAAAAGGAAGAAAAGGAAAAAAAATAACAAAATAACAAAAATCAAAGAAAAGAGCATAATGGAGGAAAGTCCAAAAAAAATGGAAGATCATCAAATGGAAGGAAAGAAAATAAATAAAAAATCAAAAAAATATTTTTATGCAAAAAATGGATGCAACTCGAGAATTTTCTAAAAGAAATCACTCATTCTAGTACCACTCTTGCCAAAGCACGCTTAAATAATGAAAAGAAAAAAATAAATCAAAATAATAAAATCTATAAAAAAAAATTTATGAAAGAAAGGTGCAACACAAGAATTTCTGAGGAGAACTACCCATCCTAGTAGTATTCTCGCTCAACCATATCTAACTTCGAAGTTCTTAGGGGATCCGATACATTATTACTAGTATGATTGAACCTTAAAGTATAAAAAATATTAAAAATGAAAGAAAATAATGAAATTAATACAAAAAAGCAAAAATAATTAAAAACGATAGAAAAAAGAAACAAAAATAAATCAAAAGATAATCAAAAGAAAAAAAATAAAAAATAATCAAATCCCAAAATACTTTTTTATGAGAAAAAGGAAGGTGCAATACTAGGATTTCCAAGCAACAATCACCCATCCTAGTGCTACTCTCGCCCAAGCTCGCTTATATTCAGAATTCTGATGGGATCCAACGCATTAGTACTTGTATGATCACACCTAAAAGTCTAAAAATTATTGAAAATAAAAAAATGACCACAAAAAAGAAAAAAACATAACAAAGAAAAAGAAAAAAACATAACAAAGAAAAAGAAAAAAATATATATAAATAAATTAACATAAAACCAAACAAAATCTAAAGGAAGAAAAGAAAATAAATTAAAAATAACATATTAAAAAATAAATTTTTTGAAGATAAAGATGGGTGCAACATGGGTATTTCCTAGAACGAACCACTCATCTTACTACTACTCTCACTCTTAACTTCGGAGTTCTAATACGATCCAGTGCATCAATGCTGATATGGTCGCACCAAAAAAATTCAAAAAGTATTTCTATAAAAAAAATTCAAAAAGCATTGAAAATGAAAAGATGAAATAATAAAAAAGAAAAGAACATAATGAATAAAAATATTTTTATGAGAATAATGGTGCAACATAAGGATTTTCTAGAAGGAATCATCCATTCTAGTACTACTTATGCTCAACCACGCTTAACTTCAGGTTCTAATGTAATCTAATATATTAATGTTAGTATAATTGTACTCAAAATTTTAAAAAAATATTAAAAGAAAACAAGAAAGAAAATTAAAAAAAAAAAGACATAAAGGAGGCAAATACAAAAAATAAAATTAAAAATAAAATGAAAGATCATCAAATTAAGAAAAAGATACAAATTCAAAAATGTTTTTTATCCAAAATAAAGGGATGCGACATGAGAAAATTTTTTTAAAAAACATGAAGAGAAATCGAAAAAAGCTAAAAAAAAAAAACTAAAAATAATCTAAAGAATAGATAAAATACAAAAATTTGAATAAAATCTTTGCAAAGGAAATAACTGAAAGTGAACAACAAAAATATCAAGAAAACAAAAGAAAATAGATTAAATTCTACCAAAAATTACGTAAACACGAAATGATCTAACACAGTGGCATGCCTTCATAAATACAATTATGAGATTTGAAGATAAAACAAAGGAACATCACTCTAGATGTCACTTGAAGAATAACGGGTCACTCCTTTTATCTACTTTAACTCCTCTGTCTTCCTCTCCACCTTTCTTCCTATCCAAGAAAAATTATGGTAAAGTTTTCATTCAATGTTGGAAAAGTTTGATAAGATTAGCTCCAATAAGACCATCTTTCCTATAAAAGCACTAGCATAAAAATACTTTTGTCACTAATAACAAATGGATTTAGATGAAAGTCTTAATTAGAAAGCGTTTCAATGTACAAAATCCTATGACTTGAATTTCAAAGTCCAAGCACCAGATTTAGGCGTTTCAAATGTAATCTACCTATCAAAGCCTCTAACTAGCATAATTACTACCAACAAAATTTGGTGCCGACATATTCAAGTAATAAAAAATAAATGTTGTAGAAACCATATCAGAGGAGTTACTGAAAACTAAATAAAAATCAGAAAATGGCATATTTCTATAATAGAACCATCATCATGAACCAAGATGGAGAATAAAAGACAAAAGAGTTAACCAAGTTACTTCCTATTAAGACCTAATGATAAACTAGCAAGAACAATGTAGGTACCAAATGCTATAAATGGGATGTATAAGTCTGTGGCATCATATCATAAACTGAGGGCTTATAGGAGAGCCTTGCTTCTATTAGCCTAGATATTCTCATCCAATGGTCCTGACAGGAAAACAAAAAAAAAATTATGGGGAAAGAAAAAAGGTACCAACAATAAAATTTAAAAAGGATATCGACTTACCTTGTGTAAGAATAAAAATTAGACAACCTTCAACTTATTCCTCACATAACGATCATTTACTTGAAAGTAGTATTATGGATCAAAGAAGGAGCTACTTATATGTTCAATTCAGAATCATTGAAAAAAAAAAACATGTAACAATTGATAACTAATGAATCAAATCAAAGGAGAAATTAAAAAAAAAAAAAGACAACCAACAAAATTCAAAAAATTTATAAAATATCTCATAGCAACTTACGTTTAACAAGAAATGGATAAACATGTACGAATCCATACCTGCAACTAGTAGAGAAGCAATAACTTCCTGTTTGGATAGGGCCATTTTTTTCTGCCACTAAGACCAGTCCTCTTCTATGCATGACAAAAAGTAGCATTACTCTCAGGCGTTACAAAATAAGCCTCCTCCATGGGCACCATCAAATCCTTTATAACCTTGCAAGCACCACGTTTTCTTGTATTAAGGTACCTTCAAAATCAAACGATTTGCCTATAAAGCAAGACATTTAAATTTCATTGAATAGATGGCCTATCCACATGAGGTTTAAACTTCTGCCCAGTTTCTTCCCTTTTTGTATATTAAAAGTTCATCTTATAAACTAAATGATCTATGTAAACATGGTTACACAGATAAACCATTAGGTTATCTAAACATTAGTATATTTCAATAAGCATCTCAATACTCACCAAAGCTTTTTTCTAAAGTGAAAAATCCTCTAAGTGGAGCATCTTTTTATTCTATTTAATCTGTATATGGATCAACTTATTGAAATCAAATGACAAATATTAGGCATAAAAAATCAGAATTAGAAATATTAATTTCCCAATCTAGCAGCCAAGAACATTCCAAAAAACTAAAATATTTGCAGAAAGCTCAAAAAAAAAAAAACCAAATAAAATAAGGAGAATAAGCAACTTACTTGTATGCACATGCATCATTAACAGTCCAAACAAACCATTTCAAGTCAATTGCATGTATAGTAAAATCAATTTCAGTCAGTTGATCCGACTTTTATTTGAGAAGAAAAATAATCAGACAAACTCTTGTAAGTAGGCAGCGTACAATATCTCAGAGGCACTTCCACTTACATTATTTTTTGGCAGTATACTGTTAAGAGCTCACAGAGTTAACGAGTTTTGAACATAGTGTTGTGCGTCCAAATATAAGTTAAAGCAACTAGATAAAATTCTCATAAGGAATTATATCAAAACTTATCACTAATCCAATAACTCATGTAAAGTCAAAGCATGCCTTCTACAAAATTCAATATTTCAAATAACTGTAACAAAAAGTTGTCATAAATACAAAAGCTTCTAACTGTATTTAAAAAGCTTGTAACATCTCCCAAACATGATAGACAGATGAGAGCTTCCATAAACGCTATTTCTTTTAGTTAAGCGTTTTCTTATAAGTTTAATAATCTCAGTGGCGAATTTTACTTAGCAACTCTATCAACATACTAAACTCATTTATGAACTTGTTAAAACATTGTAAAAGCAACCTAGTGGTTATATAATTCTTGAATAGTCATTAGAAAGGAAGGCATAATGTCTTCATAAAAACAAATATATGTCATTTTTATTTTCTCTGGTTTTTCCAATAAGTGCGAATATCCTTATTCTCTTAACAACTTTATTGACCTTTCAACAAAAAAAAAACAAAAAACAAACGAACTAAGTTGCATTCTCAAAATGGACAAAATATTGAAAGCCTTTTTAAAAAAATCGAAGAAACTCAAGGAAAGAAATAGAAGAAAATAAAATAAATAAAGTTCTAAAAAATTTTAAAAATCATATGAAAATAAATTAAGTAAAATGCAATATAAAAAATAAAAAATCTAGAAAAAAAAACAAAAATAACATAAAAAGTAATATTATAAAAAAACGTAAAAGATTAAAAAAATACTAAAGAAAATCAAATGAAATTAAAAAAATATAAGAATATACTAAAAATCAAACAATAAAGAAAGTGAATCAAAGAAAATTCAAAAAGAAATCTAACAAAATTGAAGAAACAAAAAGAACATCCAATAAAATGAAGAAATTAGAAACAAGTTTTCGAAATTAAAAAAGATAAGAAAGGAAAGAGAAGGAAATGAAAAAGGGTAAAAATAAAACAAGTAAAAAAATCAAAGAAAGGAGCATAATGGAGGAAATGCAAAAAAAGAAAATGAAAGATCATCGAATAGAAGAAAAGAAATAAATCAAAAATCAAAAAATATTTTTTTAAAAAAAAAGAAATGCAGCACTAGAATTTTCTAGAGGAATAACCCATCCTAGTACCACTCTCGCCAAAGCACGCATAAATAATCAAAAAGATAAAAAAAATAAAAAATAATAAAATCTAAAAATATTTGTTTATAAACAGAAGGGTGCAATAGGATTTCTCAAGAGAACCACCCATCCTAGTACTATTCTCGCTCAACCACGTCTAACTTCTGAGTTCTTATGGGATCCGATGCATTAGAGCTGGTATGATGAAACATAAAAATTCAAAAAAATATTGAAAATGAAAGAAAAAATAATATTAGTATCAAAAAAAATAAAAGAGGATGATGAAAAAAAGATAAAAAAACAAAAATAAAATAAATAAAACAAAAGATAATCAAAGAAAAAAGAAAAAAAATTAAAATCTAAAATTAAAAATTAAAAATTATATTTTTATCAAAAAAAAAAAGTGTGCAATACGAGGATTTTTAAGGAGAAATTACCCATCCTAGTACTATTCTCCCCCAATCAAGCTCAACTTCAAATTTCTGATGGGATCTGGTGCATTAATACTGGTACGATCGCACTCAAAAATTTAAAAATTATCAAAAATAAAATAAAAAATCATAAAAAAGAAATAAAACTTAATAGAGAAAAACATAAAAATATAAAAATAAATTAAAATAAACAAAAAATATTATAAAGAAAGAAAAATAAATAAATAATAATAGATTAGAAAAAAGATTTTATAAAAAAAAGAATGGTGCAAACCTGAATTTTTCCTAGAAGGAACCACTTATCCTAATACTACTCTCACCCAAGCATGTTTGACTTAGGAGTTCTAGTGGTATCTAGTGCATCAATGCTGGTATGATCGCACCCTAAAAAATAAAATCAAATAAATAAATAACAAAATCTGAAAAAAAAAAAAAAAACAAAATCTAAAAAGAATGGTGCAAACATGAGCATTTATATAAAAAAAAATTTAAAATTATTGAAAACGAAAACATAAAATCATAAAAAAGAAAAGAACATAATGGAAAAAAAATACGAAAAAGAAACAAAGATAAAATGAAAAATGAAAGATTGTCAAATAAATGTATAACAAAATCTAAAAATATTATTTTATCAAAATGAAAAATGGTACAATACGAGGATTTTCCAAGAGGAATCACCCATCTTAGTACTACTCTCATCCAAGCACCCTTAACTTTGCAGTTCAAATGGGATCAATGCTTACTATTAGTATGATCGCACTCAAAATTCAAAAAAAAATTGAAAATTAAAAAAAAAGGTCATAAATAAGAAAAAAGTATAATGGAAAAAAATACAAAAAATAAAATTAAAACAAAATATTATGAAATAATAAAATAATAAAATAAACAAATATTTTTATAAGAATAAATGTGCAACACAAGGATTTCCTTAAAAAAATCACCCATTCTAGTACTACTCCCTCTCAAGCATGCTTAACTTCAGATTTCGATGTAATTTGATGCATCAGTGTTGACATAATTACACTCAAATTTTCAAAAAGAAATATTGAAATGAAGAAAAAAAAAAAGAAAATCACAAAAAAGAAAAGGCAAGAAGGAAGAAAATGCAAAAAATAATAAAATAAAATGAAAGACCATTAAAAGAAAAAAATAATTAAAAATAATAAAAATTCAAAAATATTTTTTATCCAAAAAAAGGTGTAACATGAGCAAAAGGTTCCGAAAAATGAACAAAAAATTGAAAGAAACTAAAATACTAAACATAATCTAAAGAAAACATAAAATACAAAAATATGGATAAAAATCCTTAGAAAATAAAATAAGTGAAAGAAACAACAAAATATTAAGAAAAACGAAAAAATAGATTAAAGTCAACTAAAAATTATATAAATAGGAAATGATCTAACACAGTGACATGCCTTCAAGAAATACAACTATGAGATTTGAAGACCAGACAACACTAGCATGGTAAAAGCCATAAGATAATCCATTAGAGAAAAGAAAAGTCACTCTAGATGGCACTTGAAAAATTACTAGTAACTCCCTTTATCTACTTTTAGTCTTCTATCTTTCTCTTCCTCTCTTTCTATCTAAGAAAAATTATAGTTAAATTTTTCATTGGAGAAATTTGATAGGAATAGCTCCAACATGGCCACCTTTCCCATAAAAGCACTAGTATAAAAATACTTTTGTCATTGATAACAAATAAATTTAGATGAAAGTCTTGATTAAAAAGTATTTCAAAGTACCAAGTCCTTCAAAGTCCAAGCCTCAGATTTAGGTGTTTCAAATGTAATCTACCTATCAAAGTCTCTAATTGCCAAAACGCAAAAGAGTTAACCAACTTACTTCCCCTTAAGACCCAATGACAAGCTAGCAACAAAAACATAGTACCAAATGCTATAAATGAGATGTGTGAGTCTAGGGCATTATATCATAAACTGAGGGCTTATAAGAAAAGCCTTCCTCCCACTAACCTAGATATTCTTGTCCAATGGCCTTGATAGAAAAACAAAAAAAAATAATAATAATAATAAAATCTTATAGGGCAAGAAAAAAAGTGCCAATAATAAAATTCGAGAAGGATATCAACTTACCTTGTGCAAGAATGGAAATAAGAAAACCTCAACTCATTCCTTACATAATGATCATTTATTCAAAAGAAATACTGTGGATTAAAGAATGAGATACTTGTATGTTCATTTTGAAATAAAAAAAAAAGTAAGAAAAACATGTAGCAATTAATAATTAACGAATCAAATCAAATCAAAAAAGAAAGAAGAAAACCAACAAAATCCAAAAAAAATTTTAGAATGTCTCACAGTAACTTAGGTTTAATAAGAAAAGGATAAGCATGTAAGAATCCATACTTACAACTAGTAGAGAAGTAATAACTTCTTGTTTGGATAGTGCAATTTTTTCCACTATTATGACCGATCCTTCTTCATCCAAGAAAAAAAGAAGCATTAGATTAAGATGCTTCAAAGTAAGCCTTTTCCATCGGCACCATCAAATCCCTTACAACCTTGCATGCACCACCTTTTCTTATATTAAGGTACCCTTAAAATCAAACGATTTGCCTATAATTCAAGGCATGCAAATGCCATTGAATAGAAGGCAACTTCATCTGCAAGGCCTATCCACATGAGGTTTAAACTTTTGGCTAGTTTCTTGCCTGTTTGCATATTAAAAGTTTATCTCATAAATTAAATGATCTACATAAACATGGGTAGACAGATAAACCATCGAAATCATCCAAACAACAATATACTTCAATGAGCATCTCAACACTCTTCAAAGCTTATTCCTCAAGTGAAAAATCCTCTAAGTAAAACATTTTTCTATTCTATTAAATCTATATATCGAACAACTTATTGAAATCAAATAGCAAATATTAAGCCAAAAAAATTAGAATCAGAGATATCAATTTCCCAATCTAGCAACCAAGAACATTCCGTAAAACTGAAATATTTGCAGAAAACTCAAAAATAAAAATAAAATAAAATAAGAAGGATAGACAACTCACTTACATACACGTGCATCTAACTGCATGTACAACAAAATCAATTTCAGTAAGTTGATTAGACTTTTACTTGAGAAGAAAAATAATCACACACACTCTTATAAGTTGATAGCGTACAATATCCCTGAGGCATTTTCACTTACTTATTTTGGCATCATATTGTTGGAAGCTCACAAAGTTAATGAGTTTTGAACATGTTAGTGTGCATCTAAATATAAGTCAAAGCAACTTGATAAAATTTTCATAAGGAATAATATCAAAACTTATCACTAATCCAATATCTCATGCCAAGTCAAAGCATGCCTTTTACTAAATTCAATATTTCAACTAGGTGTAACAAAAAGCTACCACAAATACAAAAGCATTTAACTGTATTCAAAAAGCTCGTAGCATCTCCCAAAGATGATAAATAGATAAGACCTTCCACACACAGTTTCTTTTAGTTAAACATTTGCTGATAAGCTTAATAATCTCAATGGCAACTTTTACTTAGCAACTCTACCAATATATCAAAAGATGATCAAACAAATAAATAAACAATAAAATCTAATAACATTGCTTTATCAAAATGAAAATTGGTACAAAATGACGATTTTTCAAGAGGAATCACCCATCTTAGTACTACTCTCGCGCAAGCACGCTTAACTTTGCAATTCAAATGGAATCGATGCTCACCATTGGTATCATCACATAGAAAAATTAAAAAAATATGTATTGAAAATTAAAAAAAGTCGTAAATAAGAAAAAGGTATAATGAAGAAAAATGCAAAAAATAAAATAAAATAAAAAATAAAGGGTATAAAACCAGCATTTCCTAGAAGGAACCACTCATCCTAGAACTATTTTCGTCCAAGTACGCTTAACTTCAAAGTTCTAATGGGATCTCATTCATAAGTGCTAGTGTGATTGCACCAAAAAAATTCAAAATGTATTTCTATCAAAAAGATTCAAAAAATATGGAAAACAAAAACATAAAACCATAAAAAAGAAAGAAATAACGGGGAAAAATAAAAAAAAGAAATAAAAATAAAATAAAAAATAAAACATGATCAAATAAATAAATAACAAAATCCTATATTATTGTTTTGTCATCAAAACGAAAATTGGTGCAAAACAAGGACTTCCTAAGAGGAATCACCAATCTTAGTATTGCTCCCGCCCTAGCACGCTTAACTTTGCCATTCAAATGGAATCAATGCTTACCATTGGTATCATCGCACAGAAAAAAATGAAAAAAGATATTAAAAATTAAAAAAATTATAAATAAGAAAAGAGCATAATGAAGAAAAATTCAAAAAAAAAAGAAATAAAAAATGAATAGTGGAGGCACCAATATTTCCTAGAAGGAACCACTCATCCTAGTACTACTCTCCCCCATGTACGCTTGATTTTCGAGGTTCTAATGGCACCTCATGCATCAGTTTTAGTGTGATTGCACCCAAAAAAATTCAAAAAGTGTTTCTATGAAAAAAAATTCAAAGAGTATTGAAAAAGAAAACATAAAATCATAAATAAGAAAGAATATAATGGAGAAAAATGAAAAAGAAATAAAAATAAAACAAAAAATGAAAGATTACCAAACGAATAAATAAATAATAAAATCTAATTGTATTGTTTTGTCAAAACGAAAATTGATGCAAAACAAGAATCTTCCAAGAGAAATCACCCATCTTAGTGCTACTCTTGCCCAAGCACGCCGTACTTTGCAATTCAAATGGAATCGATGCTTACCATTGGCATCATCGCATAGCAATACCTAAAAAATATTGAAAATTAGAAAAAAAAAGTCATAAATAAGAAAAAAGCATAACTAAGGAAAACGCAAAAAAAAAAAAAAAGAATAATTCAGCACCAATATTTCCTAGAAGGAACCACTCATCCTAGTACTACTCTCGCCAAAGTACGCTTGATTTTCGAGGTTTTAATGGGATCTAATGCATCAATGCTATTGTGATTGCACCCAAAAAAAATTCAAAAAGTGTTTCCATCAAAAAATTTCAAAAAGTATTGAAAACAAAAACATAAAATCATAAAAAGGAAAGAATATAATAGAGAAAAATAAAAAAAATAAATAAAAATAAAAAATAAAAGATTGACAAATAAATAAATAAATAATAAAATCCAATTGTATTGTTTTGTCAAAACGAAAATTGGTGCAAAACGAGGATTTCCCAAAAGGAATCACCCATCTTAGTACTACTCTAGCCTAAGCACTCTAAACTTTGCAATTCAAATGGAATCGATGCTTACCATTGGTATCATCGCACAGAAATATCAAAAAAAGATATTAAAAATTAAAAAAAAAGTCATGAATAAGAAAAGTGCATAATGAAGAAAAATACAAAAAAATGAAATAAAAAATGAATAATGCAGCACCAATATTTCTTAGAAGGAACCACTCATCCTAGTACTACCCTCGCCCAAGTACGCTTGATTTTCGAGGTTCTAATGAGATCTCATGCATCAATGCTAGTGTGATTGCACCCAAAAAAATTCAAAAAGTGTTTCCATCAAAAAATTTCAAAAAGTATTGAAAACAAAAACATAAAATCATAAAAAGGAAAGAATATAATAGAGAAAAATAAAAAATAAATAAAAATAAAAAAATAAAAGATTGTCAAATAAATAAATAAATAATAAAATCCAATTGTATTGTTTTGTCAAAACGAAAATTGGTGCAAAACGAGGATTTCCCAAAAGGAATCACCCATCTTAGTACTACTCTCGCCTAAGCACTCCAAACTTTGCAATTCAAATGGAATCGATGCTTACCATTGGTATCATCGCACAGAAAAATCAGAAAAAGATATTGAAATTTAAAAAAGAAGTCATAAATAAGAAAAAACATAATGAAGAAAAGTTCAAAAAAACGAAATAAAAAATGAATAATGCAGCACCAATATTTCCTAGAAGGAACCACTCATCCTAGTACTACTCTCGCCCAAGAACGCTTGATTTTTGAGGTTCTAATGGGATCTCAAGCATCAGTGCTAGTGTGATTGCACCCAAAAAAATTCAAAAAGTGTTTCCATCAAAAAATTTCAAAAAGTATTGAAAAAAAAAACATAAAATCATAAAAAGGAAAGAATATAATAGAGAAAAATAAAAAAATAAATAAAAATAAAAAATAAAAGATTGAAAAATAAATAAATAAATAATAAAATCCAATTGTATTATTTTGTCAAAACGAAAATTGGTGCAAAACAAGAATTTCCCAAAAGGAATCACCCATCTTAGTACTACTCTCGCCTAAGCACTCTAAAATTTGCAATTCAAATGGAATCGATGCTTACCATTGGTATCATCGCACAGAAATATCAAAAAAAGAAATTAAAAATTAAAAAAAAAAAGTCATGAATAAGAAAAGTGCATAATGAAGAAAAATTCAAAAAAATGAAATAAAAAATGAATAATGCAGCACCAATATTTCTTAGAAGGAACCACTCATCCCAGTACTACTCTCGCCCAAGTACGCTTGATTTTCGAGGTTCTAATGAGATCTCATGCATCAATGCTAGTGTGATTGCACCCAAAAAAATTCAAAAAGTGTTTCCATCAAAAAATTTCAAAAAGTATTGAAAACAAAAACATAAAATCATAAAAAGGAAAGAATATAATAGAGAAAAATAATAAATAAATAAAAATAAAAAAATAAAAGATTGTCAAATAAATAAATAAATAATAAAATCCAATTGTATTATTTTGTCAAAACGAAAATTGGTGCAAAACGAGGATTTCCCAAAAGGAATCACCCATCTTAGTACTACTCTCGCCTAAGCACTCTAAACTTTGCAATTCAAATGGAATCGATGCTGACCATTGGTATGATCGCACAGAAATATCAGAAAAAGATATTAAGAATTAAAAAAAGGTCATGAATAAGAAAAGTGCATATTGAAGAAAAATTCATAAAAAAATTCATAAAAAATGAATAATGCAGCACCAATATTTCCTAGAAGGAACCACTCATCCTAGTACTACTCTCGCCCAAGTACGCTTGATTTTTGAGGTTCTAATGAGATCTCATGCATCAATGCTAGTGTGATTGCACCCAAAAAAAATTCAAAAAGTGTTTCCATCAAAAAATTTCAAAAAGTATTGAAAACAAAAACATAAAATCATAAAAAGGAAAGAATATAATAGAGAAAAATAAAAAATAAATAAAAATAAAAAAATAAAATATTGTCAAATAAATAAATAAATAATAAAATCCAATTGTATTGTTTTGTCAAAACGAAAATTGGTGCAAAACGAGGATTTCCCAAAAGGAATCACCCATCTTAGTACTAGTCTCGCCTAAGCACTCTAAACTTTGCAATTCAAATGGAATCGATGCTCACCATTGGTATCATCGCACAAAAATATCAGAAAAAGATATTAAAAATTAAAAAAAAAAGTCATGAATAAGAAAAGTGCATAATGAAGAAAAATTCAAAAAAATGAAATAAAAAATGAATAATGCAGTACCAATATTTCCTAGAAGGAACCACTCATCCTATACTACTCTCGCCCAAGTACGCTTGATTTTCGAGGTTCTAATGAGATCTCATGCATCAATGCTAGTGTGATTGCACCCAAAAAAATTCAAAAAGTGTTTCCATCAAAAAATTTCAAAAAGTATTGAAAACAAAAACATAAAATCATAAAAAGGAAAGAATATAATAGAGAAAAATAATAAATAAATAAAAATAAAAAAATAAAAGATTGACAACTAAATAAATAAATAAGAAAATCCAATTATACTGTTTTGTCAAAACGAAAATTGGTGCAAAACGAGGATTTCCCAAAAGGAATCACCCATCTTAGTACTACTCTCGCCTAAGCACTCTAAACTTTGCAATTCAAATGGAATCGATGCTTACCATTGGTATCATCGCACAGAAATATCAGAAAAGGATATTAAAAATTAAAAAAAAAGTCATAAATAAGAAAAAAGCCTAATGAAAAAAATTCAAAAAAAATGAAATAAAAAATGAATAATGCAGCACCAATATTTCCAAGAAGGAACCACTCATCCTAGTACTACTCTCGCCCAAGTACGCTTGATTTTCGAGGTTCTAATGGGATCTCAAGCATCAGTGCTAGTGTGATTGCACCCAAACAAATTCAAAAAGTGTTTCCATCAAAAAATTTCAAAAAGTATTGAAAACAAAAACATAAAATCATAAAAAGGAAAGAATATAATAGAGAAAAATAAAAAATAAATAAATATAAAAAATAAAAAATTGTCAAATAAATAAATAAATAATAAAATCCAATTGTATTGTTTTGTCAAAACGAAAATTGGTGCAAAATGAGGATTTCCCAAGAGGAATCACCCATCCTAGTACTACTCTCGCCTAAACACGCTAAACTTTGCAATTCAAATGGAATTGATGCTTACCATTGGTATCATCGCACAGAAAAATCAGAAAAAGATATTAAAAAATAAAAAAAAATGTGATAAATAAGAAAAGAGCATAATGAAGAAAAATTCAAAAAAAATGAAATAAAAAATGAATAATGCAGCACTAATATTTCCTAGAAGGAACCACTCATCCTAGTACTACTCTCGCCCAAGTACGCTTGATTTTTGAGGTTCTAATGAGATCTCATGCATCACTGCTAGTGTGATTGCACCCAAAAAAATTTGAAAAAGTGTTTCCATCAAAAAATTTTAAAAAGTATTGAAAACAATAACATAAAATCATAAAAAAGGAAAGAATATAGTAGAGAAAAATAAAAAAGAGATAAAATAAAATAAAAAATAAAAGATTGTCAAATAAATAAATAAATAATAAAATCCAATTGTATTGTTTTGTCAAAACGAGGATTTCCCAAGAGGAATCACCCATCTTAGTACTACTCTCGCCTAAGCACTCTAAACTTTGCAATTCAAATGGAATCGATGCTGACCATTGGTATTATCGCACAGAAATATCAGAAAAAGATATTAAGAATTAAAAAAAGGTCATGAATAAGAAAAGTGCATATTGAAGAAAAATTCATAAAAAAATGAAATAAAAAATGAATAATGCAGCACCAATATTTCCTAGAAGGAACCACTCATCCTAGTACTACTCTCGCCCAAGTACGCTTGATTTTCGAGGTTCTAATGGGATCTCAAGCATCAGTGCTAGTGTGATTGCACCCAAAAAAATTTGAAAAAGTGTTTCCATCAAAGAATTTCAAAAAGTATTGAAAACAAAAACATAAAATCATAAAAAGGAAAGAATATAATAGAGAAAAATAATAAAATAAATAAAAATAAAAAATAAAATATTGTCAAATAAATAAATAAATAATAAAATCCAATTGTATTGTTTTGTCAAAACGAAAATTGGTGCAAAACGAGGATTTCCCAAAAGGAATCACCCATCTTAGTACTACTCTCGCCTAAGCACTCCAAACTTTGCAATTCAAATGGAATCGATGCTTACCATTGGTATCATCGCACAGAAAAATCAGAAAAAGATATTGAAATTTAAAAAAGAAGTCATAAATAAGAAAAAACATAATGAAGAAAAATTCAAAAAAAATGAAATAAAAAATGAATAATGCAGCACCAATATTTCCTAGAAGGAACCACTTATCCTAGTACTACTCTCGCCCAAGTACGCTTGATTTTCGAGGTTCTAATGAGATCTCATGCACCACTGCTAGTGTGATTGCACCCAAAAAAATTTGAAAAAGTGTTTCCATCAAAAAATTTTAAAAAGTATTGAAAACAAAAACATAAAATCATAAAAAGGAAAGAATAAAGTAAAGAAAAATAAAAAAAGAGATAAAATAAAATAAAAAATAAAAGATTGTCAAATAAATAAATAAATAATAAAATCCAATTGTATTGTTTTGTCAAAACGAAAATTGGTGCAAAACGAGGATTTCCCAAGAGGAATCACTCATCATAGTACTACTCTCGCCTAAGCACTCTAAACTTTGCAATTCAAATGGAATCGATGCTCACCATTGGTATCATCGCACAGAAATATCAGAAAAAGATATTAAAAATTAAAAAAAAAAAGTCATGAATAAGAAAAGTGCATAATGAAGAAAAATTCAAAAAAATGAAATAAAAAATGAATAATGCAGCACCAATATTTCCTAGAAGGAACCACTCATCCTAGTACTACTCTCGCCCAAGTACGTTTGATTTTCGAGGTTCTAATGAGATCTCATGCATCAATGCTAGTGTGATTGCACCCAAAAAAATTCAAAAAGTGTTTCCATCAAAAAATTTCAAAAAGTATTGAAAATAAAAACATAAAATCATAAAAAGGAAAGAATATAATAGAGAAAAATAATAAATAAATAAAAATAAAAAAATAAAAGATTGTCAAATAAATAAATAAATAATAAAATCCAATTGTATTGTTTTGTCAAAAGGAAAATTGGTGCAAAACGAGTATTTTCCAAGAGGAATCACCCATCTTACTACTACTCTCGCCTAAGCACTCTACTTTGCAATTCAAATGGAATCGATGCTTACCATTGGTATCATCGCACAGAAAAATCAGAAAAAGATATTAAAATTTAAAAAAGAAGTCATAAATAAGAAAAAAGCATAATGAAGAAAAATTCAAAAAAAAATGAAATAAAAAATGAATAATGCAGCACCAATATTTCCTAGAAGGAACCACTCATCCTAGTACTACTCTCGCCCAAGTACGCTTGATTTTCGAGGTTCTAATGGGATCTCAAGCATCATATATGATGGGTGTAGAACTAGCATTTCCTAGAAGGAACCACTCGCCCAAGCACTCTTGATTTTCAAGGTTCTAATGGGATCTCATACATCAGTGCTAGTGTGATTGCACCCAAAAAAATTGAAAAGGTGTTTCCATCAAAAAATTTCAAAAAGTATTGAAAACAAAAACATAAAATCATAAAAAGGAAAGAATATAATAGAGAAAAATAAAAAAAGAAATAAAAATAAGATAAAAAATAAAAGATTGTCAAATAAATAAATAAATAATAAAGTCCAATAGTATTGTTTTGTCAATACGAAAATTGGTGCAAATGCATTTCCAGATCGAAGCATTTGCAGGACAGCTTACTGAATTGTAGCAAACCCACCAATAGGAAAAACGATATAATGCCTTTGGTATCTTTGTTTACTAATGGCAACACAACTTATTTGGCATCAGTTTTTCCATTCTCCGTGAACACCTCAATTAACACAGGTAAAATCAAAAGTCCCGTTCTAGGAAGTTTTATTTGTCTAGGAAAGTTGATATAAGCTGTGTAGTGACAACCCTAGCTTTCTTACAGTACATTCAAGATAACCATGTAAAGAGCATTCTCACAAAGGTTCAGTAACTCTAATTACTTTTAAAGAAAAAAAAGATCTAGAGAAGGAAACCACAACTTTTTTAAATACTATGCATATTCACGATAACAAGAAGACAGTGCTGCCAAAGCGCAAGAAGAAAACCATACCTTATCACATGCATTACCAAACTGCCAAGAAAATATGAATTGCAGAACAGCTGTGCAGCTTTAACCCCTTTCTGCAAATGATGGATATCCAATATTAGCAAACAGTGCAAACTAGTAAAGACCACAAGCTACACTTTAAAACAATACAACTAGCAGAATGATCTTTGGTGTATTTCATGTTTAATCTGACTCAGATGACACAAATAAGTACGCTTTGCCACGAACTGAGCTGCTCGCAGGCTGCCTGGGTTCTGCTCATGGCTGGCTTGCCTAGTCTTGTTATAGTTTGTTTATTGACAAGTTTTCATTTAACTTGTCAGCCAGCTTAAATAAGTTAGTATTACAAATATTTATTTATATGTCACATGAAATATATAACATAAAGTTTTTGGGTTTTCTGTTCTCAACGGTTATGATGCACAGCAACATGTGTAGCATGAGTAGAATACCTCCTGAAATAACAAGCTCTGTTTTTTCCTTCTTCATTCTTCACCTACATGCAGATTTACTCCCTAACTTTTCTTTCCATTTCTCTGTCATTACATTATATCAAATTGCTTACACACATACTATACGGGTATGTGTGCGTATGATCTTTTTGATAATTAAAGTATGTAGATCAAGAAAACAGAAGATTCGATGTGCCTGATGGCGGATCTTGATTGCAGGAAAAAAATATCTCTCACCCATTTCATAATGTTTCTTTTTATACAATGTTCTGGGATGTTCTTAACTAATTGATTTATGATTCAGATTCTATCCGTCAATTTTGGTAGATTTTGCTTGCTTTGTCAGTTATATGGGATATGGGTACATTCAGTGATGTCTAATGATGTGGGAGAAAATCATACATAAGAATACAAACTGCAACAAGAACAGATGATGGAGCAAAGCCAACCATTTATTTCCTAGAAAACACATCTTCGAACCGTGATAAGGGAATTATACTAACCTCTCGTAGAATCGTCTCCCATTTCTTGTATGCAACCATCATTAGCAAGGGGTTAGACCGTCAGTTCCCATCATTTGAATCACTTGAGCCTTCTAGCTTATCAGTCAACAAATCTAACTTTGCTCTTTCTACATTCAACCTCTGTAATTTGAATACAAAAAGTGAAACAAGTCAATGTCTACCAATTTCAGAATAGCAGGATTGACAAGCTCTTGGTACAGATCTGGGAAAGGGACCTCATCCTTAGGATACGAAAACGGACATTTGTGGCTCAGAAATGCTGCAATTGAGTGCACCGGTGACAAACAACCAAATATCCCATCATAGAGCGGCATCTGCGACGTGAATCCTCTTCTTCGCCGTTGCCCTTGAGAGATCCAATCTTTTGATTGCACACGATTTCTCAGAGCATTTAATACTGGTCTGATTCCACGCCAAAAACGTGAACAGAAATAGCCGTTGTGAGGAGCACGTGAGCATTAATATCACACATCCATTTTTCATGTTTGCTGCGGATCGTGGTCAAAGCTGGGCTGGGCTGGGCTGACTCCATAGATCATGTAACTCTGTAATTGGACTGGGCTGAGCTGGGCTGGGCTGACTGCAGCTCTCATGTAAACAGGACTGCATTGGGCTCGGCTGGACTGATTGCATATGGCGTGTGTCCAGTTCCAGTTGCCTATGGTAATGTGCTTTCTCCTTCTGGTGCTGCCCTACCATCTGTAGTAATGATGTATCCATATAATCAGGATATCGGCTATGGTTCTTCTGCTGAGTGCTTTGAGTTTGGGTCTCTCCAAACTGTGCATTTCTCAGGCATGGATAGGCATTATTAAGGATCAGATCAACCCTCTTCCTCCAACTTGGGAGGTAATTGCTCTGTTCTTTATATTAAATGCCAAGTTTACTCCATTGGAGCTATTAACTAATAAGGTTGTTCTTCTAGAGGTTTCCATAGATGGCTGCTGGTTTCTCTTATAACCGTGCTTACTAGAAAACGAGACCTTTTTTTAGCTAGAGGGCATTGCAAGCTTAGAATAGCTTCAGATTGGTATGTATGAGCCAAGCTTAATCTCAGTCTTTAACTGATGAAATTTTGCATCTATACCAAACAGCAATTTTAGTGGTTTAATAGACTAAGTGCTGAGCTACTTCAGCCTGTTCATCATTTTACTCTACTAAGAAAATCTGGTAGCAAAAGATTGAGCCCAGGCATGCAGGACACTTCTTTCTTTCTATGGGACAGGTTGAAATGTCTCTCTACCATCTTGTTTCTTTTAAAGCTATATTTCCTGCTAATGGATATCTTATTTCCAGTAACTACTTGCGTTCCTGAAAAAGCATAAATGTATACATGTTCTTGACTAACCAGATAGCAATGTAGCCAATGTTGACAATGTTTCTGATGTGAGCAAAGTGAGATTGAACAATTCCATGATGGTATCTTGCATTAACTGAAACTAGCACCTTCTGCATTCCCAATACCAGTAATATGGAAAAGTCGAGTAGCCTTACTCTTGCAAGGTTGAATTCCATGACTATTGCTACATGACGATACTTTTGACGTTTGTTTTTATCTTAATATTGTTTCCCGATTATCATTAGCAGGTTTTTTATTTTTGTTTTAATTTCTAACCAAGAAGAGAAATCAATAAGAGGTGCGATATTGATCATAATTGACTTTTCCCTTTCTGATAGAGAAGGGGAGCAGCATTTATGGCTTATGAAGCACAATCTGATAGACTTTAAAGGATCAATGGAGCCCTAAACTGCGCCATTTATTACTATAAATAAAAAAAAAATAAAGAAAGATAGTATGAAGCTGTAATGATCACTAAGTGGTTTTAATTAGTAAATGAAGGAATCTTTAGAATCAAATAATTGTTTATACCTTTTGCCTAATCAATTTGAGTCATACAATATAATTTTGCAAGCAAGCATAACCATGTCTTTCTCATTGAAGATACTCTTGTGATACATTATACACATGCGACATATAATCATTTAGAAAAAAAAAAAGAAAAATTATCTTAATGAAATGTTCAATTTTATCTTAAATTACATTAAAATATTTTTTCTACCAAAGATTGGAAGTATAAGAATTAAAAACAAGATAAGCAGAAGGATTCCAACTATAGCTTAATAAGATTTAAACAGAAGATTGTGATTTATAAACCGTAGTTTGGTACCAACTCTGTTGAAACCAATCCTCGAACATCCTTAAAAAAAAAAAAAAGATACATAGTTAACCTCATGATAACATAGTAATACGATAGAAAAATAACTATGATTAAAAGGCCTTGTTTCATAAATAGGAAGTAAGAATGCAAACCGGGCCACGAATTTTTGAAATTGTTCAGGTTTAAATAACTTGCATTTTATTGTGTAAGTACATAGACATACCTATTGTTAATAGCCTTCAGACCTATCAAATAAATTAAAAAGAAAAATTGAAAAAAAAAATACTCTATTGATCTTCTTGCAACACTCACGACCACGTCAGGATACTCAAGAAAATATACAATCAAATTATAGGTTTTCTCCAAATAAGAAAATACATGTTTAGAGCTTGAATTCTCATTCTTTGCATTTTATGTGCAATAAAAAGTTAAATACAAATCAGGTTGATAACAAGTGTTAAAATAAAATAAAATAATTCAAGAAAATAAAAAGATTTAGAAAAAATAAAAAAGAACATCCAAAAAAAGGAATAAATTAGAAAAACATAAAAGGTGAAAAAATTAAAAAGAAAAGAAAGCAAATAAAATAGGAAAGAAAATCAAATAAAATTTTTTTAAAAAAAATTGAAGAATATACTGGAAATCAAACAATAGAGAAAGGGAATCAAAGAAAATTGAAAAAGAAATCTAAGAAACTAAAGAAACAAAAAGAAAATCAAATAAAATGAAGAAATTAAAAAAAAAAAAAAGCTGTCAAAATTAAAAAAGAGAAGAAAAGGAAGAAAAGGAAAAAAAATAACAAAATAACAAAAATCAAAGAAAAGAGCATAATGGAGGAAAGTCCAAAAAAATGGAAGATCATCAAATGGAAGGAAAGAAAATAAATCAAAAATCAAAAAACATTTTTAACCAAAAAAATGCAACACGAGAATTTCTTAGAAGGAATCACCCATCCTAGTACTATTCTCGCCAAACCATGTTTAAATAATCAAAAAATTAAAAAAATAAAAAATAATAAAATCTAAAAATATTTTTTTTATAAAAAGAAGGGTGCAACATGAGGATTTTTCAAGAGAACCACTCATTTTAGGTACTACTCTCACTCAACCACATCTAACTTCGGAGTTCTTATGGGATCCAATACATTAGTGCTAGTATGATCGAATTTAAAAGTTCAAAATATATATAAAATAAAAGAAAATAATAAAATTAATATAAAAGCAAAAGAAAATACATAATAAAAAAAGATTAAAAAAACAAAAACAAAATAAAATAAAACAAAAGATAATCTAAAGGAAAAAAAAGGATAAAAATAAAAAATAATAAAATTTAAAAAATATTTATGAAAAATAAGAGGGCGCAACACGAGGATTTCCAAGGTGGAATACCCACTTAACTTCAAATTTTTGATGGGATCCGACACATTAGTCTTGGTATGATCGCAACCAAAAATCTAAAAATTATTGAAAATAAAAAAATAAGTCATAGCAAAGAAAAAAAACATAATGTAGAAAAATAGAAAATAAATAATAAATAAAAAATTAGAAAAAATATTTTATCAAAAAAAAGAAGGATGCAGCACTAATATTTCCTAAAAGGAACCATTCATCCTACTATTACACTCGCCCAAGTGCGCTTAACTTCGAAGATCTAATGGGATCTCATGCATCAGTGCTAGTGTGATTGCACCCCAAAAAATTCAAAAAGTGTTTCTATCCAAAAAATTCAAAAAGTATTGAAAACAAAAACATAAAATCATGAAAAAGAAAAAGAACATAATGGAAAAAAATAAAAATAAAATAAAAAATAAAAGGTTATCAAACAAATAAATAAACAATAAAATCTAATAGCATTGTTTTGTCAAAATGAAAATTGGTACAAAACGAGGATTTTCCAAGAGGAATCACCAATCTTAGTACTACTCTCGCTCAAGCACGCTTAACTTTGCAATTCAAATGGAATTGATGCTTACCATTGGTATCATCACATAGAAAAATAAAAAAAAATACTGAAAATTAAAAAAGAAGTCATAAACAAGAAAAAGGTATAATGAAGAAAAATACAAAAAATAAAATAAAATAAAAAATGAAGGGTATAGAGCCAGCATTTCCTAGAAGGAACCACTCATCCTAGTACTATTTTCGCCCAAGTATGCTTAACTTCAAAGTTCTAATGGGATCTCATGCATAAGTGCTAGTGTGATTGCACCAAAAAAATTCAAAATGTATTTCTATCAAAAAGATTCAAAAAATATGGAAAACAAAAACATAAAACTATAAAAAAGAAAGAATATAACAGAGAAAAATAAAAAAAAGAAATAAAAATAAAATAAAAAATAAAAGATTATCAAATAAATAAATAAATAACAAAATCCTATAGTATTGTTTTGTCAAAACGAAAATTGGTGCAAAACGAGGATTTCCCAAGAGGAATCACCCATCTTAGTATTGCTCTCGCCCAAGCACGCTTAACTTTGCAATTCAAATGGAATCGATGCTTACCATTGGTATCATCGCACAGAAAAATTAGAAAAAGATATTAAAAATTAAAAAAAAAGTTATAAATAAGAAAAGAGTATAATGAAGAAAAATTCAAAAAAAAATGAAATAAAAAATGAATAGTATAGCACCAATATTTCCTAGAAGGAACCACTCATCCTAGTACTACTCTCCCCCATGTACGCTTGATTTTCGAAGTTCTAATGGAATCTCATGCATCAGTGTTAGTGTGATTGCACCCAAAAAAATTCAAAAAGTGTTTTTATTAAAAAAAAATTCAAAAAGTATTGAAAACAAAAACATAAAATCATAAAAAGATAGAATATAATGGAGAAAAATAAAAAAAGAAATAAAAATAAAATAAAAAATAAAAGATTACCAAACGAATAAATAAATAATAAAAACTAATAGTATTGTTTTGTCAAAACAAAAATTGGTGCAAAACGAGGATTTTCCAAGAGGAATCACCCATCTTAGTACTACTCTCGCCCAAGCACGCCTTACTTTGCAATTCAAATGGAATCGATGCTTACCATTGGTATCATTACATAGCAAAATCAAAAAAATATTGAAAATTAGAAAAAAAAAGTCATAAATAAGAAAAAGGCATTATGAAGAAAAATGCAAAAAAATAAAAATAAAATAAAAAATGAAGGGTGTAGAACCAGCATTTCCTAGAAGGAACCACTCATCCTAGTACTACTCTGGTCCAAGTACTCTTGATTTTTGAAGTTCTAATAGGATCTCATACATCAGTGCTAGTGTGATTGTACCCCAAAAAATTCAAAAATTGTTTCCATTAAAAAATTTCAAAAAGTATTGAAAACAAAAACATGAAATCATAAAAAAAGAATATAATGGAGAGAAATAAAAATAAAATAAAAAATAAAAGGTTACCAAATAAATTAATAAATAATAAAATTCAATAGTATTATTTTGTCAAAAGAAAAATTGGTGCAAAACGAGGACTTCCCGAGAGGAATCACCCATCTCAGTACTACTCTCGGCCAAGCATGCTTAACTTGGGACTTCAAATGGGATCGATGCTTACTACTGGTATCATCGCACATAAAAATAAAAAAAAATATATATTGGAAATTAAAAAAAGTAATAAATACAAAAAGAGCATAATGAAGAAAAATGAAAAAAAAAAAAAAAGAAATGAAGGGTGTAGCACTAGTACTTCCTAGAAGGAACCATTCACCCTAGTACAACTCTCGCTCAAGTACGCTTGACTTCAAAGTTCTAATGGGATCTTATGCATCAATGCTAGTGTGATTGCATCCAAAAAAATTCAAAAAGTGTTTCTTAAAACAAAATTCAAAAAGTATTGAAAATGAAACATAAAATAATGAAAAAGAAAGAATACAATGGAGAAAAATAAAAAAAAGAAATAAAAATAAAATAAAAACAAAAGATTATCAAATAAATAAATAATAAAATCCTATAGTATTCTTTTGTCAAAACGAAAATTGGTGCAAAACGAGAATTTTCCAAGAGGAATCACCCATCTTAGTACTACTCTCGCCCAAGCACGCTTAACTTTGCAATTCAAATGGAATTGATGCTCACCATTAGTATCATCGCACACAAAAATCCAAAAAAAAAAATTAAAAATTACAAAAAGTCATAAATAAGACAAGGGCATGATGAAGAAAAATGCAAATAAAATAAAATAAAATAAAATATGAAAGGTGTAGAACCAGTATTTCCTAGAAAGAACCACTCATCCTAGTACTACTCTCGCCCAAGTACGCTTGACTTTGAAGTTCTAATGGGATCTCATGCATCAGTCCTAGTCTGATTGTGCCCAATCAAATTCAAAAAGTGCTTCTATCAAAAAAATTGAAAAATTATTGAAAACGAAAACTTAAAAATCATTATAAAAAAAAGGATGAATATAATGGAGAAAAATAAAAAATAAAAAATAAAATAAAAAATAAAAAATTATCAAATAATAAAATAAATAATAAAATCTAATAGTATTGTTTTGTCAAAACTAAAATTGGTGCAAAACGAGGATTTTTCAAAAGGAATTACCCATCTTAGTACTACTTTCGCCCAAACACGCTTAACCTTGTAGTTCAAATGGGATCGATGCTTACCATTGGTATGATCGCATAGGAAAATAAAAAAATATTAAAAATTAAAAAAAAAGTGTAAATAAGAAAAGAGCATAATGAAGAAAAATGCAAAAAAATAAAATAAAAAATGAAGGGTGCAACACGAGTATTTCCTAGAAGGAACCAGTCATCCTAGTACTACTCTCGCCTAAGTACACTTGATTTCCGAAATTCTAATGGGATCTCATGCATTAGTGCTAATGTGATTGCACCCAAAAAAATTCAAAAAGTGCTTCTATCAAAAAAATTCAGAAAGTGTTGAAAACAAAAACATAAAATCATAAAAAAGAAAGAATATAATGAAGAAAAATGCAAAAAGAAATAAAAATAAAATAAAAAAAGATTAACAATTGAATAAATAAATAATGAAATCCAATACTATTGTTTTGTCAAAATGAAAATTGGTGCAAAATAAGGATTTCCCAAAAGGAATCACCCATCGTAGTACTACTCTCGCCTAAGCACGCTTAACTTTGCAATTCAAATGGAATCGATGCTTACCATTGGTATCATCGCACAAAAAAATCAAAAAAAGATATTAAAAATTAAAAAAAAGTTATAAATAAGAAAAAAACATTATGAAGAAAAATTCAAGAAAAATAAAATAAAAAATGAATAGTGCAGCATCAATATTTCCTAGAAGGAACCACTCATCCTAGTAGTACTCTTGCCCAAGTACCTTGATTTTCGAGGTTCTAATGGGATCTCATGCATCAGTGCCAGTGTGATTGCACCTAAAAAAATTCAAAAAGTGTTTCTATTAAAAAAATTAAAAGAGTATTGAAAACGAAAACATAAAATCATAAAAAAGAAAGAATATAATGGAGAAAATAAAAAAAATAAAAATAAAAAAAATTAATAATTAAATAAATAAATAATAAAATCCAGCACTATTGCTTTGTCAAAACGAAAATTGGTGCAAAACGAGGATTTCCCAAGAGGAATCACCCATCTTAGTACTACTCTCGCCCAAGCACGCCTTACGTTGCAATTCAAATGGAATCGATGCTTACCGTTGGCATAAAAAAATCAAAAAAATATTAAAAATTAAAAAAAGTCATAAATAAGAAAAAAGCAAAATTAAGAAAAACGCAAAAAAAAAAAAAAAAATGAAGGGTGTAGAACCAGCATTTCCTAGAAGGAACCACTCATCCTAGTACTACTCTTGTCCAAGTACTGTTCATTTTCGAAGTTCTAATGGGATCTCATACATCAGTGCTAGTGTGATTGCACCCAAAAAAATTCAAAAAGTGTTTCCATCAAAAAATTTCAAAAAGTATTGAAAACAAAAACATAAAATCATAAAAAGGAAAGAATATAATAGAGAAAAATAAAAAAAAATACAAATAAAATAAAAAATAAAAAATTATCAAATAAATAAATAATAAAATCCAATAGTATTGTTTTGTCAAAACGAAAATTGGTGCAAAACGAGGATTTCCCAAAAGGAATCACCCATCTTAGTACTACTCTCGCCTAAGCACGCTAAACTTTGCAATTCAAATGGAATCGATGCTTACCATTGGTATCATCGCACAAAAAAATCAGAAAAAGATATTAAAAATTAAAAAAGAAAGTCATAAATAAGAAAAGAGCATTATGAAGAAAAATTCAAAAAAAATGAAATAAAAAATGAATAATGCAGCACCAATATTTCCTAAAAAGAACCAATCATCCTAGTACTACTCTCACCCAAGTACGCTTGATTTTCGAGGTTCTAATGGGATCTCATGCATCAGTGCTAATGTGATTGCACCCAAAAAAATTCAAAAAGTGTTTCCATCAAAAAATTTCAAAAAGTATTGAAAACAAAAACATAAAATCATAAAAAGGAAAGAATATAATAGAGAAAAATAAAAAAATAAATAAAATAAAAAATAAAAAATTATCAAATAAATAAATAAATAATAAAATCCAATAGTATTGTTTTGTCAAAACGAAAATTGGTGCAAAACGAGGATTTCCCAAGAGGAATCACCCATCTTAGTACTACTCTCGCCTAAGCATGCTTAACTTTGCAATGCAAATGGAATCGATGCTTACCATTAGTATCATCGCACAGAAAAATCAGAAAAAGATATTAAAAAATAAAATAAAAAGTCATAAATAAGAAAAGACATTAATGAAGAAAAATTCAAAAAAAGTGAAATAAAAAATGAATAGTGCAGCACCAATATTTCCTAGAAGGAACCACTCATCCTAGTACTACTCTCGCCCAAGTACGCTTGATTTTTGAGGTTCTAAGGATCTCAGGCATCAGTGCTAGTGTGATTGCGCCCAAAAAAATTCAAAAAGTGTTTCTATCAAAAAATTCAAAAAGTATTGAAAACGAAAACATAAAATCATAAAAAAGAAAGAATATAATGGAGAAAATAAAAAAAGAAATAAATATAAAATATAAAATAAAAGATTACCAAACAAATAAATAAATAATAAAATCTAATAGTATTGTTTTGTCAAAACGAAAATTAGTGCAAAACGAGGATTTTCCAAAAGGAATCACCCATCTTAGTACTATTCTCGCCAAAGCACGCTTAACTTTGCAATTCAAAAGGAATCGATGCTTACCATTGGTATCATCGCATAGAAAAATCAAAAAAATATTAAAAATTAAAAAAAAGTCATAAATAAGAAAAAGGCATAATGAAGAAAAATGCAAAAAAATAAAATAAAATAAAATATGAAGGGTGTAGAACTAGCATTTCCTAGAAGGAACCACTCGCCTAAGTACTCCTGATTTTCAAGGTTCTAATGGGATCTCATACACCAGTGCTAGTGTGATTGCACCCAAAAAAATTCAAAAGGTGTTTCCATCAAAAAATTTCAAAAACTATTGAAAACAAAAACATAAAATCATAAAAAGGAAAGAATATAATAGAGAAAAATAAAAAAAGAAATAAAAATAAGATAAAAAATAAAAGATTGTCAAATAAATAAATAAATAATAAAATCCAATAGTATTGTTTTGTCAAAACAAAAATTGGTGCAAAGCGAGGATTTCCCAAGAGGAATTACCCATCTTAGTACCACTCTCGCCCAAGCATGTATATGTATATGTGCTTCCAACCCCTCCATGAATAATTTGCTATGAAATATTTTTCAGTTCAAATGTGATCAAAAGCTGGAATTCAATCTTTTCCTCTGTCATGAATCAAAAAGGTAGCAACATAGTATCATTTAATAAGATAAACTATATGCCTAATCATTGAAAGCTGTTTCAAGCTCAAACTAGAGTGGCACCTTAAGTTACGGTCTTTGATGCTACTTACATTCCTTTGCACATATTCAGAGCTTGATCCCAAGATCTTCTCTCCATATGTGCCCAGTTCACCTCGGATGAGTCTAGAACCAGCACCATAAAATGCATTTCCAAATCGAAGCATTTGCAGGACAGCTTAGTGAATTGTAGCAAACCCACCAATAGGAAAAAAGATATAATGCCTTTGGTATCTTTGTTTACTAATGGCAATGCAACTTATTTGGCATCAATATTTCCATTCTCCGTGAACACCTCAATTAACACAGGTAAAATCAAAAGTCCAGTTCTAGGAAGTTTTATTTGTCTAGGAAAGTTGATATAAGCTGTGTAGTGAAAACCCTAGCTTTCTTACAGTACATTCAAGATAACCATGTAAAGAGCATTCTCACAAGGTTCAGTGATTCCAATTATTTTTAAAGAAATAAAGATCTAGAGAAGGAAACCACAACTTTTTAAAATACTATGCATATTCATGATAACAAGAAGACAGTGCTGCCAAAGCGCAAGAAGAAAACCATACCTTATCACATGCATTACCAAACTGCGAAGAAAATATGAATTGCAGAACTGCTGTGCAGCTTTAACCCCTTTCTGCAAATGATGGATATCCAATATTAGCAAACAGTGCAAACTAGTAAAGACCACAAGCTACAGTTTAAAACAATACAACTAGCAGAACGATCTTTTGCGTATTTCATGTTTAATCTAACTCAGATGACACAAATAAGTAAGCTTTGCCACGAACTGAGCTGCTCGCAGGCTGCCTGGGTTCTGCTCTTGGCTGGCTTTCCTAGTCTTGTTATAGTTTGTTTATTGACAAGTTTGGCTCATTTAACATGTCAGCCAGCTTGAATAAGTTAGTATTACAAATATTTATTTATATGTCACATGAAATATATAACAAAAAGTTTTTGGGTTTTCTGTTCTCAACTGTTATGATGCACAGCAACATGTGTAGCATGAGTAGAATACCTCCTGAAATAACAAACTCTATTTTTTTCTTCTTCATTCTTCACCTAGATGCAGATTTACTGCCTAAATTTTCTTTCCATTTCTCTGTCATTACATTATATCAAATTGCTTACACACATACTATACGGGTATGTATGCGTATGATCTTTTTGATAATTAAAGTATGTAGATCAAGAAAACAGAAGATTCGATGTGCCTGATGGCGGATCTTGGTTGAAGGAAAAAAATATCTCTCACTCGTTTCATAATGTTTCTTTTCATACAATGTTCTGGGAAGTTCTTAACTAATTGATTTATGATTCAGATTCTATCCGTCAATTTTTGTAGATTTTGCTTACTTTGTCAGTTATATGGGTACATTCAGTGATGTCTAATGATGTGGGAGAAAATCATACATAAGAATACAAACTGCAACAAGAACAGATGATGGAGCAAAGCCAACCATTTATTTCCCAGAAAACACATCTTCGAACCATGATAAGGGAATTATACTAACCTCTCGTAGAATCGTCTCCTATTTCTTGTATGCAACCATCATTAGCAAGGGGTTAGACCATCAGTTCCCATCATTTGAATCACTTGAGCCTTCTAGCTTATCAGTCAACAAATCCAACTTTGCTCTTTCTACATTCAACCTCTGTAATTTGAATACAAAAAGTGAAACAAGTCAATGTCTACCAATTTCAAGAATAGCAGGATTGACAAGCTCTTGGTACAGATCTGGAAAAGGGACCTCATCCTTAGGATACGAAAACGGACATTTGTGGCTCAGAAATGCTGCAATTGAGTGCACCGGTGACAAACAACCAAATATCCCATCATAGAGCGGCATCTGCGACGTGAATCCTCTTCTTCGCCGTTGCCCTTGAGAGATCCAATCTTTTGATTGCACACGATTTCTCAGAGCATTTAGTACTGGTCTGATTCCACGCCAAAAACGTGAACAGAAATAGCCGTTGTGAGGAGCACGTGAGCATTAATATCACACATCCATTTTTCATGTTTGCTGCGGATCGTGGTCAAAGCTGGGCTGGGCTGGGCTGGGCTACTCCATAGATCATGTAACCCTGTAATTGGGTTGGGCTGAGCTGGGCTGAGCTGACTGCAGCTCTCATGTAAACAAGACTGCATCGGGCTCGGCTGGACTGATTGCATATGGCGTGTGTCCAGTTCCAGTTGCCGATGGTAATGTTCTTTCTCCTTCTGGTGCTGCCCTACCATCTGTAGTAATGATGTATCCATATAATCAGGATATCCGCTATGGTTCTTCTGCTGAGTGCTTTGAGTTTGGGTCTCTCCAAACTGTGCATTTCTCAGGCATGGATAAGCATTATTAAGGATCAGATCAACCCTCTTCCTCCAACTTGAGAGGTAATTGCTCTGCTCGTTATATGAAATGCCCAGTTTACTCCATTGGAGCTATTAAATAATAAGGATGTTCTTTTAGAGGTTTCCGTAAATGTTCTTCTAGAGCTTACTAGAAAACGAGACCTTTTTTTAGCTAGAGGGCATTGCAAGCTTAGAATAGCTTCAGATTGGTATGTATGAGCCAAGCTTAATCTCAGTCTTTAACTGATGAAATTTTGCATCTATACCAAACAGCAATTTTAGTGGTTTAATAGACTAAGTGCTGAGCTACTTCAGCCTGTTCATCATTTTACTCTACTAAGAAAATCTGGTAGCAAAAGATTGAGCTCAGGCATGCAGGACACTTCTTTCTTTCTATGGGACAGGTTGAAATGCCTCTCTACCATCTTGTTTCTTTTAAAGCTCTATTTCCTGCTAATGCATATCTTGTTTCCAGCAACTACTTGCATTCCTGAAAAAACATAAATTTATACATGTTCTTGACTAACCAGATAGCAATGTAGCCAATGTTGACAATGTTTTTGATGTGAGCAAAGTGAGATTGAACAATTCCATGATAGTGTCTTGCATTAACTGAAACTAGCACCTTCTGCATTCCCAAATACCAGTAATATGGGAAAGTCGAGCAGCCTCACTCTTGCAAGGTTGATTTTGGGTCTCTGCATCAGGTGCTATGGTTAAAAGTTTATTTAATTTAACGTCAACAAAAAACTTTTCTATATATTTATACGATTTTTCTGGAATTTTAGGCTTCAACATCTAAGGTAACTTTGAAGCTTCATTTAAATTATATTAAGTTTGCATGTGTATTTTTTCTTGCTGAACTCTAAAAATCTGCCTGCACCACATTGGGTGCCTTCAGCTTCATGATTGTGCTGGTACAGTCTTAACTAAGTTTAATCTGACTATTGTTACGTGACAATACCTTTGACGTTTGTTTTTATCTTAATATTGTTTCCTGATTATCATTAGCAGGTTTTTTATTTTTGTTTTAATTTCTGACCAAGAGGAGGAATCAATAAGAGCTGCCATATTGATCATAATTGACTTTTCCGTTTCTGATAGAGGAAGGGAGCAGCATTTATGGCTTATGAAGCACAATCTGAAGCACTGCCCAAACGAACTACTTGTTCTATTAAAAGGCTTGGCAAGCCGAGTACTTTATTAATTTTATTATGCCTTCATGCTAATGGGTCAACATGCAGAAAAACAACACCTCATACTCATTCATGGAGACTCACAATAACTGTTAGCAGCCACTACATCGCATGTGGCAGTGAAACAAACCAGTATACATCTACGATAAGGTGAGAAAACACTTCAAGTGGTGGTTGATGTTTATGCATGTTAGCTTGAAAACTAAGTGGTATAAGGTGCCATGTTGCAGGAAGTCTCCAAACTTGTGACATGGCATGGATTTGGCTCACCTGATATGGATGATAACGATGAAAATGCAGGATCTTACTTCATCAGTGCTGTGTGCTGGAAGAGTGACTCCCCTACCATATAGGCGCTAGTGCTTGCTACTTGAAACAGTTAGAGAAGGCATAGTATTTTAGTAGGAAAAAAAAAGCGAAAAGTTTTTGTTGTTCATTGTTCACAGCTATAGCTACTTGTGTATATAATTTATTGGAAGTGCAAAGTAAGAGATACTCTCTTTAACTTGATGAGGCCTTGGTTCTGTAATTTCCGTAAATTTTGGCAACTTTTGATAAATACATTTTTAATTTTGGCTGCTTGTTTTCTTTATTTGCATGAGAAATTTTTTACCATTAATTTATATTTCTTCTTATAGTTTATGAGTGGACTACCAAGATCCAAGAATTTGAAACGGTTTTCGCAAGGTCAGTAGGAGGGGAGCTAGTAGCATGGTCATAGTCAGGATTTGGAATGGGAAAATGAAAATTAATGAGGATGATCCCTCATCTTATATTTTGATATGTTTGGCGGGAGAGGAGCAGGAAGGCCATTGATAATATTGAGACACCAGTAGTTATTTTGAAAAAATTATGGTTAGAGTTTTGAAGTTGTGGAATTAGTAATTTTTTTTTTTTTAAGTGAGGAAGATATAGTTGACTTTATAGAGTTACTAATGTCTAAAGCCTAATTATACATGTAGTAGTTGCACCCTTTTAGTGCGCAATAAATACCATCTTGTTTTGAATGGCTTTTACAGCAACTCTAGCAGTAAAACAAAAAATATAAACATAATGAAAATATATAAAAATATAAAAATAAATTAAAATAAAACAAAAAATCATCCAAAAAAAGATAAGTAAAAATAATAAACTAAAAAAATATGCAGCATCAGTATTTTCTAAAAGGAACCACTCATTGTAGTACTACTCTAACCCAAGCACGCTTAACTTTGAAGTTCTTAAAAAGGGACATCAATGCCGGTATGATCACACCCAAAAAAATTTAAAAAGTGTTTCTACCAAAAAAATTCAAAAAGTATTGACAATAAAAACATAAAATCATAAAAAAGAAAAGAACACAATACAGAAAAATACAAAAAAGAAACAAATAAAATAAAAAAAATAAAAGATTATCAAATAAATCAATAAATAATAAAATTCAAAAGTATTGTTTTGTCAAAATGAAAAATGGTGCAATACAAAGATTTTCCAAGAGGAATCACCACCTTAGTACTAGTTCCACCTAAATATGCTTAACTTTGCAATTCGAATGGGATCGATACTTATTATTGGTATGATTACACTCAAATATCTAAAAAAAATTGAAAATTAAAAAAAAAAAAAGATCATAAACAAGAAAAGAGCACAATGGAGAAAAATGCAAAAAATAAACAAAAATAAAATAAAAAAATTATCAAATAAATAAATGATAAAATTCAAAAGTATTGTTTTATCATAAAGAACAATGGTACAATACGAGAATTTTTCAAGAGGAATCATCCATCTTAGTACTACTCTCGCCCAAGCACGTTTAACTTTGTAGTTCGAATGGGATCGATGCTTATTATTGATATGATCGCACTCAAAAATCCAAAAAAATCTTGAAAATTAAAAAAAAATCATAAATAAGAAAAAAGCATAATAGAGAAAAATAAAGAAACAAAAATAAAATAAAAAATTATCAAATAAATAATAATAAAATCCAAAAGTACGATTTTTATCAAAACGAAAAATGGTGTAATACGAGGATTTTTCAAGAGGAATCACCCATCTCAGTACTACTCTCGCCCAAGTGCGCTTAATTTTACAATTCAACTAGGCTTGATGCTTACTATTGTTATGATCGCACTTAAAAATCTAAAAAACATATTGAAAATTTTTTAAAAAATCATAAATAAGAAAAAAGCACATTAGAGAAAAATACAAAAAAGAAACAAAAATAAAATAAAAATGAAAGATTATCAAATAAATAAATAAATAATAATAAAATTCAAAAGTATAGTTTTTGTCAAAACGAAAAATGGTACAATACAAGGATTTCCCAAGAGGAATCACCCATCTCAGTACCACTCTCGCCCAAGCACGCTTAACTTTGTAGTTCCAATAGGATCGATACTTATTATTGGTATGATCGCACTCAAAAATCCAAAAAAATATTGAAAATTAAAAAAAAAATCATAAATAAAAAAAGAGTATAATGAAGAAAAACATAAAAAATAAAATAAAATAAAAAATTATGAAAAAAATATAAATAAAAAATAATAAAATAAACAAATACTTTTATAAGAATAAAAGTGCAACAAAAAGATTTCCTAAAAAGAATCCCCCATTCTAGTACTTTTCCCGCTCAAGTGCGCTTAACTTGGAGTTTTGATACAATTCGATACATTAGTGTTGATATAATTGCACTTAAAATTTCAAAAAATATATATTAAAAAAAGAAAAAAAATAAAAATAAGAAAAGGCAAGGAGGAAAAAAATACAAAAAATAAAAATAAAAATAAAACGAAAGATCATCAAAAGAAAAAAAAATTAATTAAAAATAACAAATATTCAAAAATATTTTTTATCTAAAAAAAAGGTGTAACACGAAAAAAAAAGTTCTAAACAAATGCAGAAAAAATTGAAAAAACTAAAAATAATTTCAAGAACAAATAAAATACAAAATTATGGATAAAAATCCTTAGAAAATAAAATAATTGAAAGCAAACAACAAAAATATCAAAAAAAAAAAGAAACAAAATAGATTAAATTCAACTAAAAATTATATAAACAAGAAATGATCTAACACAGTGGCATGCCTTCAAGAAATACAACTAAGAGATTTGAAGATCAGACAACACTAGCATGGTAAAAGCTATAAGAAAATCCATTAGAGAAAGGAAAAGTCACTCTAGATGGCACCTGAAAAATAACGAGTAACTCCCTTTATCTACTTTTACTCCATCTTTTACTCCCTCTCTTTTTCTATCTAAGAAAAATTATAGGTAAAGTTTTCATTCAATGTTAGAGAAGTTTGATAGGAGTAGCTCCAATAAGACCACCTTTCCCATAAAAGCACTAGTATAAAAATACTTTTGTCATTGATAACAAATGGATCTAGATGAAAGTCTTAATAAGCGTTTCAAAGTACCAAGTTCCATGACTTGAATTTCAAAGTCTAAGCCCCAAATTTAGGCGTTTCAAACGTTATATACTTATCAAAACCTCTAACCATCATAATTGCCACCAACAAAATTTGGTGCCAATATATTCAAGTAATACAACTTCAACTTCATACCTAAGTTTCATTGCAAAAAGAATAAATATAGAAAAAAGTATATATATTTTTTTAACATCAGTAAAAGCAATCAAACACATAATGTTGTAGAACCCATATTAGAGGAGTTAACAAAAACTATATGAAAATCAGACAATGGCATATTTCTGTGATAGAGCTGTCATCATGAAGCAAGATTGAGATAGAAGATAAAAGAGTTAACCAACTTACTTCCCATTAAAATCCAATGATAAGCCAGCAAGAACAACATAAGTACCAAATGCCATAAATGAGATGTATAAGACTGGGGCATCAAATCATAAATAGGGGGCTTATAGGAAAGCCTTCCTCCCACTAGCCCAAATATTCTTGTTCAATGGTCCTGATAGGGAAACAAAAAAGATGTTGAGAGGAAAAAAAAATGCCAACAATAAAATTTGAGAAGGATATCAACTTACCCTGTGCAAGAATGAAAATAAGATAACCTCCAATTTATTCCTCACATAATGGTCATTTACTTGAAAATGATACTATGGATCAGAGAAGTACCTACTTAACCATTCATGTCAAAATCACAAAAGAAAAAAGAAAAGAAAAGCAAGAAAAACATGTGAATTCCTAAGGCCAAATGCCAACAACCTTAAATTCATATTCAAGTAATCAGAAAGGAAAAGGAAACAATATGCTATTTAGGACTAATTAACAACTGCCATATCATTATGATCTCAAACACAGTTGTTTGAGCTCTTTTTTCAAGCAAAACTTGAGTCCTTTGATTAATTCATGTCAAAAGCTTTATAATGTTTTGTTTTCAAAGAATAATTAACATCTAACCTAAATTGGTCAAATGACACGAAAAACCTTTATGTATATGTGCTTTCAATCATTTCATGAATAATTTGCTATGAAATATTTTCAGTTCAAATGTGATCAAAAGTTGGAATTCAATCTTTTCCTCTGTCATGAGTCAAAAAGGTAGCAACATAGTCTCATTTAATAAAATAAACTATATGCCTAATCTTTCAAGCTCAAACCAGAGTGGCACCTTAAGTTACAGCCTTCACATGCTACTTATATTGCCTTGCACATATTTAGAGCTTGATCCCAACATCTTTTCCATACATGCCCAGTTCACCTCGAATAAGTCCAGAGCCAGCACCATAAAATGCATTTCCAAATCGAAGCATTTGCAGGACAGCTTACTGAATTGTAGAAAACCAACCAACAGGAAAAAAAGATATAATGCCTTGGGTATCTTTGTTTAATAATGGCAACACAACTTATTTGGCATCAGTATTTCCATCCTCCATGAACATCTCAACTAACACAGGTAAATTTAAAAGTCCAGTTCTAGGAAGTTTTATTTGTCTAGGAAAGTTGACATAAGTTGGGTAGTGACGACCCTAGCTTTCTCACAGTACATTCAAGATAACCATGTAAAGAGCGTTCTCACAAAGGTTTAGCGATTCTAATTATTTTTAAAGAAAAAAAAATCTAGAGAAGGAAACCACAACTTTTTAAAATACTATACATATTCACAATAACAAGAAGGCAGTGCCGCCAAAGTGCAAGACGAAAACCATACCTTACCATATGCATTACCAAACTGCCAAGAAAATATGAATTGCAGAACTGCTAGCTCTAACCCCTTTCTGCAAATGTTGGATATCCAGTATTAGCAAACAGTGCAAACTAGTAAAGCTACAGTTTAAAACAATGCAACTAGCAGAATGATCTTTTGTGTATTTCATATTTGATCTGACTCAGATGGCACAAATAAGTAAGCTTTGCCACTGACTGAGCTGCTCTCAGGCAGCCTGGGTTCGGCCCCTGGCTGGCTTGCCTAGTGTTGTTATAGTTTGTTTATTGACAAGTTCAGCTCATTTAACTTGCCAGCCAACCTGAATAAATTAGTATTACAAGTATTTATTTATACGTCACATGAAATATATAACATAAATTTTTTGGGTTTTCTATTCTCAACTGTTATGATGCACAGCAACACATGCAGCATCAATAAAATACCTCCTGAAATAACAAGCTCTGTTTTTTCTTTCTTCATTCTTCACCTAGATGCAGATTTACTATCTAAATTTTCACATACTCATTCTTCATTCTAAAATACCTACCAAACCAGAGTGGCACCTTAAGTTACAGTCTTCACATGCTACTTACATTGCTTTGCACATATTCAGAGCTTGATCCCAAGATCTTCTCTCCATATGTGCCCAGCTCACCTCAGATGAGTCCAAAGCCAGCACCATAAAATGCATATCGAAGCATTTGCAGGACAGCTTACTGAATTGTATGCCTTGGGTATCTTTGTTTAAAATTGCAACACAACTTATTTGGCATCAGTATTTCCATTCTCCATGAACACCTCAATTAGCACAGGTAAATTCAAAAGTCCAGTTCTAGGAAGTTTTATTTGTCTAGGAAAGTTGACAATAAGTCGTGTAGTGATAACCCTAGCTTTCTCAGAGTACATTCAAGATAACCATGTAAAGAGTATTGTCACAAAGGTTCAGTCATTCTAATTATTTAAAAAAAAAAGATCTAGAGAAGGAAACCACAACTTTTTAAATACTATACATATTCACAATAACAAGAAGGCAGTGCTGTCAAAGTGCAAGAAGAAAACCATACCTTATCATATGCATTACCGAACTGCTAAGAAAATATGAATTGCAGAACTGCTGTGCCCGCTCTAACCCCTTTCTGCAAATGCTGGATATCCAATATTAGCAAACATCTTCGAATAGTGACAAGGGAATTATACTAACCTCGCTTAGAATCGTCTCCCATTTCTTGTATGCAACCATCATTAGCAAGGGGTTAGACAGTCAGTTCCCATCATTTGAATCACCTGAACCATCTAGCTTATCAGTCAACAAAGCCAACTTTGCTCTTTCTACATTTTGCCTCTGTAATTTGAATACAAAAACTGAAACAAGTCAATTTCTCCCAATTTCAAGAACAGCAGGATTAACAAATTCTTGGCACAGATCTGGGAAAGGAACCTCATCCTTAGGATACAAAAACGGAGATTTATAGCTCAGAAATGCTGCAATTGAGACCATTGGTGACAAGCAACCAAATATTCCACCATAGAGCAGCATATGCGACGTGAATCCTCTTTTTCGCCGTTGCCTTTGAGAGATCCAATCTTTTGATTGCGTACGATTTCTTAGAGCATTTAGCACTGGCATGATTCCACGCCAAAAACGTGAACAGAAATAGCCGTCGTGAGGAGCATGTGAGCATTAATATCACATCTCCATTTTTCATGTTTGCTTCGGATCGTGGTCCAAGCTGCGACTGGGATGGGCTGGCTGAACCGGGCTGGGCTGCAGCTATTAGTAAACATGACTGGGCTGGGCTGGGTTGGGCTGACTGCAGCTATGATGTAAAATGATGGGCTGGGCTGGGCTGGGCTGACTCAGCCATGATGTAAACATAATTGGATTGGGCTGGACTGGACTGAATTCACTATTAATTTGGATCTTGACCTCAAATTCCCTCAAAAAGCCCACCCACGAGCAACCAAATTCACATTTCCAGCAAATTTCACAACAAAATTCTACAAATAGAGAGAGATAGAGAATGACACCTCAAAGCAACAGAGCAATTCGACGGCCTCCCATCGGATCCAATTGTTGCTTGAAAAGACAACAGGAACAATATGTACGAATCACAAAAATTATAAAACACAAAAGCCGATGCAACATATGGACACATGTATACATACACAGTCATGGAACGTACAAGCTGGATGTAAGAAGAGTGCCTGAGATGAGAATGGGACTCTAGTACAATCAGGACAAGCTGCTTCCATCGCGCTGTCACTACCTCCATTTGCTCCAATGCTTGCTTGGTCATGTGGCTTATAATTACCAGGTGATCGCTTTTTATTGATCGAGGATCACGACCTCGTTTAAGAGGACAAGAATCACCAATAGATAAGAGAAGGCAAATGTGATGGGCTACTGATTCGCTACTTTAGGTCCGTTTGAAATGTGACCCAAAATTTTTTCAAATGAAGCTGAACATGAGCCTCGAGTTTATTTACAAGTTATACTAAATTATGGTGTTTCCGCCCATAATAAATAGTATCATTTCTGTTTATTTTCTTCTGTAGGTTTATATCAAGGTTTATGTAGAGGCAATTATAATTAAGTGAAATTCGCAAATTGAATTACAAATTTTTTTGAATCAAATCGAAAATGGATGATTATAATTTTTGTTTCAAATTGATCTTTAAATCGAATTTATTACCATTTAATTACTTTAATCTTATGTAAAGGTGATTTTAAAATATTTAATTAATTTAAATAAAAATGATTTGATAAATATTTATTTAATTATTATTTTTTGATTTTTTTAAAATTAAAAACAAAAGAAAATTTTGATCAATTTCGAAATAAAATTTTAAATCAGACTTCAACTTAATCCTAAACTAATTTTTTTTTTATAAATTTTAAAATTCCTTTTTACTTCATGATGACTCAAGAAGGTTTATTATTTTTTTATCATTAAATTCTTTGTCGTAAAAATTAATTTGTATTTTTAATGGATAAATTTTTTATAATAAAAAACAAAATATTTTAAATTTATTTTTCATAAAATGAAAGAAGAAAAACTTATGAGTTTTTGACCATCAAGTTGCATGTGACACTAAAAAATCACATAGTGAAAAGTGAAAACATAAAAATTAGATAGACTCACTGGTCAATCTTACTCACGTGACAAAGATCATAAAAATTAAAAATATATATAATAAAAAAAATTGAAGTTAAGCTAACAAAATTTTATAAATATTGTACAGCAATATCACATCAATGCTACTTTGTTGTCCATGCACATGGAATCTTATATCATAATTCTCAATGCAATTGACTCTTTGTGGATTTTGAAAAAATCTTTTTAATTTTTTGAAGAAATAAGATTTTGATGGATTAATGTACTAATTAAGAAACTTAATTAAATTAAATTGTGTCGGGAAAGTTAAAACTCCACTAGGTGATCATGCATCAATCACGTATTTATATATATATATATATATATGTTAATTACCTTATTAAATTCCTATTCATCATGTTAAAAAGGTAAATCTTGCATAAGAGGAAAGAGATTCTCTAATTGATTTAAATATTTTAATTCTATGTGATAAGAAAACGAAAATAAAGATTATTTTTAAAATTATATCATTAAACAATGCATAAAATTTAATTCTTTACTTTACAACAAATACATTTTAAAAAAATAAAAATAATTTTACCAAAAAGTAAATTAATAATTATTAAAATATCAAAATAAGTAATATTTAAAACATAAAATAAATCAAAATAATATGACATTTTATATTGGTGGAATAAAATCAAGCATTAATCTTTACGTTTAAAGAAAATTCATTAAATTCTAACAATCAAACATCATATCATTTTAACTTTTAACTTTATTTAATGCTCAATTAGGAAGATATAAGCTAGTCTTCTTCGTAATTGAAGGTAAATTTATGTATCCTATTATACTTATAATTTATTGGAGAATTTTTAATTGGTGACTAAGTCACGATTTAATCAAACATAGCACAATTATTTATCCATGTTACGAAATAAGCAACAATATTATGTCATGTATTGATTTCATTAAAGAAATATCAATTGTGAATAAAGTCACGATGGTTTATGAGATAACACGAATTTGATGATAAGTCACGATTTAATCAAACATAGCACGATCCTTTGTACATGTTACGATATACATGATACATCGCGATTATTCTTTTCAAACACATAAAATCTTCGTAGTATTAAGATACATTCTCTTTGAAATACATACTTGTTAGTTTATTGATCTGCCATAGCACTTTTTACTTTTAAAGAACAATGTATTACCAAAAACACGAGCTTAGTTGTGTAAATCTTAGATACAACGTGAAGAGAACTTTTAAACACATAAAATCTTCACAATGTTAAGATACATTATTTTTCAAATACATACTTGCTAGTCTATTGATCCACCCGAACACTTTTTTCTTTTGAAAAATAATGTGTTACCAAAAACATGAGATTGATTGTGTAAATCTTAGATACAACTTGAAGAGAACTTTCAAACACATAAAATCTTCGCAGTGTTAAGATACATTATCTTTCAAATGCATACTTGTTAGTTTATTGATTCATCCGAACATTTTTTGCTTTTGAAGAACAATGTGTTACCAAAAACACGAGCTTAGTTGTGTAAATCTTAGATACAATGTGAACAGAACTTTTAAACACATAAAATCTTCACAGTGTTAAGATACATTATCTTTTAAATACATACCTATTAGTCTATTGACCCACCCGAATACTGTTTGCTTTTGAAGAATAATATGTTACCAAAAACACGAGCTTGGTTGTGTAAATCTTAAACACAAAGTGAAGAAAACTAGCCAAAATCAACTGATGGCTGCTTTTGATTCCTTTTTTAGCTTTTGTATAGGTAGATCTTAGATACAAACATAGAGAAAAAATTTGGAGAAAAAACTTAAAGATAAAGAGAGAAAGCCCGATGAGAGAGAAAGTTCGATAAGAAAGAATACTAATACTGTGTGCTATTTTTTATTTTTTGAATTTATTTACTTTTTAATGGTATTATTTTCTTTAAGATGGGTATTTTGGTTTTCACAGTATATTTAAATGCTAAAAACATAAAAGTTAGTAAAAATGGTTTGTTTTACAAAACAAAGGACATGAGGTGTCAATTTTGACAATTTCCTCTAATTTATTTCACATTAATGTATTTATGATTTATAATTGTAAGTGAATCAAACTAACAATTTTTTTTTAAAAAGTTTGTGTCATGTTTATGCTATCTTTTTTAATAAGTGACTAATCACTACTACAAATAAAAGTTTTAATGACAATTAAAAATAATCTTTAATGACAGTTATAAAAATATCATTAAAACCTCTCCCCTTTAATGACAGTTTTAATAGACTGAAATCTTTGAGAATTGTCATTAAAGATATATATTTTTTATTAATTTCAAAATAAATGCAAAATTTTTATATTCAAATTATCTAAAACTTGCATAGATAAATTTTTTTATCTCTTTTATATCAATCATATACATCAATGCAATTCTTTACAATATGCAATCAAAATTTTTTCTATCAAAATTAAATTATAATATGTAAATATAACTCTTCAATTAAACTTAATCAACACATATAAGTATACAATTATCAAATAGATTAATCACAGTTCTTTTTATACACTTTAATAAAATGACTATACTATCTTTTTCCTTCAATATAATCACACCAATACTTTAATACTAACACTTAAATGAAACAACTATACTATCTTTCTTCCTTCAACATAATTACGCCAACACTTCAAAACTAACACTTTAACACTTCAATGAAAAAACGTTTTTCTGTTATACATTTCAATACCATTCTCACTGAAACCATCATTACTTCTTTCATCTTTGAAAACATTGAAAATAATCCAATCTAAAAAATTAACAAAAAATAAACAAAACAAAAAAAAATTTGATGTAATAATTAAACTCCCCATGTACAATACATGAGTTCAAATATACATTATCACACACAATCCTAAAAATTCAATTATATAAATTCAATGATGTTCATGTGTACAAAAATCTTCAAGGTTCAACTTTCTAATATAGCACTCCAAAAAAATTGTCTAACCTCCTTTTCAACTTCATCAATATTCGATTTGGTGCAAATATCTATGTCCACTAACCATATTTGTATATAAAATAAAAAGTTAATCCAATTAAAACTTTTAGTAAGTATATCAATTAATTACTTAAATATTTACAAAAGTAAATATTTAAAAACTTATTATTTTTACATATGAAATATTTTTATCACGTCTATCAATGATGTCCCTTAATTTCATAATATAATATCCACACTTAGTATTTGAAAGCTGATATGAATATTGCATTAAAAAATTTTAATTGTTATATTTGCAAAATAAATAAAACTAACATCACATATAAGTTTAAATATATATACTTTAGCACGAATACTCCTAAGAATGCACCTATCGCTTGATTCTTTGATAACTTGAAACAATTTTAAAGAGCTGTCAATAGAAAATAATCAATATTCTTAAGAGTAAAAAAAAAAAATGCATACTAGCATAAATGAAAATATTTTCACTTACATGGATATAAGTTGATCTAGTTCTTGATGAGAACCATGGTTCAAAGGATTAAAAATATTGTATACAAAATTACAAAACTCGATAATCACCAACATCCAGTGCTACTTACATTATGAAAAATAAATGTTAAAAATATTATGAACAAAACTATTAATAATTTTAAATAGTATTATAACTTACCTTAAGTTATAGGAAAATATCAGTACTCTTCCATCACATAGATATATCATTCTATTGGCTAGGTGATGGGCTTAGGTGTCTATACTTATAGACATTCTATATGACATGTTGACGGATCAACAAATACAAACTACTTTCCTAAGCCAAGTGCAACTAAATCTGTATAAAGTTTACTAAAATAATGAAGAGTGAGAAAAATATAAATATGATGTAGCCAAACAATAATAAACAAATAAAAATTCAAAATACATAGTAAATTAATTATCATCTAATTAATTACTGCACAAGTATTTAACTAGCTAGTAACTTGATTAAAATTTAAATAACATTTAATAATTTATTTTACAAGCATATAATTAATTAATTATCTATTTAAAATTTAACTAATTATATTCATTTATGTTAACTACAAAATAAATATAATTAAATTTGATAAAATATACCAATTAATCTTACTTAAAAAAATTAATTCAAACATAAATTCATCTACACCTAATATCTAATTAATTTATTAAAATATAAATTCACTAATTAATATCTATTTAATTTATCAATTAATCTAAAAATCTTAATAATTATCAAATAATAAATACATCAATGTATGTCTATTCATACCAAATATATTCATCCAAATGTACTAACAAAAAAAGAAAACCAAAATTTCACCGGTTAATAAAAATTTACCAAACACACTTAATAAAAAATTTTCGAAAATAATATACATTCTCAATATATTTTTAAACCAAAACTAACTAAATTGAATAAAAAATGTAAAACTTAAATTTCACAAAAAAAAATTGAATTTATACCAAAATACTTACATATGTTTGAATGCCAAGGATGAACGAATGGAGGGGGAAGGTGTGGCTTCCCTTATGAAGATTGAGACAAATGAGAGAGAAGAAAGCAAGGAGAGAGCAAACAGAAGAAGGTCGAAGAGAGGCAGTGTGGCCGTCAATAGTTGGCCTACCTACTTCTGGAGGAAGATCAAAGAAGAAAAGGTCGGAAGAGAGGTAATGTCGTTGCTATGTCAGCAGCTGGTCTAGCTGCTTCTAGATGGAGACCAAATAGAAAAGGGCCAGAGAGAAGCAGTACGGCTGCCAATAGCTAACCTAGCTACTTCTGGAAAGAAAGTAAAGAGGAGAAGGGCTGAAGAGAGGCAGTGTGGCTACCAACAGCTAGTCCAACTGCTTTTGGACAGAGAGCAATGAGGAGAAAGATGAAAAAAAGAGTAAAAAAGGCGCATGAGGCTGCTGGCGGGCTCTGGAGATAAATTTAGGATCCTTAGCTTAAAGTAAGGCTGGATAGCCTTTAACGCTAATTCTAAAAGAACTAGCATTAAAAGCCACAGATTTTAACATCAGTTCTGGCAAAACTAGCGTTAAAGGCTGTAGGGAATGCTAGTTAGTACTACTGGCTCTACTTTGATCGAGTTAATAGGTCTCCATCTATTGAGGGATCCTCAATGGTCAAAGGCACAACCTTGTGGGCTTGTAAGAAATCTTGCAATAGTCACCCAGTTAGAGCTAATATAAGTCAGCCTTGAAAGGCTGTGGCCTTTGTTGAAGTTATTGGGAAAATAGTGGTTCATTTTCTATATCACAAGAATGGATGCACTTGGCAAAGTCCTCTATTTGAGTGCACAATGCATTGTTCTAGGTGTGCTTTTGGGAATTCAAGTATACATGTAGCCACTAGATGCATTTTGCTGAAGCTCAAGTGTACATGCAGCCAGTAGTTCCACAACCTCAATTGTCAGTGCAGCCTCAACTACAGGTGCAACCTCATGCTTTGCCCCAATCCCAATTGCAACCTTTTGGATAGCCTCAGTCACGTCCTTTTGTCCCAACACCTGTGGTTTCTTAATCTGAGAATCTGGTACAAGTAAACCCACAGCCTCAGCCTCAACCTACAATGCTGCCACATTCTCAAGTTCCTTTACAGACTCATGCACCATCCCAAGGTCCTCCTCACCTTCAAACTCAACCTAGTTCATAGAGCTACTTGAATCAACCTCTTCCCTAACACATATAGATGGCTCAGCAGCCCAATGCTCAGATGAAACATCTACAGACTCAGTTTCAATCGTGGGCTTTTTCGTAGCTTCACCCTCAGCATCATCTTGTTTTTCAAACTGAAGCTCTACTACAACCATAAGTTCAACTTCATTCCTAGCCCCATCCTCTGCAGCCTAACCAGCCTTTGAATCCTAGTGTGTACTCCCAAACACAGCAGTCATCAAGCCATGCATGCAATGACATAACCACAGCCTCACCAACTAGTGTAGTTGGAAGCCTCACAGCATACACCTATGCACCCGTAAAACGGGCCTCAGTTTGGATTGCAGCTTCCTATCCAAGCTCAGTATCCCCAACACATTGCTCATCTGTGTCCACCTCAGTCTCATGCTGCAATGCCAAACCAGCAAAAACCATCTTTGCCACCTTCTCCAAGTCAAGTCTTAAATGGCTTTTTAGCCCAAATACAGCCATTTCATCTTCATGCTTAATAACCACTTGGCAAGAGGTTGGTAATGCCTCTGTCGTGCTAAGATCCCACAGAAGTAATGCCTTTGGCTTTGGCTACAGCTGCAGCAACAGCAACTACGGCATGGTAATGCCTCTGTTATGCTAAGATACTATAGGAGCAATGCCTTTGGCTTTAGCTGCAGCTACCGTAGCTGTTACTGCTACAACTATCGTAGCTGCTACTGTTGCAGCTGTTGCTACCTTTGGCTTTGGCTGTAGCTACGGCAATTACCGTTGTAACTGCTGTAGTAGCAGCAGCTAGGGCAACTGCAATGGCCGTTGCAACAGATGCAGCCGGATTAGGAGTTGATGGAGGAACTGGACTAGACTGTGAGTTGCTTTGTGGTGCAACTATCTGTTGATGTTGTTGCTGCTGCTGAGAGTTAACTCATGCAAGTAAAGCCTCCATTTTAGTACCTGTAAGTGTCTCATGTTCAAGTAAAACACTAGCAAGTGCATAGAGCTCCTTGTTATGAGTGGAGATAATAGTTTTTACATTATTATAAGCCATTTGTAAGAAATACTTCACTTCTTTCTCATTATGGATGGCTACAAAGGCATGCCCACCCTTGTGGTGACTTATCAAAGATGGCAGCTATAACCTCAGTGCTATTTTGACCATTAACACCAATTCTTTAAGAACTAGCATTAAAGGCTTTAGTCTTTTAATACCAGTTTTTCAAGAACTAACATTAAAGGCTTCAAAGATGGTCTTTTAATGCCAATTCATATTTAACTGACGTAATCTTTAACATCAATTTACTATTAATTGATGTTAAAAACCTCATTTTTAATGATGGTTTTGAAATAGTTGTCATTAGATTGTTGTCACTTATTATAATTTTTGTAGCAGTGAATTGTTAGTTAAGAATATAGTATAATAATTATTAAGTTTTTCATCAGCAGGGGTTTCAATGTTTAATTAAGTTAGATTAAAGATTAAACTTTAATTTAATTATATTTTTCTATGCATAATATACTTCTTATTAGGTTAATTAGGAAATTAAGGATCTATAAACTAATTATCTTTATAATTAGTCAATTTTAAAGTAGAATGAACAAAATCAATTTTACAAAACCAAAGAAAACCACCATGTAAAACCAACTATAATCACTTGTAAGAAGGTATTGCTCCACATGGTATATGGAGAATCTTATACTTGCCACATCAAATACATTTCGTATTATAAAATGAGATATATAATGTTTCATTTTCTTATGATGCGTGATGCTATTAACAAATATATACTCGAAAATTTACAATACTAAGAAATCTTGTTTGTTGTTATAATTTATGGCAAAATAAAAAAGAATAGCAATATAATAATTCTAGTAGTATAATAAAAAATTGGAACTTAAATGTAAATATAAACACTATAAAAATACACAAAAAGAACATGTCCTTGATTATTTGATTTTAAAATTGTTAAAAAGTAAAAGATTCACATAATTATTAATTTAAACATCAGATACGACCCCGTTTTAACTTATATCCAAATTGTTAGTTGTTACTTCTCTTTTCTTGTCAAATCCTTAAATTCCTTTGCTTGAATAATTAAGTTCTCTTTTTAAGCAAACATGGAAGGAAGATATCATCTTTATTATATGATATTATATCCAAATATAATTTTTATAAGTATGAGATTTTTCAACAATATTGCTCTCTTTGTTTTCTAGCTAGCCCCATAAGCCAGAAGTTGGTTGAATCATAAAATGTTTGAGATTATTACGTTAGTAAGATGTATATTTTTCTTTTGATTTCAAATAAAGACTTATAAAAAAAAATGCATCTATATAAAACTCATATTTTGATTAAATTTTCAGGTATTTTTCTATTATTTTAGTTAATATTAAGAGTTTTATATACATACGTAATGTGCATATTATTATTATTTATGCAATTATTTCAATATCTTTTTACTTATAATCAAAGTAAATAAAATTTACGTTTTTCATTCTTCTAAAATATTTATATTTTATACATGCCTACTAAGTTTGATGCCAAAAAAAAAAGTTAGGAATAGGGATTATTGTCTTATCATAAAGGTATTATTTAAAGTTTACTCATCCAATTTTTTTTTTAAAATATAGTAAAACTCAATAAATATAAAAAATTAAAAAAATTAAAAACGTACAAAATACAAAAAAAATCTTTAAAAAAGTAAAACAAAATTCATAAATTCATAAAAAATTTCAAAAAATAAAAAAAAACAAAATCCAAATAAACTTAAAAAAATCCAAAAAATAAAGTAACTAAAAGAAAATAAGAGCCAGAAACTAAAAAAAAAACCAACAAAATCAAGAAAATATATATAAGAAAAAAATTAAAAAAATTGAAGGTAACTAAAAGAAAATAGAAACATTAAAAATAATTCAACAAAATTATGAAAATATTTGTTTAAAAAAACAGTGACAAAGAAACTAAAAAAGAAAGTTTTAAACAAAGAAAATACAAGCAAAAAATCCTTGAAAGCAAAAGACACTAAGGAAAAATTTATAAAAAAAAACAAAGAAATAAACAAAGTTCAAGATAAGCAAAGAAGCTAAAAAAATTAATTAAATCAAGAAAATATTAAAAATAGAAAACTTTGTATAATTATTGACAAAAAAGGAAAAATAATTAGTTAAACTAATAAAATTTTTAAATAATAATAATAATAATAATAATTTATTTTCTTGAAACCTATTTTTCATTCGAATGAGATCAAGTGACTATCATTCAAATATAATTAGAATGTTTTCATGTTCTCCTTAATAACTTTCTTGTAATACAATAATACATATGAAAATTTTTGAAAAAAGATAATAAATAACTAAAAAAATTTAGGTAACCCAAAAAAAAAGATACCAATAAGCACAAAAAGAGTATTCAGTAGTGTTTTAATTTTAATATTATCATATTTCTCAAAATACAAACTTTTCTCAATTAAGAAAATAGAATTTTGGAGAGAGGAGAGAACATGAGACAAAGACACGACACCTTGAAGAAGATTTGAATAAGTAGGGATAACATCGCTAAGTCTAGCCTTTAAATTATTGTCTGCATTAATTTTGACAACACTAAATAAAGAACTTCGCTTTTGCTCATGTTGCTTTAAAAAGCCGCATGACTCAATGGATTTATTGTCCCTTTGACCTTGATCAATACTTTACAAAATATTTATAAGTTCTTAAATAACTTTATCAGATGTAATACATAATTTTTTTAAAAAAAAACATTCAATTCGAAATTTGAATTCATTAAATTATTTATTAATTGATTTTATAATTATTTTTAAAAAATTAAATTTTAAACTCAAAAATAATTTTTTAAAATGCTCAATTTAAGTAAAAATACAAAAAATTTAAAATTTAAAAATTATTTTAAAATAATTTTTTTAAAAAAATTGAAGATTAATAAATAAAGTGAAAATCAAAATGTTACAAATATGTTTTAAATTAATTTTATTTATGTTGTTGTTTTAAAAAACTATAAAAATGCAATAAATCAAAAAATGTAAAGAAAATAATTTAAAAAACCTAACATAATGGATAAATTTTAAAGAAAAATATAACAACATAGAAAAGCCAAAAAAATAAAATAAAATAATACAATAAGATTGAAAAAAACTTTAAGGTGGTCTTTTTTTTTTTAATGATTTAAGTGAATGCTTAAATGATTTTAGATCCATCGAGTAGCCAAGGCACAATCGAGAATCTTTTAAAAAAGTCACGAATTTATCATAAAAAATATTAATCATTATAATTTCATGACCAATTCATATTAAATAATTCTTTAGAAAATTATTCATAAAATAAAACATTTTAAAAAAAATCAAATTAGTAACAATATCCAATAATCATAATAGACAAATTTTAACAAAATTTTTAAATGCTACAAACGGGAAGAAAAAAAATAACAAAAAACCATGAATTGATGAAACATCAAATGAGAACCCGTGTAAATGCATCCAACAAACCAAAAAAACATGATAAAAGAAATGATAAAGTTGTAACTATTTGCAATCTTTAATTGTAAAATTATAAAAAAAATCTACTAAAACTCGACTAAACTGCATAACTCTAAACTAAAATTAGAAACTATGGGGTCAACACCATTATGATGGTCTTCATTTCTCACAGCATTTTCATGGTCATGCTTGGAGTAGCTTATAACTCATTAGTGCCATGAATCAAGAACTTTATTTCATAATCTCAGGCAATTAAAAAATGATGCTGGTATTATTGAAAACTCAAGCACAAACTTATAACTGCTATACTATAATTTTAGTATATTTTATGAATTAGATAATAGAACAAGTTGAAAAATTTGTGAAATCTCTTAAATATAATTGAATTAGTCCTTTTCTTGCGCAATTCTTTAAAGTTTTTGAGAAAATTAAGTTTAATATAACATCTTTTTCTAACTTAAATTTTTATTGTGAAGAACAGAGCAACACTAAATAATTTCTCTATAAGTTTAAAGGTAATCAAACTTATAAATAGTAAAGTATTGACTGATAAAATAAAAGACAATCCTTACCTAAATCTAACCAATGAATATATGAGGTGGATTGAGTTTCTGCATAGCATAATAAAGAAATGTCAAGAATAATGAGAGATATATATCACTAATAATAGATGCTTGCTACTAAGCACATAATTCATGCCGTAGAAAAACAAGGATTAAAAGATAGAAAAATTATGTTGATGAAGATAAAAAAACACAAGGTAATGCCTTTGCAAGTGTTTTGTTTTTTTTTTTTTTTTTCGTTTAGCGCAGTTCCTCATCCAAAATTCTAAAGAATATTTGCCTTACTCATGGATTGGTCAAGTAAACTATGGGCAATTAGGAATGAAAAAATAATTTCAAAACCATCTTATGTCAAAAAATTATATGAAAAAAATTTAATGACCAATAATTATTTTAAAGGATTATGACTATATAATTATTTTTTTATCTTCAATGATACATGTTATATCAATGAAAAAAAAGCTATATATGTCCCTTGATTACAACCATCAAAACTAAACAATTAACTTCACTTAACAAACAAAATTATATTCAGTCAATGTTCTTTAAATAAAAAGTTGTTTAATGGAACCAAATATCACCGTTAAAGTTTATAGTGACAAAAAAAAAAAAAGAACGATAGATCAACATATTAAAAAGTATAAAATCCATAAGAAAACATGTTGAGAAAAAGAAAATATCGTTTAGAAATAATAAAAGATCTCAAAATGCTATGTGATTATTTATTCATGGGAACTTACATAACAAGAGTTGAATGACACTTTTGATAGTCAAACAATTGATCAAAATAACACTCTCTTACAATTTCATTTACGTAATATTATTTGGAAGGCATGCACCATATATCTCACTGAAAAAAAAAAGAGGTTTGAGAAAAATCTCAAAAAAATGTTAGGTTTGAACAAAGTTCCTTTCTTTGCCTAAAGGATATAAATATTTTGTTATCAATAAAAGAAAATGAGTATATTAGTCAAAAAAATTGTTAGTTACTAAAACCTGCTCACATATACCCCATTCATGCATATATTTGATTAAAAATGTAGAGTGAAAAGTTGGTCTGCATGTATAAGCAAAGGATTCATTGCACACATATTTAGCTTTGGACATTTGACCTTGAACATTCTTACATCATAAATAACTCTACCAAACTCAAAATAAATAAAATAAAACAAGCAAATAAAATAATTAAACTAAGAGAAAATTAAAAATATAAAGAAAATCCAAAAAGGTTGAAAGCAGCATGTAGGAATTCATACCTATAACTATAAGAGAAGCAATTTGCTTTCAACTAATTTGGCCCTCTAGGATCATTACTATAAAAATTCTTGGTGTCTTCATCTACCTTTGGTATTTGACCTTCGACAATCTTACATAATAGGTATCCCTTTTTTCTTCAACTATCAAAGTTTTCAACTGATTAATCATCTATTATTGATGAAAATATGGTACTATTACTGCTTGTTCCTTTAACACAATCAAGATCAATAATAGAAAGAGTTACTTGAAAACAATCAATCAATAGAGAATAAGATTATAAAAAAATAAAAGTTAATGAAATGAATTAGATTAAATTCAATTTAAAACACATAAAATAAAATAAAATCTAGAGAAAAAAAGAAAATCTAAAAAAATCATACAAAATCATTAAAAAAAGAATAATGGAGAAAAATGACAAAAAAGAAACAAAAATATGATAAAATAAAACAAAAGATCATGAAAAGTAAGAATAAATAAATAAATAATAAATTTTAAAAATATTTTTTATCAAAAAGAATGAGAAATGCAACACAAGTATTTTTCAAGAAGAACCACCCATCCTAGTACTACTTTTGCCAAGCACGCTTAATTTTAAAATTCTTATGGGATTTTATACATCAATATTGGTATAATCACACTCAAAAATTTTAAAATATTAAAAAATAAAAAAAATCATAAATAGAAAAGAGCGTAATGGAGAAAAATTCAAATAAAAAAATAAAACACAAGATCATGAAAAGAAAGAATAAAATCAAAAACAATAAATTTTAAAAAATATTTTTATCAAAAAAATATGCATGAAGATTTTCTAAAAGGAACCATCCGTCTTAGTACTACTTTTGTTCAAGAAAGTTTAAATTCAGAGTTCTGATAGAATTCGATGCATTAGCATAAGCATGATCGCATTCGAAAATCAAAAAATTATTAAAAATAAAAAAATCTTAGAAAAGAAAAAAAGTGTAATAGAGAGAAATAAAAAAGAAAAATAAAATAAAATAAATCAAAAAAATAAAAAATAAATAAAAATACTTAAATTTAAAAATATATTTTTAATTAAAAAGAGAGTGTAACAATACGAGGATTTTTCAAAGAGAAACCACCCATCCTAGTACTAAAAATCCATGCATTAGTACGGATATGATTGCACTTAAAATTTCAAAAAAGTATTACAAATTAAAAGGTAAAAAAATCATACGAAAGAAAAGATCATAATAAAAATAAAAAAAGTAAAATAAAATGAAAGATCATTAGAAAAAAATAAATATAAAATAATAAAATCTCAAAAATAAATATTTTTTCATTGAAAGAAAGAAAAGTGTAGCTCTGAGATTCTCCAAGGGAACCACCTATCTTAGAACTACTCTACCTAAGTGCAGAAAAAAACTAAAAAAATTTTAATCAACCTTAAACTAAAGTAATCAAAATTCAGCTCTTTTATAATAATATAGTACAACAGGTGTAGTGTGGTAACCCTCAAAGTTTCTTTATTTGTTTTTTATCCCTCAAGATTAGTCATTTTGTCACATTCTCTCTCATATTTCTTTATAATTTGATCAAATTTTCACATCATGAACAATGACTTATATGTTTTGAAAAGTGATCTTTGATGACAAGGCTGGATAGACAGCCAAAAAATATTTTTAAAATTTATTTTTTGAGTTTTATTATTATTTATTTATTTTATTATATTTTTATGCAGACAATTAAAATAATAAAAAAATGACTTATTTGCGCTTTCAAAAAAATTAATGATAATATATCTTTTTGAAGAATATAATATATATATATATATTATTAATTAGTTCTCTTTATGGTTATGTAATTTTTAAAATTTTTAACATTCAAAATTTGTACAAGTATAAAAAATCAAAAAAAATCTTAAAATAATTTTATATGCAAGTCAACAAAATGAATTTTAAATGCAAAGAAAGATCAACACATAAGATTTATTATTCCTTGTCCACTATCTCTTAATTATGGCAACCATTTTTAATTGTTGATGAATAATAGTTTTTTACTTGTGATTGTTAATAAATAACTTTTTAAATATGTGTTATAAAATTAATTGATAACATTTCAATAAAAAATATTTTATTATTTTATTATCTTTTAAAAATTATATAATTTTTATTTTTATTAAAAATAAGATAACATTTACCGGCCTCATAATAAATATGAGAATTTAATCTTACTCTAACTAAAAAAAAACAACATGCTTGGCAATCCCAAAGTCCCCAACCCGATTCATAAGTTCATTAACGAAGCAACCAAACTAGCAACTCCTGTGCCACAGCCACACCCAGCCAAAACAATGCTCACGTGGGTGAGTTTCACCCTCACAAACGGCACAGGGACCCACGCTACCTATTTCTCATCGCCACAAACCGCACAAGTCTCGTGAATCAAAAGCTAAGCTTCATCTCCGAAGAAGAATAGAAAAAGCGGTGAAAATTAAGGGCATGGAAGAAGTGTCGACGGAGCCTCTTATCCTGGTAGCTAAGGCGGACCTAAAAACCTGTTCAACCGACTGTCAGCCTGAGCTCGCCGGCGCTGGAAGCGACTTTCCGGCCGCCGGAACCGTCGCCATGGCGGACGCAGGAGTGGCCGAGATAGGTGACGACTTGTTGTGCCCGATGTGCATGCAGATCATAAATGACGCTTTCCTTGCCGCCTGTGGCCATAACTTCTGCTACAAGGGCATCATCACTCACCTCCGCCACAAGAGCGATTGCCCCTATTGTGGCCATTACCTCATTAACAATCAGTTGTCCTCTAATTTCTTGCTCGACAAGGTTTGTTTGATTTTGTTTTGGGCTCCTTCAATTATCATTTTCTTTCATTTGTTTGAGTTCAATTTATGACTCTATGTGTGTCCACCTATGGTTATAGTTGATTATCTCTGGTTGTAGCTTATTCTGGCAACAACGAGATGGACATATAGAATAACAAATATGGTAACCTTTTTTGTGTGCCTCTATAATTTTACTGTGGTGGATAAATCATGTTTGATTGCATAAGGTTAAAGAAATGATAGTTTTGTAACTTAAGTTGAAAAAATAATGTAGGCCTGACTCTTTAAGTTTTAAAAGCAGCAGATAAGTAAAGATGTATGAATTATTATGACTGCTTGTGTCAATTTCATTGGTTTGCATATGTTTACTGTTGACATCGAATTGACCTGATTGATGTCTCCACTGCAGTGATCTCTGTACGCATACATTTGAAAATTAATTTAAATGGTGCTCATCAGAAGTTGAATTATAGTTAGAGGCTGCATAACTGGCCCCACTATTTTCCCTTTTGCTGGCGTTTTGTCCTCTAAATTTATGATGGAACGGAAAGTGTTTCAAGCAGAGGTACTCCTTAGCAAATCGTTTCTTGATGCATCTAGGTCTGTATATGCTGTTTTGCCTGGTGGTTAAGAAAATCTGGAGCAGCCATTCATTTCCAAACATTTTAACGTCATTGATCCTTTGCGTTAAAACAACAATCTTGGGTGCAGTGTTAATAAGGGTATTTAGTTCTGAACTTATTGTCTCCTTTTCATTGTTCTTTTTCTTTTAATTTTTGTGTTTGGTTTTAGGTAGCTGAGTCGTTTTATGAGTTAGTTGCACTTCTTTTGCATTCTTGTACATGGTTTTGTGCAAACATTGAAAGATAAGGTTATGCTGGTTGTTCTTTTTGTTAAGCAGTTCCAAATGTTGTTACTTATTTCATTACATTTTCCTGTTTTCCTTTTTAACATTATAAAGAAGGGATTAATCAAACTTTTGAAAGCAGCTCACAGTATCATGCATTGTAAATTATGTTGATAATATTGATTGATACACTCAACATTAGAAAGCGAATAGCTTCGACAATGATCATTTGTGTCTTAACTTCTTGAAGATTTGGATAGTTTACCTCTTGTGTTTCAAAAACATTCACACAGTTTCTTCTTGAGATAGAGAGGTATCTTGTTGCGCTCAAGAAGAAAGTGGTGGTAAGATGCCTCGTTATGAGAGTGACTGGTAATGTTGATTTTTATGTTTTAGTTACTGCACCTATAGGGAAAGAACTATTCTCTCTTGGTCTTATGGTTACAAAAATAGTAAAATTAGTATTTTTTTGGCTGTTTCGGTTACTGCATTAAGGCTTCATAAATAGGTTGACTAAAGAAAAAATTTGCCTTAGTTGGCTCACAATGTCAAAATGGCCAAGTTTGAACTTCTATTAAACAAGTTAGCAGGAAGCTTCGATTAAATTAGGCTATGTCATTGTGTTTAATTCTTTATTCATCAAAATTTATGCTACTGTTAATATTATTTATCAAGTGACGATCAAATTTTTTTATCTAATTCTTGCTGCTAATAAAACATAGATGATGGAAATAGTGCATACTTTAATTCCCAGGTACTAGAAATGATAGTAACATGGGCTGAGCTCAGTTTAGCAGTTTTACATGGGCATCCTGGGGTATGAAGTTGAGCCTGGACAGCAAGCAATCTGCTTGGTCTACTCTGACTTGTAAACACCCTAATTTGCTCTTAACTATGGAGTGCCAAATATATATATATACACACACACACACATATATATATCTGAAGATTTCATTCCGTCTTTCGCTGTAAATGATTATGTTATGTACAGTTGTTTGTTTGTTTGTGACTATTCATTCCAATTACTCAGAAAAATGAAGGTTAACTTAGCTCTGAATTTTTCTCAGGTAATTTTTGTAGGATTCGTAGTGCCTTTGCTTTTGGAGCCCAACGGTTGGCCAGATTACTTGATTGCCCAAAAGAGACTTTAATTGTTGAAATCAGCCAGTTTTTCATGGATGCATTGGACCAACATGGAAAAGGCCATCATTCTGACGTTCCTGATCTCTACTATTTACAACAAATTAACTTGAATGAAATTGATGGGTCTGACAGTTTCAGATATCAGTCAAGTAGCACTGAAGTGAAAGACAATTCAAGTAGCCTTGAATCTGTGGTTGGGGAGACTCAAGTTTCCCATAAATCACATGGTATTATATCCCAATATTGTAACCCTTCCTTCAGACGGCTGTCTAGAACAGGCAGTATATCTGCTACTTCTTATACTCAGAATTGGACGAGTTATGCCAAAGCAAATGGTTCCATCCCCTCTGATAAGAATCATAAGAGTTTACAAAATATTAGTTCTAGCAAGTGTGGAAATTCTGATGAAGGTAGAGGATTTAGACAAAGGAATCAAAGTTTTGTCGGACATCCATTTTCAAGTAAACAATCTAGTCCGGGGCTGATGAATACATCAAATGAAGCTCAGATTTGAGGAAGATGTGACAGAGCGTTTTCTCTGGAGAGATCAGATTGTAGCAGAAGAAATGCGGCTTATGGAGAAAGATTTTCATCCGAATATTCAGTGTCTTCAAGGTCAGGTATTAATATTGGTGACCTCCATTCTGCCATGGAGAATTTGCAAATGAATCAGGAAGAGCAGAGTTTTGCAGACATGGACAAACCCGTTGGCCAAAATTTCAATAGCCAGGTTAAGATGCCTCAGAATATAACTTCGCTTGGATATGCCTGGAAAAGTTCACCTGGTATGATCCCAGAAATATTTCAGCTTTTGAGGCCCTTTGGTACACAAACATGCCTCATCCTAAAGAATTGGTTCATTGGCCAGCATCTCAATACTTTTCAAGTGTTGGGCTGGCGATAGATCAAAAGAACATGGATGAGCTAGTTGATGGTAGCCTAATATCAAGAGAACCGAGGCAAGAGGATAGTGATTATTGTGTTTGGCATGAACGGGATGTGGATTCTGTCAAAACTGGTGGCTATATTAGCAGAAGTTCCAGAGCTGAACCATTGGAGGATGGGCAACAGTTCATCACAGTAGGATCCAATACTGCTTATTCATCTCAGAAAAACAGGTTTGAGGATGTTGGCCAGGAAGATCATGGGGTAACATTGAAAAAAGAAGGGGTCCAGCGGTGAAAATTATGGTGTTAACTCCCAAGATCAAACAATTGGAGAAAATGATCTTTACTCTAGAAACAATTCAAGATTTGTATCTACTTTAGAGTCTAGTTCCTCTAGAGCCAAATCATCTTCTGCAAAATTACTGGGATAGATCACCTCTGGAAACATCTAAGGTGATGGGGGACAAATGGGGGAATGACTTGGTTCCATCTTCAGATCCTTCTCTTGTATGTAATCTGCAACCTGGAGTTGAATCAGTTGCTTACGAGACTTCTCAGGTGGATGACCAGACCACAGAAGCTATTCCTCTTTCGACAGTGGGCACTGACGTGGTTGAAAGGGCAGTTTCTGCAATTAGGACTTCACATTTTTAGACCCATTCCATGTCTGTTTACAAACCAGACCTAGGGCTTGGATCCAAACTGATTCTCTCAGTTCTTCTAGCACTTGTAGATTCTGAATCGGAGCATAGTGGTCATGATAATGGACAGGTTCTACCATATGCCTTGAATCCCCCTGGACCACCATTCCCTTCTCTAACCATGCTTTCAGTGTATAATCTTCCAATTGAGATGAAAACTTATAGTGCTTGTAAAACCCATTCCGATAGGGATGAAAAGTTTAACATTTATCAAAAAGGTCAGCCAGATTGCTCGGATTCAACCAAGAATCTTCATCTGCCAGGCAATTTCAATATTTCTACTTCTATGAAGGGATCACTCCCATGCTGCGGTTTGAGAATCACAAGCCTGACATTCTGAACAATGATTTTTTGGGCCATGGGAAGAATCTGCAATATGGAAGGTTTCGCCAGAGTAGTCTAAATTATGGGTCCTTATTAAATCCTTCTTCTATTGTTGCTCCACTAGTGGACTTACAAGGACAATTTCCATATGAATGTACTGGAAAGCTTCCTTCTGAGAACATGAATATCTTCATGCAGTTTATGAGTTATAACTCTCATCTTTTGCCCACATCGCAACTTCACATATATTCTGATGGACCTCATGGTGCTGATCAACAGTATGCTGACAAGAGAACTTCATATCGAGGTGGCACTGGACTGCCTAATCCTGTAAAATGATTGGCCCTAAACTCAAGTGTTATTTAAGCTTAAGTTTATTTCTTTTTTTTCTTTTTTTATATATATAATGCAATCTTCATTTTATCCCAGCTCCAAATATTCACCAAATTGTTACTAATCATTCAGTTGGGATGCAGAAAGGTTGATGTGTCACATCAAATATTTGACTGCTTCATCTATAGCATATGTGAAAGTTGGATTTAAAGTGTTGTCATTCCCTTTTCAATTTTGCTTAGTCTTCTTATTTGACTTAAAATGGACCTGGGTGGCTGCAATTTACTGGTTAATGAGACCACTTAAATTCTTTCTTTTGTGAGAGAGCAGGCTTTCTTAGGCTAGTAGCACATATCTTTTAAAAATACGCAGCTGAAGATTGAACCATCAGCTTTGTGGTATGACTTGTTCCCAACCAAAAGAACTGTTTAGCTTCTGAATGCGTTAGGTAAATATGTGATTGAATTTATGTGTTGATTTTCCTTTGATTAACATCAATTTAACATGATTTTTGCTTTTCGGTCTTGTATTTCAGTATTTCCGGTCTCATTGTATAGATCACTTATGTTTGATTTTTTAATTCTTTAATCTCACAGGAGACTTTTTTCTGCAACTTGCCTTGTTCCAATACCAGAAGCTGTGGGAGAAGTTACAACTACGATAAGAAGGATCATCACCGTGATAGAGAAGGAACTGGAATATTAACTCCAAGCCACGGTCTGCTGGTCGTGCCCAGCATAAAAAAGTGGAGAAACCTAACATGATGTTCAACAAGGGTACAGCAAACCATAGCCGATCTAATAGGCCACCATGGGTTTCGTAGAAGCATCTCCCATTTCCCTCAAGTTATCATAAAAGTTTTTCTCATTTCTCAGAATTCACAGATCATAGTTTAACCAACATTGCATATGGCATGTGTCCAGTTCCAGTTGCCTATGCTAATGTGCTTTCTCCATCTGGTGCTGCCTCACCATCTGTAGTCATGATGTATCCATATGATCAGGGTAGCGGTTATGGTTCTTCTGCTGAGTGCTTTGAGTTTGGGTCTGTACAATCTGTGCATTTCTCAGGCATGGACAAGGCATAACCTGTGTATGATCAACGGAATTATTAAGGAGTTTCTGAACCAGATCAACCCTCTTCCTCCAACTTTGAAGGTAACTGCTCTGTTCTTTATGCTAATGCCAAGTTTACTCCATTGAAGCTATTAAATAATAAGGATGTTCTTCCAGAGGTTTCTATGGATGGCTCCTGCTTTCTCTTATAACTGTGCTTACTGGAAAATGAGACCTTTTTGAGCTAGAGGGGATTACAAGCTTAGAATAGCTTCAGATTGGTATGTATGAGCCAAGCTTAATCTCAGTCTTTAACTGATGAAATTTTGCATCTATACCAAACAGCAATTTTAGACTAAGTGGTTTAATAGACTGAGTGCTGAGCTGCTTCAGCCTGTTCATCATTTTACTCTACTAAGAAAATCTGGTAGCAAAAGATTGAGCTCAGGCATGCAGGACACTTCTTTCTTTCATGGGACACGTTGAAGGGTCTCTCTACCATCTTGCTTCTTTTAAAGCTGTATTTCCTGCTAATGCATATCTTGTTTCCAGTATCTACTTGCACTATTGATTTCCACATTCGAAGTAGGGTCAACTGTTGACTGCATATTATCTGCGTGGCCCTTTCGCAATAGCATAACTTCTCTGGGAGAAATATGGGAGGGTCTTGTTAATGGTCATGATAGTTTAGACAGCAGATTGTAGAGCATTCACTTCAAAAATTGGGAACTTGTCAAAGATGTGATTGAGGATTGACGTGCATGCACCATTACCAATGTGGACCTAATTAGTGAATGATGCTTTCATGTTGTTACTATGGCATGATATTTGATTTCCACTAGCTTCTTGTTGATTTCTTCTTACTTCTACGCTGGGACAGTCTTTGATGTTTTTGATGTATCATCTTACTAGGGGCGTTTGACTTGATTTACCACATTGTCGGGCCAGTGAAATTATCATTTGAAAGATTCAGATGTTCCTTCTATTATGTCTCTAAGCCAAGGTGATGGTGTGGCTTCAACCAACTATGCTGGTAAAAACCTTCCATTATCCAAGAGGGAAATCTTGACTTTTTGTTCAAGTGTTGTGCATTGTTGACTGCAAGTATCTCACAGTATACAGAAACTATACATCAGATATAATCAGTATTCAAAAATCAGAAGGATCTACATGGTGTGAGGGGAGTCATTTTTTCATTGTATATGAGGCTTCTTCAGTGTCATTATACTTGGGAATTTTATAGGATAAAGAACCTATGTTGTATTTAGGAGATTCTTTGTTTGTACTCAGCTCTTTTGCAATAACTGTTCTCTTACTCTGGTGGACATGTTACATGGGCTTATTTATATTCAGGTTTGCCTGTTGTTGATACAGTTTTTTATCATACATTCTGAAATAGTGGACACAAAAAAAAAAAAAAAAAAAAGAGAGAGAGAAGAAAAAACATAAATTTATACATGTTCTTGACTAATCAGATAGCTATGTAGCCAATGTTGACGGTGTTTCTGATGTGAGCAAATGGAGATTGAAGAATTTCCTGATGGTATTCTGCATCAACTGAAACTAGCACCTTCTGCATTCCCAGTACCAGTAAGTATACCTGGAATGTCATCCCTTATGGAAAAGTAGGCAGCTTTCCCTTTTGCAAGGTTGGTTTTGGGCCTCTGCGTCTGGTGCAGCGGTCATTTTTTTTTTTTTTAAATTTAGCATAAAGAAATATTTTTATATATTCATATGATTTTTTGGATTTAATTTTAAGAAAAGAATTTTAGGCCTGAACATCTAACATAACTTTGAAGCTTCATTTATATTATATTAAGTTTGTATGTGTAAATATTTCTTTTCTTCTATGAAATTTCACTTAAGTTTTTGTATATATATATATATATTCATATATTTATATGCTTTTTGAATTTTTTAAAAAATTGGATTTAAACATTTAGCAAGACATTGAGATTGCATTTAAATTATATTAAATTTATGTTTTTTTGGGAAATTTTATTTAAATTATATTAATTTTTTTTTAAAAATAGAATCTCATTTGAATTTTTTTACCAAACTGAAAAATTTTGCTTGCATCTTTGCCATTGGGTGACTTTGGCTTTATAGTTGTGCTGGTATAGTCTTAACTAAATTTCAGTCCTCTCAATCATCTTGTTTGTGTATATATATATAATATATAAACAAAAGATTACTCATAGTTTAATCTGATTATTATTACATGATAACACTGTTAATATTTGTTTCTGTCTTAATATTGAGACCCTGTTAATTATCATCAGGTTTTTTATTTTTGTTTTAATTTTTAATGAAGAGGAAGAATGGATGTAAGTCCGATATTGATTATAATTGACTTTTTTCTTTTTGACAGAAGCACAATTTGAAACACTGCTCAACGATTTGTTATGTTATATTAAAAGGCTTGGCAAGTAGAGTACTTTATTAATTTTATTAACCATTCATGCTAATGGGACAGCATACTGCAAAAAAGCACCCTATACACTCATTCATAGAGACGATGACATAGAGAATACTTTCATAAAGCCCCTAAATTGAAAGACTATCGGGATTTCATGTCTATTACTGAGTCATCTATCTATAAACATCCCCTCTCTCTCTCTCTCTCTCTCTCTCTCTTTCTTGCAAGATCTTTTAAACTTCTTTTAAGAATCTGATCAGTTCCAATTGCCTATGCCCTAGACACAAGCAAATGATTGACCCGAAGAAGAGGATTTCCTCCATTTTACTAGTCGTAACAAGGAAGATAATACTTCAGATGGGTCATGAAGGGAGTATGATGCTCTGGTATCTCTTGGAGATGAAGAGCTTCATCTCTAAATAATAATAAAAAATGTTGTGAAAATTGAGGGCATGGAAGAAGTGTCGGCGGAGTCTTTTGTCCCAGCAGCTAGCTCGCTGGCGCTGGCATTGACTTCCCGGCCAATGGAACCGTCGCCATGATGGGCGCGGGAGTGGCTGAGATAGTTTAGGATTTGTTGTGCCCGATTTGCATGCAGATCATAAAGGACACTTTCCTCACCGCATGTGGCCACACCTTCTGCTACATGTGCATCATCACTTACCTCGGCCACAAGCGTGATTGCCCTTGTTGTGGCCATTACCTCACCAGCAATCAGTTGTTCCCTAATCTTTTTTCTTGACAAGGTTTGTTCAATTACGTTTTGGGCTCCTTCAATTATCATTTCATTTGTTTGAGTTCAATTTATGAGTATCTGTGTGTCCACTCTATCGTTGTGATCGATTGTCTTTGGTTGTAGCTTTTTCTAGCAACGATGAGATGGACTTATAGAATAGTAAATATTGGTAACCCTTTTTGTGTGCCTGTATAATTTTGGTGTGGTGTGTAAATCATGTTTGATTGCATAAGGTTGAAGCAATGATAGTTTTGTAACTTCAGGTGGAAAAATAATGTAGGTCTGACTCTTAAGTTTTGAAAACAGTGGATGAGTAAAGATGTATGAATTATTGTGACTGCTTGTGTCAATTTCATTGGTTTGCATATGTTTATTGTTGACATTGAACTGACCTGATTGATGTCTCAACTATGGAGATCTCTTTACTCATACACTTGAAAATTAAGATTAAATGGTGCTCATTAGAAGTTGAATTATAGTTAGAGGCAGTACAATTGGCCCCACTTTTTTCCCCATTTGTTGGCTTTTTGTCCCCTAAATTTATGATGGAAACTGAAAGTGTTTCAAGCAGAGGGTACATTGAGTCATTCTTCTGAAGCAGAGATCTGTTGAATCACTTTCTATGGCTGCCCTTTAGTTGCCTATTTGCTTTCATAGCTCACTATGAAACTCAATACCGTGGAATTCTTATCAGGTGTTAGAAAATTTGTAATTTTTCTGGATTTCTTTACAGTATCAATTTGATCTATCATAGGATGTGTTCAACGTTGTGAATGAATTGAAACATAAATTCCTATGCTCACTTATTTTGTTTCTTACCTTTTGGGGTAAATTTGATTATTAAATTGATTTAGTATGAAGTTTGACCATATGACTTGCACATAATTTGTATCTTGAAATGGTCTACATCGCAATGCAGCTTATTGTTATACGATTTCTCTTTAACATATTTATAGCTATTGAAGAAGACTTCTGCTCGTTAAATGTTTATTTTGGTCATGCGTTTTAATTTTTAAGTTTAAACACATAATTAATTTGAATTGTTTGGTTGGGCCATTTGTTCTACGTTATGTAGCAGTTTAAATCTATATCTGTTTAACACCATTTTGGCTAATAATTTTTCTAAGCTTATTGTACATTGTCTCATATTGTTTCCTCATATAGAATATTTTGTGTCAATTTGTCATAATTTGTGATTAGTATAAAGTTAGATTTATGCTCACAATTCTGGTTTGGCAGTCTATTTAACATTGAGAAGACTAAATAGGTAACAAATCTTTCGGAGCAATAATGTGCTTGCCTCTCTCTTAAGTATGATCCTGAATGTGGTTCTTGCCTCCAATCTATTGTGGAGTGTAGTGCATTATGGAGTGTTGGATACTATAAGTGCACAAAAAAATTTATTGATTCACGTTTTGTTGTAGGTGAAATGTATAATTAGCAAAGTCATATTTGTATATCAGAAACAATGTTTGAGTTATTTAACCTTGTGATCAATTTCTCATAATAGAAATTTAAAGTTTTTTCTTTGTATAAGCATTTTCTTAAAGCCTTGAATTTACAGGTATATGTCATCTAAGTTCATGGGATTTTGATCTTTATTTCCTAAATGAACCTTGTTTGACTGTGTATAAGGCATTGATTTAATATTTGAGCTGCAAATGCAATATTATCCTTAAAACTGAGAATGGAATCATCCCTTAGCACTTCAGATTGAAGATATGTTTGTGTGCACATAATATATTGAACAGAGATGTCTAAAAGATTGTTGTGATGGTATATGGTTGAAAATAGTTTCATTTCTCTTTGTCCCTAGGTACAATAATATAATTATCCAGTTTTGAAATAAGACACAAAGGCCTCATCTAAGTTGTGAATTTCTAATGTGAAAATTATTTTGTAAATTTTAATGTGCATTTGTCTCTTTTAGTTGTTGTTTAGCACATATTCTTCCAAATTCTTTCTAAATGCAGTGGGGAATTGCTAACCTCATGATGTTCATTTGATTTATTTCATTTAAGAGTGATACCTTCTTTTGATTCTCATATTGGGTTGTGATGTATCAATCAAGGAGATGGACAACCTCTTGACACTTCTCACAAAGAAGAAGAGGAAAATGGCGTAAGAGGACGTTAAAAGAAATATGCAAATTGTTGAATCGAATGAGGTTGGTAGCCATGGGTTAGGGCCTAATTATTTGTGGTCTATAAATTCAATTTTCTTCATTCACTTTATTCTCACCCTCTTCCCCAATCCTTTACTTAGTTTCACCTGTGTTAATACAGCACAAGGTCTTGCGTCAAATTTTTATCTTGACTTGTGCAATTTATTGCTTAATGGCGTGAAGGTCATTCGCTAACTGATGTGTCATGTTGTACCAATTTTCTGTTAAACATTTACATGTTGACTCATGGAATTGGTGCTTTTGGTCTGCAATTGTGTGACACTAATTTATGTATTTTGATTAGATGAATATCTATCAAAGCAGTCAATATTTTTGTTCTATTGGTAGAAAATTAAATCAGTGACAATAATTAATGATTGTGTTGATTATTTATATATTTATTTGTTGTTCTAATGTTTTTTGTCATAATCTCTTATAGGTGCAAATTGATTTGCAGTATATTAAAGACGACATTAATGTTGTTGAAAGGCATAGAATAGAGTTGTACCGTGCAAGGGACAAATACTCAGTTAAATTACGGATGCTTGGAGATGATCCAAGTACAAGAAAGGCATGGCCATCATTGTTAGATAAGAAAAACAATGGTCTTATCTCGCTTCTCCTATTGTTAAAGGAGGGTCATTTCCAAGGAGTTATTCTAACAAAACAGTGGATGTCAAATCTCAAGTAAGTTTCTCATGGACTCCGAAAGAATGCTTTTAGTGGGTCAGACTCCCAATGTTTTAATCAATTAACTCTTTCTATAGCAAGAAAAAAGTGAGTCCATGCACAAGTTCATAATAAGGTCTCTTTTGAGTAGATTCATTTGCCTTTGATAGGATTCGTGATATATTACTGTGCCTGACAATTTGTTTAGAAAAATTTTAAAACTTGAAAGACATCTTTTGTGGGGAATAAATCATACAAACAAGTAGTCTATTTACTGGTCTTGCATGCGTTTACTTTGGACATAAGCATAATCCGTTACCTTGTTTTCTTTCCTCACTAGCTGGTTGTCAAGTCAAGTAATTGTTATTACAATACGCTCCAGAAATTTTCTCGTGCAAATCAACTACCTAGTACTAGGTTAAGAGTAGATGAATGCTATTGGTATATTCATTTTATGCACAAAACATGCGCTGGCTAGACTTGTATCTTGTTCTATTTGCGAAACTTTGTGCTGCTTTTTGGTTTTACCATGTATTCTTGTGCTGGAAAATAATTATAGCAATTTGATAACTTCGATGTTGCCCAATGAGGGACACTGAAAGTCTCCTGATGTTGTTTCCGTATGCATTACTTTCTAATCAAGAATTCAGTTTTTAATCTTGTCTAGCTCCTTACAACATCATTATATCCAACTTGTTGAAACATTAGTGTAAAGACTTGAGGTTGGCTATTTGATTTTTTTTTTATTTCTTTGTTTTGTTTTGTGTTGTTTTGTTTTTGTCTCTTCGAATCTTTTGGTAACTATTCCTATCATGTGTTATCCATAACTTATCACAAGATATGAATTTCATTGCTTTGACGAGGCAAATTTATATTTCCTCTTAGTTCACTTACCTAGAAGAATGTTGCCTTCAAGTGACGTCAGTTGGCAAATCAACCTTATATCAAGCAAGAGAGTCATAAAAATGTCATCCACAACACTGGTCTTGCAGGTTTTCAATCTGCGTTGACTACCTTCACTCATTAGAGGTAGGTTGTCTATTTTTATTTGCACAGTAGACATACTTTTTAAAGTACGCTATGTTCTAGTTTTTTTTTCTTTTTTTTAAAAAATATTTGATAAATTCACTTGTCACTTATCTTTATTTTTAATTTTTTTTTGAAACTGTCATCTGAGATTATTGCAGAACTGAGGCATGGGGATCTATTTTTTTAAATTCTTTTGAAACAATTGTCTAAAGGTTATTATATAATGATGCTTTTGCTTTTTGTTATATCATAATTGAACAAATGCTTGGCCATGCATTAAATATCAAATATTAATTTGTCCTATAGCCTCTTTGGTCTTTTAAAATGGTACTTTTGGAAAAATGGTTGCAGAGCTTTATGGTGGAGAGAAATAGCCTCTGGAGGAGATGGAGGCTGGATATGGGAAGAAGGAGGGTGGTTGCGTTACAATCTCAGGGAGGGAACCTTGTGGAACCAATTTTTGGATAGCCATTAGGAGAGTTTGAGAGGAGTTTGTTCCATGGGTATGGTTTAAGGTAGGCAAGGGATGTTCTATTAAGTTTTGGAATGATGCTTAGTGTGGAAAAAGATCTTTTTTAGGAAGACTTTTAGGCTGTGTATTGTTTACCATGTAACAAAGAGGCTTTTATGAGCTAACATGTGAGAATATTAAACAATGGTGTGACCTGGTAGGTGTAATTAAGGAGGGACGCTCAGGGTTGAGGGGTGGATGTTTCTATGCATTTTTGGAGTGGATTTATGAAATCAAATCTAACATTGACAATGATGACACATTTGTTAGAATTGCTTCCATTGAGTCTTTTCACCTATCCCTTTTTTTATCGCTTTCTAAGCCCTTGTTTCTTTGCTTAAAATAAGATTCACTTCAGGATTACTTATTTTTTATTCCCTAGTTTCTTCGAATTTAAAAGTTATCACCTTAGTAGGTTTCAAAACCGAGGCTCAATCCAATGAAGTCTGTATTATCTACCAACTTCACATTTTTCTCCCTTGTTTGCTTTGAGATTAAGATCAATAGGATTTCTTTTCCCCTTTTCTTTTATTATGCCAAAATTGTTGAGTTCATTAGATATAAATTTTGATTCTTATATTGAAAAGTGTTTACTCCTATTTTTTTTCTTGCCTATCTTCATTCATCTTTTTTGGTGTTTTGGAGACTCATACTAATGCAGGACAGTAAAAAAAGGATAAGACAAGAGTTTGGAGAAGGGAAACAGAGAAGAAGAAATAGAGAAGAAGAAGAAGAAAGAAAGAGAGAGAAAGCTTAAAAGTTGAAACTTTATTTTTTATCCACATCTGAATTGCTTGAAGCTCGTGTAGCCAATTTATAGGCTAACGTAGCATATTCTTAATCAAACAATGAGTCCTAATTGAATGATAAAAGAGGGTCCTAGTTTTAATTGAATAATGAAAAGAATCCTGGCTAATTAAAAATTCAACTCTTGTCCAACTAATAAAAACTAAAAGATGATCAAAGTAATCCTCATTTAAATGAAAGCTAGTAACTAATCAATTCTTGGTTTTATGTGTTTGATAAGTCTTCAATGGTTAATGCTATCTGCATCACATATTTGGTTTAATCAGAAATGATTCTTCAGGTTGTGGATGAAATATTAGGAAGAATTCATGTTCTAGATTTTTGTGAGAGGAAGCCTACAAAGCTAGCTGTGGGTTGAAACCCATTTCCTTCTTGTATTCTCTTCCTAGAAAATGGATGCAGTTATGGTATTGAGATTTTTTTTTAATTAATTTTTTAAACAAGGAGAGAGGAGAGATTTGTTAACAAATAATAAGAAACATATGCTTGTCAAAACTGAATTCTCAAACTGAAATTTCTAAGTAATGAGTTGTAACACTTGATGTGTTGGAAATATTGTTATGTAGTTGGTAAGGGGGGTCAAAGTCTTAATGCAGTAGCAGTCTGGTCAAAGTCTGAATGAAGGCATGATTCTGGTGATTGAATGACCACAAAAACCTCATTTGAGCAAAATAGCTGAGAAGGACTTTTGGACCTTTTTTTTTTATCTTGAAACATGGCTTTCATGGAGACACTGAACATCCTCGAACAGAAACAATTTCGTCAAATTCTGGGAAGAAAATAGTCATTGAATGTATTATAAAGCAAGAATGCAGTGGAATCTCGTCAAACTTTGAATGAAGGCATGATACTGGTGATGTAATAACTATAAAAACCTCCTCTGTCGAAAATGGCTGAGAAGGATTTTATATCTTATTTTTCATATGGAAATGCGGCTTTCATGGAGACTATAAACATGCTCAAACAAAAACAATTGTCAAGTTCACGGAAAGTAAGTAAATACTGCTAAAGACTGGTATGTTTATTTGTTGTTAGCTGACTCCTCCAGCCATGGATATGTTTGTTGGTGTGGGTGAAAATGCTGCCTAACCTGATAGAAGCACGGGTCTGAGCTTAGAATTTACATTTTCTATTAGATTTGTCATAATTGTAGTTGTAGCTGCCCTTTAGGTCTTAATGAAGCCATGTCTTTTATTTTTTCTATTATTTTTCGGGTGAATCAACTTACTCTCTCTTATTTTGTATCTGTGATTCTGTAGCATTTTTCTATAATAAAGTCTACTAAAACCTATAATAGTGATTCTATTTTCTTGCAACATAGAATTTGACCGTGATGATAAATTTTTTGCTACTGTTGGTGTCTCACGGCACATTGAGGTTTTTGACTTCTCCTCGATAAGCAGTCATATTCTTATAGATAAATTTTGGAATATTGTAGCATGTCCTCTGTGTGTGTGTGGACTTTGCAATGTTCATGTTTTTCCATCAGGTGAAAAAGATAAGGGGAGTATCAGACTTGTAAGAGAATGATGTGATGTGAAATTTACTTAATATCTCTGATTCTTAAAAACATTTTATTTCTGTGTTTGCTGTTTTAAATTTCTAATATGACTAATTAGCTTACTTTTCTACTTATACATATATGAGACAACCAAATTAAAAAAGCTCCCATGCAATAAGCTGTTATTATCTTATAGAAATTAGTTTGAGAGCCCAATTTCCATGTCTTCAATTATGTTTCTTTTGATGGCTCATGTACCGGTTCCTGTTGTTTCCATTCTTCATTGGTGAAGCCTGTGAAGAAGATTTCTATTTGTTTTAGTTAGCTGCTCAGATATGACAATGGCTCTTGCTTGTTCTATGATGTCCAAACCATTGAAATAGTATTAGTGGATCATTTTTCCTTGTTTTTTCAGTCATCAGGTTGTCTACTAATTGTTGCCTTTACAATGCTTTCAAGGTTATGAATGAACCCACATATGTACACTGTCATGTTGTGGAGATGTCAACACATTTTAAACTTAGTTGCTTGAGTTGGAACAAATGTGCTAAGAATCATATAGCTAGTACTGACTATGAAGGAATAATAACTCTCTGGGATGTGACAACTCGACAAGTAAATCATGGATTATCATGTTTCAATTTTGTTATATTACTCAATTGATCTTTCTGTTTCTCCATATTTACTATTCCATTGGTAGAGTCTGATGAAATATGAAGAGCATGAAAAAATGTGCTTGGAATGTTGATTTCTCACACAGAGGACCATCGATGCTTGTTTCTAGTAGTGATGATTGTAAGGTACCTCTCTTTTTTTTTTCTCTTCATGTCTTGTAGGATCCTTTGGTTCACTATATTATTGGATCAAAAAAGTACAAACTGGAGAATTACTGCTTGCATTATCAGCATGTGAAACTTTTTTCTGATGGAATTTCTATGGACTTCATTTTGTTATGCTTCTGATACCAATTCAGTGCTATAATTGTGATGGCTGTGCTTTTGGTTTTTATAAGCATTGTTTAATTACTTCTTGATGTTGCATGTGCTATTTCCTTTTGTTATTTGTTCTTGAGTGTTGCATAAGATCATTGTCAAGTAAATTATGTAGAAACCTAGGCTGTATGCTTTCACTTGTCAAGTGAAACCTCGTAGATGGTCACTCAATCAGTTGCTGCATACCATTCTTATTCATTTTATGGTCACAAGACAAATTTAATTTTATATATCCTATGGGCGCTAGTTTTGTATTTTGGTTTTGGTAATATATTGACTACCTGTGTGACTTATGACTGTATGTTACTTGTCTGCTTTTGAACTTGTGATTTTTGATGACTTTAAGTTGGTAATGTAAGAATAAATCCAACATATTATTAAACTTTCTCAACTGAACATGCTTGTCAGTTGTGCCTTAATGAATGGGCAACATTGCCCCAATTGATTAACGTAGGCATTTCTTTTTTAATGAATTTGACAAGTTATAGTACTTTCTTCTTCAGTGCTTGAGTCAAGCCTTCTTACTATTGATTCTTTCTATCTTCATTGTTTCTAATGGCTTGAGGTAAGTGGTATGGTATCAATGCATCAACATAAAGTTAGTTACATATTAATCCTCATCTGGAGCGAAAAGATTGCATTTACTGCTCTTTATAAAGAAGATTGGTTGTATGAGAAAATGGAGCCAAGTTTACATCTTTTGCCTGGTTACAAGTTTTATGCGTACATGTGCACGTTACTAGGATGATGATGGGTACCATGGCTCCATCAATCCTTTGATACTCACCAAATGGTTAACTCTTCTAGCTTTTTCTGAATAATGTGAGTTTAGACCAGTAAGGGTGATCAGGTTATAGTTACCGATGTAGATATCATATGTAACCTAATTATATATATTCTTCTACAGCAAATGAGTAGCCAGATATGATTTCATTGAAAAGTCCTACCATTATTATTGTTCAACTTGGTTGAAGTTTTCTACTGTAGATGGTTTTCTCAAAAGAGACATCATCATCTTATAGACTTTATTGATTTCAGCCACATTTGATTTGGTTTTAGATTATGGAGACAGATATATGGCCAAGCTCCAATAATATGGAATCCATCAAAATGATCACTTTATTGAAAATTTTGTTTTGACTTTTACATTGTAGTTGGTCTATCACAGATGGTGCAAAAGGCATCACCTTTTAACAAATGGTTCTCATCATAGCTACCTTGGTTTGGTTTATAAAAGTAGAGGCTGATATAGGCCTCAACTCCAGGATGCATGGAGTCTATCATAATATGTTCAAATTCCTGGCTTTTTTTTTTCCTCGATTTCTACTTTCAGCATCTGTCTCTTTCTGTGTGCATGAGAGAATCTAAATTTGCTTGTTTGCTTTTTCCAATGTTATGAAGTGGTTAGTTGTTCATAGATAACTTAGTGGCTCATAAATAGACTATTGTATAATTGGATTATTAAAAAGCTAAGTCAAATATACAAAATACTCTTCTTGGCTTTCACCGTGAGGATAGTAGAGAAATCAAATGAATTTTTGCAATTAAGCTATTTTTACATTGCATTATTCTGTGTATTGGTTACAATGCACTCTGCATTACAAGAAATGTTTGGTCATGGGAAATTCATGCCTTGCTTGGTAGAAGTTTGCTATACATTAGCCTGTGCTGTGAAACCTGCTTTATCTGAGGTACACTGAGCCGATATGACTTATATGAATTTCCCATGCTCATCCACGTACAGGCATTCAGCAGCGATGGACTTGAAATTGCAATTTATGTTGTTAACTTAGTTACATGATGTAGTTATAGGTAGTACGTTGTTAATTATGTTTCCGCTCCCAGATAGATAAGAAGCATTCCATTTACATTTTCATAACATGACACTTAAAAGAAATGAGATGGAGAAGGGAACCTCATTCTGTGCAAATTTATCTAGGGTTTCACAATTAAAAGCAAAATGATTTTATGTTGGTTTGATGGTATAAAGAAACACCTTAGGGGTCATTTGGTTCACGGAAAGGATTACATTAGCTAATCTTGAAGGATCAGATGCAGGTGGGATTGAGCAAGCTAATCCAATCTCAGGTTTGGTTTTGGTGTAATTGGTCTAGACAAGTGTTGGCAGCTGTGTTAAACTTACCAGGTCAAAGTTGATTAGTATCGGGTTCAGTGGCTGTGACTCAAAGCTTAGGTGGGTGTCCAAGTTTCCAGTCAAAGAAGAAAGTGTATCGCATTGATTTTTTTAGTCGTGTATGGTTAGTGTGGGGAGAGAGGAACAGAAGAGTTTTTGAAGAGGTGGAAACATCTCTTATGGTGTTTGGAGATAGATGGCTTCACACTCTAAAACTTTGAGTTATAGGGAATTCTTTTGTAAATGAGGAGTACTTTGTAGAGTGTATAGATGTCCTTTTCTTTATAAGTAGCTAAACATATGCATTTGGGTGGCACCCCTTTGGCACTTGATAGTGAATATAAAATATGCTACTGTTTTTGATTAAAAAAAATCAAGTTTGGTTTGCATTACAATATATACTAGTATTAGTTAATGTGATTATTGGTTGATAGGATTAATATGTATGATCAAAGTGAGATTAAGTTATTACGAAGTACCCTGTTTTGAGTTAAAATAATTTTAGACAATATTCACATAGACACACATATGAACACATTCACATTATAGTTAGTTCTATTACATTGATTATATATTCACATTATAAAATTCAAGATATTTTAATCGTTTATGCAACTGTTATCCTACTTTAATCTAACATACTAATATATTGCAGGTACTATGTTACATTGCAGCATACTATACTATAGTGTATTATTATATTATATTATATTGACTTTACATTACATTACATCATATTATTATATTTTTTTTTCAAATCATTATCTATATGGGCAACTTTGAAGTATCCCAAGTCATTCATGGGTATTAAGTTCAAAAGTTAATCCAAGTTGTTGGGATTAAATAAAGCCCTCCTTCGTGGGATTAGATAAATTTCAATATATTAGCTAATGTTCGACATTAGTAAAGCTTGATGCTTTCCTCTGACAAATGGTATAAGTAATCCCACCAACCAAATAACCCCTTGAGTTTTGTTTTCTTTGGAGGGGAAAAGAAGAGTGATGAAGTAGTAAACCCTTTGACCTTTTTGTAGGTTGGTTCAGCAGACCATCACATTCACTATCATGATTTAAGAAATATCAGACAACCACTCCATGTGTGCAGTGGGCACAGAAAAGCTGTTTCATATGTGAAATTCATGTCTAACAATGACCTTGGTTCTGCTTCTACTAACAGCATGCTGCAGTTATGGGATTGTGAAGGGAGAACATACCGGTGAGCCATATATTTTTTCTTTGTAAGTACCTGTGAGTTATGATGCGATATTAGTTTGCAGGTGAGATCATATGTCAATGAATAATTTTGGTATGTTTTGACACAAAACAGTTTTGTTTTGTAGGCTGGATAAAAAATAATCCTATGCAGCACAAACTTAGTTTGGTGCAGTAGTGAAATAGAATGGGTTATTACAGAACTTGCCAGACTTGAGAAGTTGGGACGTGAGTATGTAGAATTGTTGGAAAACGAAACTAACTATTAAATTAAATGGAGCAATTTCTGGGCTTCTGCTTCTTGGGTAATTTTATTTACAACACTAGCAGTTGAAAGGTTTGGAATGGTAGGATTTTCTGACAAGAATATATGTGAAGTATGAAAGAAAGGAATTGTCCCTTATCCTCCCATCTTATTTGTAATTGATTCTTTCACGTATTTCTTTGGCCTGCTCATTACATACGAGTTACATGAATGCAATAAAAGGTCATAGTTGCTGTTTTATGTGAAAATGGACAGATAGAGAGGTTTGTTGCAAGTAATTAAAAACTTGACCCCAGCTGCTAATTTTGGTGACTCAAGTACTTGATTCTAGATGCTTACAGTTCAATTTTTATTGTCCCAAAAAGTTCTCTGTTTATTTGTGTCTGGCTGAGCATAATGTGAGGTCACACAAACGAGAAGAGTTTTGTTAGACTAACTGTTAACAGCCAGTACATCACATGTGGCAGTGAAACAAACCAAGTATTATATCTAAGGTGAGAAAACACTTGAAGTGGTGGCTAATGTTTATGCATGTTAGCTTGAAATCTAACTACTATATGGTGCCACATTGCAGGAAGTCTCCGAACCTGTGACATGGCATAGATTTTGGCTCTCCTGATAAGGATGATAATGATGCGGGATCTTTCTTCATTACTGCTGTGTGCTGGAAGAGCGACTCCCCTACTATGCTAACTGCTAACAGTCAAGGAACAATAAAGGTGCCAGTACTTGCTGCTTGAAACAATTAGAGAAAGGCAAAGTATCTCAGTAGGAAAAGATTAAGTGAGAAGTCTATTGTTATTCTTGAGAGCTATAGCTACTTGTGTATATAAATTATTGGAAGTGCCAAGGAAGAAATTCTGTTTGACTTGATGAGTCCGTGGTTCTCTATGTTTTGCCATGTGTAGGTTGTCAAAGTATAAGAAGTTTCTATGTTTGTAATTTTTGAGAAATGAATTTTTATTTTATTTTTGAGAGTGAAATATGTGCATAAATTTTTTTTACCACTTAATTAGTATTTAAATATGAATGAAATTAGCTGAGGGATTAATAGACATAATTGATTTATTTTTTAACAAATGAAAAGTATGTTATGATAGAAGTTGATCCGTACATGTACAAAGATATTTATTTGTGTATGTTTATTGAGTTACCTATGTGCATATATAAGTATATAGAAGCATGTATATGTGCATATAATATGATAGCATATATATGAACCTGTTTATTGTGTTTATTTGAAGATTCACTGGAAAATTTCGAATCAAAATGATTTATATGAGTTGCATTTGTATTTATGTTGTACTAATTTTTTTGATGTATTTTTCTTAAAAGTAAATGTCATAAAATACCAAGTTAATGATATGATAGAGCAAAATGTCATGTAAGTAAAAAAAAAAAAATGATCTAATTGATAAATTTGATTTTAAAGAATTTTCTTATCGCAAAAGTATCATTACTTTTTTAATTTCAATGTTTTTAGAATTTTTTTCATTGCGAAGATCATTACATCTTTACTTTTTGAAAAAAAAAAATATCGATCTTGTGTTAAAGTAATCAAAATTCAACTCTTTTATGGTACAGTACAATGAAAAAATGTGTTCGTCAAGACTTATCGAAGAAAAAAACTCATTTCGTCTCCTTCTCAAATTCTTTTACAATTTTGTCTAATTTTTGTATCGTGACCAATGAATTTTGTTGCAAATCTTATCAAATTAAATAAATAAAAAATTATAAATAAGTAAATTTTATTTTTTTATAAGACTAAGGTTTCATCGTTAAATAGTGACGAATTCTAAATTTACCGCTAGTATTAAAAAAGAAAACTCATTTTTGTAATTTTTAAAATTTAAATATTGAATTTAGTTTTGGCATGGATTCATCTTGAACCTTTTAAATTAAAAAAAATTAAAAAATAGTAATTTTATTTTTTATAATTATTTTTAGGTTTGAGAATTTGGTTAGTATTCCCTTATTATTTAATGATGAAATGTGAAATTCATCGTTAAATAGAAACAAAATTTAATTTCGCTACTAAAATTAAAGAAAACATGTTTTAAAAGAATTTTAAATTTTAAAATGGGATTTAGTTTTTAGCAACAGAAAATAAATTTTGTCGTAAACTCTTTAAATTAAAATATATAAAAATACATGAAAAGATAAATTTAATTTTTTTAATTAAATGTTTTAAGATTGAGGGATTCTGTTGTTATAAAAGTTACATTAAATTTTAACAACAAACACAAATTTCAACGTTAAAATCATTAAATTAAAAAATTTGTAAAAAGATAAATTTTATTTTTTTAATTATTTTTTGAAGATTTGAGAGTTTCACTATTATTTTATCTTTATTTAAGAACGGAATGTGGAATCAATCGTTAAATAGTAACAAATATTTAGTTTTATCTAATACCGTATTATGATGGAATAGTATTTGGAATAAAAATTATATAACTTTATTGAAAAAATTATTTGAAAAAGTAAAAAAAAAATAGTTTGAATAGATTTGAATTAAAATATGGATAAAAGACTCACCACCAAGTTTAGTATTAAAGGGATACAAAAAATCACCACCATAAAAGTAATAAATAAGGATACAAAAACTTCAACCGTCACCACTTAAAGGAAAATACATGGACACTATTCTAAGAGATACAAAGATATTTCTCACCACTCAATGGTTTCGAACATAAAAGATACAATGAAAAAAAAGAGAACTTAAAAGAGTTTTACAAATACAATATCTCAGCTCCTTTCTAAGTCTAAAGCATAAAAATAAATACTAGTATGTGGAACAACCCTCTATGCTAGGAATTATGAAAATAATTAAGTTTTTACTAATAACTAACCCATTTAATACATTTCTTTACAAAAAATGGAGTTAGTGGGCTGAAATAATTCTCTCTTAAAAATCTACCAAGGTGCATGCCAACTATCCACCACTAAAGAAACAATCATAACTTTCTTTAGGAAAATGTTTTAGAGTTGTTTCAAAAGATGACTAAAAGATAAGATTATGAACATTTCAACACATAAAAAAAATTCCAAAATCATTTGACAATCAAATTCAAAACTTCTTTGAAGTTGGGCTCAAAACAGACTTATAAATGCATAAAAAATAGATCATAGGTTATAGAAGTACCATAGCATCATGGGTTGATTGTGGTAACATAGGCACTTTTGTGTTAGTATTCTACTTATATCATGTAAAAAGATATGAATGATCTTAGTAGCAAGAATAGACTTTCAACATGTGGGTCGATAAGCCATCCATCTTAACTTTCCTAAATGACCTTAGTAACAAATTTAAGATTTTAAAACTCTTTTTGCCTATTCTTCTCTTTTACTATGTTCAAAATGACAAACATGTTATTGTTACTTATGTAATCTCTTTTTGAATTTCTCGTAAAGTTTGGGAATGATGTTGTAGCTATTATTTTCTTTAAGACATGAGGTTAATGTTACAGGTCATCAAGATCTCCTCACTCTAATGCCCTTTCAAGTGATTTTTTAATACAAAAAAAAAAAAAACATGATTAGAAGAGACTGTATGGGCTAATCACAATATACAAGAAGATTTATGGCAAAGTCAATATTTGTGACAATGCATTTATAACTTCAAAAAATAGTCAATAATATTTGTTATTATTTGCTTTCTAGTATATGGTATTCTTTTTTTTTTTTTTTTTTGATTTTGAGATATTTACTTTTTGAATTCAAGATAATTACTTTTTCAATTTAGGATTTCTTTTTTCAAATTTGAGATTCTTTTAAAAATTTGAGATATTTTCTTTTCGAATTTAGGATATTACCTTTTTGAATTTAGGATAATTACTTTTTAGTTTTATATTATCTTTTATTCTTATATAAAAAGGGTGCAAGCTTGTAAAAATAATAACTTTAAGAGGGAATAAAACATTTGTGAGATAGCTTCCTCCTCAATTTTTATGAGAACATGTGAACTTATCAGAGATTTTCATGGTGTTTCTATTCAACTTATCAATCAATATTCCATAGTTGATTGTGATGTCTTTATTATATCAAGGTTCTTGTTTTGATATAAACAATTGATTGTCACAATATAAATATGTTTCTGAAAGATTTTACCAACCTTGATTTTGGGTCTCACTTTTCTTTATGAGATTCACATCAATTGGTATTAGAACTAACTTTAGTCTCAAATTTACCTATGTTTTTTAGTGTATATTTTGTTTCAATTTAGAATTAATTTTTTCTTTCTCAATTCATCACAAAAGAAAAAGAAAAGTTAAAAAAAAAAAAGGAGAGCCATTGAACTTTAGATTGTGCTACCAAAAAAAGAAAGAAAGAAAATAGCAACTTTGAGTTATGCTGCAAAAGGAAAAAAAACATAATGTGAAAAAAGAGGTAGTAACGCTGAGTTGTGCTGCAAAAAAAGAAAAAAAACAAACAAACAAAAAGGTGTGATACAAAAATCTAGGAAGAAAGCTATTAAAGCAATATGGATGAACAAAAGAGTATCATCAAAAAATCTACTATATGAGCTGGTCATAAGATGCAAAAAGAATTGTTGTAGTATATTTATACTTTCCAAAAGTAGTCAATAATATTTACTATTATTTGCTTTCTAGTGTAGGATTTATTTTTTTTAAAAGATATTTACTTTTCAAATTTTAGATTCTTTTTTTTCAAATTTGAGATTTTTTTTTTATTTTAGAGACTTTTCATTTTGAATTTAGGATATTTTACTTTTGAATTTAAGATAATTACTTTCTAGTTTTATGTTATCTCTTATCTCTATTTAAAGAGGATGCAAATTTTATAGAAATAACTTTGGAAAGGAATAAAACATTTGTGAGGTTGCTTACTCCTTTTTAGTTCTTTTGAGAATATGTGAACTTATTGGAGATTTCCATGGCATTTATATTTGACTTATCAATCATTCCTTTCATAATTGATTATGGCATCTTCATCATATGAAAGTTCTTGCTTCGATGTAAGCAATGTGTTGTTGTCACCATACAAATTTGTTTGTAAAAGATCTTGGAGACCTAACTTGATTTGGGGTCTTACTTTCCTTTGTGAGATTCGCATCATTTGGTATCAGCTAGTTTTAGTCTCAAGTTTACTTATCTTTCTTTATATTTTGTTTTTAGTTTAGAATTATTTCTTTCTTTCTAAGTTCAGTATACAAAAAATATATATATGTGAAAAAAGGAGCCATTGAGCATTAGATTGTGTTGCCAAAAAAAAAAAAAAGTCAATGTAAAAGAAGGTAGGGTATTTCTCTATTTAATTTTGGGATATTTACTTTTCAAACTTTGGATATAACACTAATACTGTAAAACCCTAAACCTTAAACAATAAATCCTAAATCTTACACCTAAAACCCTAAACTCTAAGAAATTAAATCTTAAACCCTCAAATTTTAAAATCTTAAATTATAAACCTTACTAAAACCTAAAACTTTGAACTTTAAACACAAAATTTTGAACCCTAAAGCTTAAAGCCTAAGGCCTAAATATTTTTTTCTATACCGTGGACCTTAAAACTCTAAACTTTATAACCCTAAACTCTAGTCCTTATGTCCTAGACACTAGACCTAAAACCTGAATCCTACACCATCAACCTTAACAATAAATCCTAGACCTTAAACCTTAGATCTTAAAACCCTCTACCTAAAACCTTAGATTTTAAAACATTGGACCTTAAACCCTAGACTGAATACCTTAGATCATAAAACCTAAAACCTAGATCATCGATCCTAGACCCTAGATCCTAAATCATAAACCTATACCTTAGCTTTAGACCTAAAATCTAAACCCTAGATTCTAGACTTTAGACCCTAAACTTTAAATCTTAGATGACCTTAAACTGTAAACCTTAGATCCTAACCCTAGACCTAAAACCTAAACCCTAAACCATAATCTTTATACCCTAAACCTTAGACCCATGACCCACGACCCTAAACCTTAAACCATATAACTTAGACCTTCGACCTAGACCCTAGACCCTAAAACACTAGACCTTAAAATTAAGGACCTTAGACCTTAGAAACCTAGACTCTTAAATTTAGACCACAAGTGCTAAACCTTAGACCCTAAGCCTTAAACCCTAAATTCTAACTTTGAATCCTAGGCTTTAGACCCTAAAACTCTATATCCTAGATCCCAAACACTAATTCATAGACAAACTCTAAACCTTAATCTTAAAATCCTACCCTTAAACTATAAACCATAAACCCTAAACTTTAAACCCCAGGTGCGTAGAACATAGACCCTAAGCCCATAATCTAACCTTTTACTATAAACCTTAGACCTTAGATTAATGTGAACTTCACAAAGAAAATTGAGACCCAAAATCAAGATAGGTCTCCGAGATCTCTTAGAAACAAAATTATATGATGACTACAACCTATTGGTTATATCAAATTATGAACTTTAGTATAATGAAGACATCACAATCAACTATGGATGGATTGATTGATAACTCAGATAAGAACACCATGAAAATCTTTGATAAATTCACATGTTTGCAAAAGAAATAAGGACAAGGAAGCAACCTCACAGATGTTTTATTTCATTTCAGGGTTATTCATACAAAACGAGCACTCTCTTCAAATAAGGACAAGAGATTTTTTAATATAAAACTAAACGTAATTATTCGAAATTTAAAAGGTACATATCCTAAGTTCAAAAAGAAAACTTCCTAAATTTAAAAATAAAATATTCAAAATTTAAAAACAAGTATCCTAAATTCCAACAGTAATTTTTCTAAATTTGAAAAGGAAATATCCAAAAATAAAAAAAAAATCTTTTACTAGAAAACAAACAAGAGAAAATATTATTGATCACTTTTGAATTTGTAATATACTATAGTAAACTTTGACCTATATCAAGCTCTATGACAAATCTTCTTGCATCATACGATTAGTCCATATAATAGATCTTTCGATAATGCTCTTTTGGTCGCATCATTCCCTCTCTCTTAAAAAAGATTTTTCCTCAAATCTTCAAGTAGTGAGATGAATTGGTTAATATCACCCATATCATCTTAATAGAATTTTTTTTTTTTAGATCTTTGTAACACACTTTCTTTGTAGCACAAGTCAATGCTACTACTTATATATATATATATATATATCCTTTTGGAGCACAATCGAAAGTTGCTATCATTCTTGTTTCATTATTTTCACTTCTTTTTTTTTTTTTTGCTAGCGCTACCTAAAGCTTAATGACTCTCTTTTTTTTTTTTTTTTGGTGCTGAGTGAGAAAGAAAGAATTAATTTTAAATTGGAAACAAAATATACAAAAAAAAGGCAAACCAAAGATTTGTACTAGCTTTAATACCAACTAATACAAACCTTACAAAGGAAAGTGAGATCCTAAATCAAGATAAGAGTCTAAGATCTCCTAGAAACATATGTACAATGACCACGACATGTTGTTTATATCGAAGCAAGAACAATGGTATAATGAAGATGTCACAATTAATTATGGATGTGATTGATTGATAAGTCAAATAAGAATGTCACCGAAATCTCCAATAAGTTCACATGTTTTCAAAAGAGCTAAGAAGGAAAAAGCAACCTTATAAATATTTTATTCTCTTCCAAAGTTATTTCTACAAAACTTGTAACCTCTTTAAATAAGGATAAGAGTTGAAACTTGAACATAATTATCCTAAATTCAAAAACAAAAATATCTTATACTAGATAGCAAATAATAGCATATATTATTGACACTTTTGAGATTTATAAATATATTATAACAAATTTTAACCCACATAAATCTTTGCAACAAATCTTCTTGAATTTTATGATTGGCCTATATAATTAATCTTCATAGGATGCTTTTTTGTTCGCATCACCTTCACCATAAACTTTGTGCCCTAAAATCTTAAAATTGTAAATTATAAAACTGAAACACTAAACCTAGTACTTTATACCCTAAAACCTTAAATCTTAAATTCCTAAATGCCAAGCCTTAAACTCTATATCCCAAACCCAAAGCCATTTTTGTTGAACCTAGACACTAAAAGCCAAAACCATGAACCGTGAACCTTCAAATCATAAACCCTAAACCATTTTCATTAGACTCTAGATACTGAAACCTTAGACCTTAAACATAAAACCATAAATGGTAACCATTAAAACCGTAAACCTAAACAGCCTAATATCCTAAAACCCTATAACATGAAAGCCCTAAACCCTAATCGTAAACCATAAACCATAAATTCCAAACCCAAAACGCTGAATGTTGAACCTAAACTCTTAACCCTAAAACCTTAGCCTTAAATCCTAAAGTCTTAGCCCCAAACTCTAAAATCTTTAAAATCTTAAACCTTAATCCATAAATACTAAACATTAAAATCCTAAAACCTAAACCTTAACCTAAATCTTAAAATCTCAAAACCTTAAAACTCTAAACCGTAAACCCAAAATACCAATAATTCTAATTCCTTTAAAGCTTAAGCCGTAAAAACCTAGAGCCTAAAAACTCATAAACCGTAAAACTCAATCCTCAAACCTTAAATCTCAGACCCTCAAAACCACAAAAACCTAAACAGGAACCTTGAATCTTAAACCTTAAACCTTAAACAGTAAACTCTAAACCCTAAATCTTAAACCCAAAAATCATAAATCATAAAACCCAGGATCTAGGGTGTAAGGTCTAAGTTTAAGGTTTAGGGTATAGGGCTTACACTCTCGAGCCTTGAGTTCTCTCTACCATAAACTTTAAACCGCGAGCCTTGAACCTTAAACCTTAAACATTAAACTCCAAACCCTAATATTTGAGTGTATATGCAGAAACTATTTGAGTTCTTTTCAATCACTGTATCTCTTTGGTTATGAGCCATAAGTGGTGAGAAACAACTTTGTATCTCTTAGGTGGTGTTCATCAATATTCCTTTGCATGATGAGTTATAAGGTTTCTGTATCCTTGTTTATTGTCCTTACTGTGGTGATTTTTTGTATCCCTTTAGTATTAAACTTTGTTATGAGCCTTTTATGCCTTATTTGCATTTAAATCTACTCGACTTGTGCTTATCCTTTCCAAAAAAATTTTCTAACGAAGTTACATTATTTTCATTCCAAATACCGTTTCTTCATAGTTCGGTATCAGCCAACCATTCATATAAATCATATCTCATCTCAAATGTCGTCTTCTATTCATCTTCAGGTCTCATTCTAATTTGATGGTAATCACTTCTCAAATCAATTTTAGAGACAATAGATGCACTGCATAATTGATCAAGTAAATCATCTAACCTTGGAATTGGAAATCAGTAATCAATTTTGATTTTATTAATAGCACAACTAAGCATACACATCCTCCAAGAACTATCATTCTTTGGCACTAATGAGGTTGGAACAACACATGGACTCATGCATGGTAAAATCAATCCTTTTTGCGCCAACTCATCAACTTGCCTTTGAAGCTTTTTAAGCTCTTTAGGACTCATTTGGTAGGCTACTTTATAGGAAGAACAACCTCTGGAACAAGGTCAATGTGATGTTGAATGTTCCTTAAAGATGGAACTTCATGTGAAATCTCCAATAACATCTTGAAACTCATCTAGAAAATTGTTTTATGATTTTCAATGGTTTAACCATCATACAATACTCTCTTATCATATTGTTAAGGTCTACCCAACAATAAATGACAAGCATCCATAGGAGTAACATCATATCATACTTTACCGTTATAATTCTTACCAATAGAAAATGGAAAAAAAGATCCTTTAGTTATTTTAATTTCACTCCTTTTTTACAACCAACATAAATTGGTAAGGATTTAGATGTGGAATAGTATCCAACCCGAGCTTTTGCACCATTTCCAAGGTTACCATATTCTCAAAACTGCCACTATCAATGATCACCAAACACTCCTTGCCATGAGAAGCACATTTAGTGTGAAACACATTCTTTCTCACCCAACTTTTATCCTTTTTCACATGGGACAGTTTCAACTTATGTTGCACTACAATGGACATACCATGATTAGCATAGGTCATCTCTTCTTAATCATCATCATGTTTTGGATCATTATTTTCTTTATCTTCTTCTCCATCACTAACTTCTTCTACTAAAATAATAGTCCTTCTATTCGAACAATCAAAAGCAATATGACAAAAATCATTACATTTGAATCATTTCCTACCACCTGGTGTAGAATAGTTGGGTGTTTGCTTGCTACCAACAGATCCTTCTACCCTTTTTTGACCCCTTTAGCACCATTTTGCTTTGCATTGTTCAAATTAACTCCCTTAGAATACACATCTTTGGAACCATATCATGATCCCTTTTCAAACATCTGTTAGTTCTCAACTTTTGAAGCCAACTTGCACATACCATTCAAGGACCATTATGGCTGAAATTGAACCATTTTAAAAATCTTATATTTTAAACCCCTACAGTATCAAACAATAGTTTGCTCCTCTGGTTATACAAGCTTCCTTTTAGCATCAAATTCTACAGTGTACTCCTCCATTATAAGTTCCTTTTGCTTGAAATTTTGATTTTGAGAAAGATATCTTGCTTATAATTATCAGGCAAGTACCTCATTTTCAACTACTATTTCATCTTTTTCTATGTCACAATTTTATTCTTTCCCTCACGCTCTCTTCTTTTTAGATTCTCTTACCAAAACTATACATTCTTTTTGAGTTTTAGTACAACCAACTTCACATTCTTGTGTTCTGATGGTTCATGAAACTCAAATATTCTTTCTACCGTATTAAGCCAATCAAGAAAATTATCAATATAGATTTTACCCTCAAAATCTGGGATGTCTAACTTTAGGCTATGCTTGTTTCGCAATTCATCTTGTTCTCTATACCTGCACGATGTCTAACCAGATCTCTTGAGTGAGGAAGTGTATCTTCATCATAATCAAACTCTTGGACTTCATTATCTTGTTGGTTATTCTGTCCCCTCAGTTCCTTAATCATTGCATCCTTCTTATCTAACCTACGCTGCAATCTTTGAAGCTGCAACCTCAAGGACTTAATATCATTATCATGGTTACTCCCTTCAGTAGCAACTTTTTTTTTCCATTCCATCTTGTCATGATCTCTAATCTATGCTCTGATATGAAACTGATACCTTATTTTGAAGGTAGGAATGAAAATGACGTAACTTTGCTGAAAAAATTGTTTGGAGAGTACAAGCACAAGTTTGGATAGATTTGAATGAAAATAAGGGATAAAAGGCTCACCATCAAGTTTAATACCAAAAGGGTATAGGAAACCACCACCAAGTGTAATACCAAAGGGATACATGAAATCACTATCCTAAGGATAATAAACAAAGATAAAAAAACCTCACAACTCACCGTTCAAAGGGACATAGATAAATGTGATCCTAGGTGATGCAAATATATTTCTCGCCACATGTTGGCTCCCAATTGAAGATATATAAAGAAATAATAAGGAGAACACAAAAAGTTTTCTGCACATACAACTCAAGTTTAAGTTGCATTTTAAGTCTAAAGTATAAAAATAAATACTAGTGCATAGAACAACCCTCAATGCAGTGGAATTTTGACAATCATTAAGTTTTTTGAAGATGAATAAATTATTTAATGCATTTGATTGACAAAAAAAATTAACAGCCTAGAATAAATCTTTCTTGAAGATTGCTAAGGTACTTGCCAACTGTCCACCACTGAAGAAGCTTTCGTAATCTTTTCTCTAGAAAATTTTCCAAGTTGTATACCAACTGTCCTTAATATGGCATCATGGGCTAAACGTGGTAATATAACCACTCACATATCAATGTCCCCTAGTTGAAAAGGACTTGTCCTTAAGTATCCAGTATCTCTCTCAGCATGATATGAACTTAAGTCAGCCATATTGGTCATTGAATGATGTGCGTAAGTTGGCTTTAAAAGTTGAAAAGCAAAAAGATTTTGAAAAGGGATCACGACATCATTCCATATATGTGTGTTCAAAGAGAGGTAATTCCAAGCTGACTCTCCAAAGCAAGATTGATATCATATTTTGAAGGAACTGTATTAGGAATAGAAATGATGTAACTTTGTTGAAAATTTTGTTTGGAGAGTACAAGCACAACTTTAAAAGAATTTGAATAAAAATAGGAGATAAAAGACTCACTGTCAAGCTCAATGTCAAAGGGATACAGAAAATCACCACGGTAAGGATAAAGAACTCACCACTGAAAGGTATACAAATGAACACCAACCTAAGAGATTCGGAGATATTTTTCACCACTTAATGGCTCCCAACTAAAGAGATACAAAGATAAAAGAGATAATGAAAAGACTTTTAGTAGACACAATCAATGTTTAAGCTCTTTCTAAGTCTAAAGCATGAAAATACATACTAGTACATGGAATAACCCTTCATATATAAGGACTATGAAAATAATTATATTTCTACTGAAAACAAGCTCATCAATGCATTTTCTTAACAAGAAATAGAGTTAGTGAGCTGAAATAACTCTCTCTTGAAAATTTATTAAGGTGCATGTCAATTGTCAACCATTAAAGAAAACTACCATAATTTTTTTCTTGAAAATCTTCTAAGGTGCATGCCAACTATCCCTCATTAAAGAAATATTCATAATTTTTCTCTAGAAAAAAACTTTTATTTTCAAAAGAACTTAAAGATAAGAATATAAATGTTCCAACACATAAAAGAACATTCCAAAATTCTCTCATTATTTCGATAATTCTCTCAAGTTGGACTCAAAATAGACATACATAATGCATGAAAATTAGATTTCAGGTCGTAGAAAGTACTATTGCATCATGGATTGATTGTAAAATGTATACACTCTTGTTCCAATCTCCCTTTATTGAAAAAAAAAACTTGTCTTCAAGACTCTAGTATCTTTCTAAGTATGATATGAACTTAAGTCAACTACATTGATTGTTAAAGAAACTATATAATCTATCGGTAAATCAATCTCATAAAGATTTTCATCAGTCCTCCTGAGCATCTTGAATTTGCCATCAGCCTTTGGTGTTAACTTGCCAAATTTACCTTGTGAAAACCTTTCCTTCCTTAAATGAATTCAAACTAGGTCGGCTTCTTTAAACTTCACATGCTTTTGATATTTATTGGCGACTTGCTTTTATTTCTCGTTTTGCTTCCTATTGGCTACTCTTACACTCTTATGCAACTTCTTGATCTGTTTTGCCATTGATAAACATCTCCACTAAATTACTTGGTTGTAGGATGAGGAACAAATCCAAAGAACTTGTAGGATTACCACCATAAGCAACTTCAAGTGGACTCATACCTATGTTATAATGCCTGGAACGATTGTAGGCAAATTCAATCTATGGAAGAATAACGTCCCATTCTTTATTAGCTTTTGTCAACATAACTTCTTAGCATGTTCCCCAAGTTCTCGTTTGTTACTAGTTTTTACCCATTGGTTTGACGATGATGAGAGCTACTTAAATTTAGTGAAGTACACATGTTTTTACATGAAGTTCCCCAAAAATTGGCTAAGAAACTTTGAATTTAGACAAAAAGCAATCATCTTTGAAATGCCATGCAACTTCACAATTCCATTGAAATACAAATCAACAATATGGATGCATTATTTATTTGGTTGCAAAGAATAAAGTGAGACATCTTTAAGAACCTGTTAACAATAGTCATGATTCAGTCCTTGTTCCTTCGTGTTCTTGGTAGTCGCATAAAAAATCAAGACTTATATCCTCCATGGAGCATTAGCCACCAATAATGGTGTGCACAAACCAAAATTTTGGTTTTTCATTATAGCCAAATGACATACCCTGTATTGCCTTACAAATCTATCTTTGGCTAATAGAAATTAGATTGGATAAAAGCCAGAGTTTTGTCTCTACCAAAGTGTCCTCTTAAAACACAACCATGAGCTTCTGTCAAAATCATTTGTCTAAAAGAAATAAGGTGGAATACAAAATGAATTAGTTTTAACACGAAAGCAACAAATGATAAAAAAAACATTTTAAAAGAATATGATTTCCAATTCTGCCACATAAAACTGAAATCAACATCACTCACATAGAGGTCCTTAAAAGCATCAAATCTCACCACTTTAACCTCCATGGCTGATAGGAAAGAATGCTTCCTACTTGATGCATTAGTAACAACATTTGAAGACTAGATGTCTATTTGATGATAAAGTTACAAAATTGAAAGAACTCAACCCAACCTGCATATCACTTGTTTAACTTCTGCTAGTGATTGATGAACTTCCATGCTTCATTATTAGAATAAAGAGCTAATGACTTTTTAAGAATGTTACACGAGGCTCCAAAAAATCACATAGAATCCATTGTCATAAGTAGAATCATTTAAAAATGCAATCGTTAAGCTCTCACTAAGAAAGGTAATGATTAGACGCACACATTTCAACCTCAAACATCTTGTCAAATTTTGGAAGAATTAAAAGAGGAGCTTCTGTCATTTTTTTTAGCAGCTTAAAAGTATCATCAGCTTCACGAGTCCACTTGAACTTGTCAGCTTTCAAGATTTTGGTGGTTAGAGCAATAATAAAAAGGAAACCCATAATGAACTGCTTATAAAACAGAACTCAAATCATGAAAACTCTGAACATCATGCGAACACGTAGGTAATTGACAATAACCCTTATCTTACTTTGAACCTTCATAATTCCTTCTAAAATAGCATACCTCATAAACATCATACTAGGTGTAAAGAATGCACACTTTTTAAAGTTAGCATAAAGTGTTTGCTCTCGTGAAACAAGAAACGACTATCTAAGATGACTTATTTGTTCCTTTGCATTTTCATTTTATTCCAATATGTCATCAAATCAAACCAGTACGAAAGATCCAATGCATGGCTTAAGTATGCGATTCATAAATTACATAAAAATACTATATCCATTAGACAGTCCAAATCGCATGACTAACCATTCATATAAACTATCTTTGGTTTTAATTGCTATCTTCCATTCATCTTCTAGCCTAATACCGTTTATGATTGAACAGTATTGGAATGGAAACTACATAACTTTGATGAAAATTTTGTTTCAAAAGCACAGGATGAAGTTCAAATAGATTTGAGTGATAATGTCGAAAAAAGGCTAACTACCAATATTAATATGAAAGGAATATAGAAAATCACACCCTAAGGGAAAAAAAAATAAGGATACAAAAATATCACAACTCATCACTCGAAGAGATACAGATAAAAATCACACTAAGAGATAGGAAGATGTTACTCACGACACGATGGCTCCCAACCAAAGGGATACAAACACAAAAGGGAGAACAAAAAATTAGCAAATATAATCAAAGTTTAAGCTCCTTTCTAGGTTTAAAGTATAAAAATATATAATAGTGCATGGAACAACCCTCAATATATATGGATTATGAAAATAATTCAGTTTCTACTGACAACTAGCTCAAGTAATGCATTTACTTGATAAAAAAAGGAGTTAATAAGATAAAATAACTCTCTCTCGAAAATCTTCCATGGTGTATGCCAATTGTCCATCACATAACATCATGGGCTGAATGTGGTAAGATAGGTACTTCACATGGTAAGTTTAGGAAGTTAAACCCAAAAGCTAATGGTCCATTCAAGGTGCTAAGGAGGATTGGTGAAAATGCTTATGAGATTGAGTTACTAGTTGAAATTGGATTTTCCTCACCATTCAATGTGGCTAACTTAAGTCCATATCATATGGAGAAAGATATTGGAGACATAAGGACAAGTCTTCTTCAACTGGGGGAGATTGACACAAGAGTGCCTATATACCATATTCAGCCCATGATGCTATGTGATGGACAGTTGGCATGTACCTTGGAATATTTTCAAAAGAGAAAGTTATGGAAGCTTCTTTATTGGTGGATAATTCGCATGCACCATAACTATTTTCAAAAGAAATTTATTTTAGCCGACTAACTCCTTTTTTTAAATATATATATATATATATTGAATGATTTAGTAATTATCAGTAATTCAATTATTTTGTAATCTTATGCATGGAGGATTGCTCCATGCATTAGTATTTATTTTCATGCTTTAGACTTTGAGTATACATGCAAAAACTCTTTGAGTTCTCTCATCTATCTCTCTATCTCTTTGATTGGGAGCCATTAAGTGGTGAGAAACATCTCAATGTCTCTTAATGTGATGTTCATTTATATTCTTTTGAGTGGTCACTTGTACAGTTTATGTATCCTTGTTTATTTTCTTTAGGGTGATGATTTTATGTATCCATTTGGTATTAAAGTTAATGTTATCTCCTATTTTCAGTCAAATCTATTTTAATTTGTACTTGTACTTTTCAAACAAAATTTTCAGCAAAGCTATATCATCTCCATTGCAAATATCGTTCATTCATTCTATGATATCACTAATAATTCATTAGGCCATAAATAATTGAGCTTTGGATGTAATTTAGCCTAACATTGAATTGGACGAAATGATTCATTCTGCCAAATAATGAATTACATTAAAATTTTAATTATAACTAAGAATTAATTAAGTTTAAGATTTTATTGAGTTTAATAAAAAATTGAGTTAATCTATAATTGAATCTAATAATTAATTAGGTTTACTGATTTATTAGGTCAAATAATTAATTAATTTAGTTAAGTTTAATAAAAAATTGAACTTAATGTATGATCATTTGATATATAAGTGGGTATAATAAAATAGTAAACCTAAAGTGTAATTTACCCAAATAATTAATTGGACCTAGCAAATAATTGAGTCTAAAATAAATCTAATAATTAATTAGACCTAAGATTTACTCTGTATAAGTTTATTTGAGCTTAATGAAAAGTGAAACTTCAATATAATTAGGCCTAATAAATAACTAAGTCTAAAACATAATTGAACCTAAGTTGAAATTTAGTCCAACAATTAAAGACTTAACAATTAATTGAGCTTAATAATTAATTGTATGTAAGATTTAATTGTGATTAAAAGTTGCTTAAATCAAAAACTTAATTAAGCCCAATAAAAGTTAAGTTTAAAATACAATTATGTTTAATAAATAATTGAGTTTAATCTATAATTAGGTCTAAGAGAAAAATAAGACTAATAAATGATTAGACTTAAAATGTAATTGGGTCTAAAATTTAATTAGACTTAAGATAAAATTGGGCATGATGCACATGAACCCAACACATAACTAGGTTGAGAATTAAATTGAGCATTAAGTTTTGTTGTAACCAAATTAAAATTGAACTTAAGATATAATTGAGTGTAATAATTAATTAAAGCTTGATATTCATTCATTGAACTTGAAATATACTAATTAGACTCAAAAATTAATGGGATATAATATTTAATTGTGTCAAATATATAATTAAGATTAACAATTTATTGGACCTAGCAATTCATTGTGCCTAATAATTAGTTAAGCCTAAAAATTGATTGAGCTAAATAAAAAATTGACCTTAATATATAATTTGACTATGATAAATTAGTTAGGATATAATTAAACTTCACATAAACTGTGCTTGAGATTTATTGTGTTTAAGAAAAATGAACATACTATATAATTGGACTCATATACAATTAGGCACACAGGCCAAATATAAGTGAACTTGAGATAAGTTGGGCCAAACAAATAAATTAACTTAATATTTAATTGGAACTAATTATTAATTGAGCCTAGCATTTGTTAGGTCTAATAAGCCATTAAGCTTATCGTGCATCAAGCTAAGAAATAATTAGGTTTAGAAATAAATTGGGCCTAATGTATATTAATTAAGCCTAATAATTAATTAGTTACCGAAATAATCGAGTTTAATATGTAACTAAACCTAATAGTTTATTGTGTTAGTAATTCATTGGGTCTAATAATTTATTGAGTAAGATATAATTGGGCTTGATAAAAGATTTGACTTATTATATAATTATGCCACTTAACTAATTTGACTTAACATAAAAATAGGCCAAATAATGAAATGAGTTAATAAATAATTAGTTTTAAGATGTAATTAAGCTTTACAATTAATTAATTAAAACTAATAATTAATTACACCTAAAATATAATTGTGTGTAAGAATTAGTTGGGGTATAAGATTTAAATGGACCTAATAAAATATTATGCTTAATATATAAGTGGATCCAAGAAAGACCTGGAATTAATACACTGTTCGGTCTAAAATATAGATAGACCTAATAATTAATTAGGCTAGCTTACATGAGTCTAATAAATAATTTGACCTATGAATAAATTGAGCTTAAGATATAATTTGTTCCAAATTATAAACAAATTGAGCCTAACTCGTATTAATAACACCCAAAAATTAATTAGACTATAAAAATAATTAACTGTAACATGCACTTGACCCTAACAATTTATTGGATCGAATAGTTCATTGCACCAAGCAATTAATTTGATATAAGATTTAATTGAAACTTACAAAAATTAAGTTTAACATTTAATTAGGATTAAGAACAACATGGGCCTAATAAATTATTGAGGATAATATGTAATTGAGCTGGATATTTAATTGGGCTTAACAATTCGTTAGGCTAAATAATTAATTGAGCCTAGTGTTTAATTAAATTTAGCAAAAAACTGAGCTTAATATACAATTAGACCTAATAAAATATGAGACCTAAATTGAAATGAGCTTAATAGTTAAAATTTAGTAAATAATTAGGTCTAAATTAAGCCTAAGATTTAATCTTGTCTCAGCATTAGTTTAGTATAATAAAAAGTTAGGCTCATATATAATTATACTTAAGAAATAATTGGGCTAAAATATATTTGACACCCATAATTAACTAGGTCTAAAATATAGTTGAGTTTGATATATAATTGAGTCTAAATATTAATAGAGTCGAAGATTTAATTGTAAAGAACAACTGATTGGGCATAAGATTTAATAAAGCCAAACTAAAAGTTGGGCTTAATACATAATTTGGCCAAATAAATAATCGGGCTTAGTCTATAATTGGATTTAAGAACAAAATGAGACTTATAAATAATTGGGCTTAAAATATATTTAGTCCAAGAATTAATTTAGCCTAAGACATAATTGGGCTATGTATGAACATAATGCATAATTACACTTGCAAATGAGTTGAGCCTTAGAGTATAATTGAACCCAAGTTATAATTAAATGGAAGATATAATTAAGCATAGTAATTAGTTGGACCAAATAACTACTTAGGCCTAAAATACATTAATTGGATCTAAATATTTCACAGGGCCAAACATATAATTGAGATTAGTAATTAATTAAACCTAGCAAATTCATTTTGGTTTAATAAATAAATAGGTCTAGGAAGGTCTAATAAAAAAAAGTTTAATATATAATTTGATCTAATAAATAATTGACTTTATTATATAAATGAGCATAAGAGCTGAAATTAGATCTTAGATTAATTGGACCTAAAAATTAGTGATAAGATATAATTAAGCCTTGGGCCTATGATGTAATGGGTCAAATACTGAAACTTGAGATATAACAAGGCTTTGTAATTGATTCGACCTAATATATAATTGAACATAGTATGTATTAACCTAAGATATAATTGGCCTAGTAAGTAATTGAGCTTAACATCTATTGGGTCCAATAATTAATGGACTGAAATAACTCTCTTAAAATTTTCTGAAGTTATCCAACTATCCACTAGTAAAGAAACTACCACAACTTTCTCCTTTCAAAATCTTATAAGGTGCATGTAAACTATCCATCACAAAAGAAACAACCATAACTTTCTCTAAGAAGATGCATCTGTGTTTTCTGAAAAGAAGGCTGAAAGATAAGATTAAAAATGTTCCTACACATAATAGAACACTCCAAAATTCATCCACTATCAAATATTTCCCTCAAGTTGAGCTAAAAATAGACTTATAAAATGCTTTTAAAATAGATTGTAAGTCATAGAAATTACAATAATATCATGGGCTAATTGTAGTAACATAGGCACTCTTGTGTTAGTTTCCCCTAGTTGAAAAAGATTTATTCTCAAGTCTCCAATATTTATCTCCTCATGATACGGATTTTAGTAAGCCACATTAAATATTGAGGAAACCCAATCAATTGGTACCTTAATCTCACAAACATTTTCACCAATATGCCGCAACACCTTGAATAGACCATCAGCCTTTGGATTAAACTTCTCAAATTCACCTTGTGGAAACCTCTCCATCCTAGATGAATCCGTACCAAATCTCCCACTTTGAATTCTACGCGCTTTTGATGTTTATTGTTAACTTGCTTGCATTTCTCATTTTATTTCTTAATGGCTACTCTTACACTCTCATGCCAACTTCTTGATTTATTTCGCCCTCTTATCAACATCTCCACTAAACTAATTGATTGTAGGATAAAGAGCCAAATCCAAAAGATCTGTAATATTTAGCACCATAATCAACTTCAAATGGACTCATACCTATGATATGATGCATGGAGTAGTAGGAAAACTTAATCCATGGAAGAACAAGATCTTGTTACTTTTTTTTTTTTTTGCTAACATGACTTCTTAGCTAGTTTTTCAAGCTCCAGTTTGTTACCTTCGTTTGTCCATTAGTTTGAGGATGATGAAGCTTTTGAAATTTAGTGATGTACCTATCTTCCTCTAAGAAATTTTGAATTTCGATTAGGTACAATCGTCTTTGAAATATCATGCAACTACTCTATCTTCTTGAAATGTATCAACATGAGATGCATCATTTGTTTTTTTGCACGGAGCAAAGTGACATATCTTTGAGAACCTATCAACAACAACCTTGATCAAATCATTGTTCCTTTGTGTTGTTGTGGTCCTATGACAAAATCAGGACTTTCATCCTCCTATGGAGCATTAGGCGCCACTAATGGAGTGTACAAACAAGAATTTTGACCCTTTGACTAAATGACATACCTTGCATTACTTTTTGAATTCATCCACATCTTCAAACATCTTGGGCCAATAAAAGTCAGCTTGAACAAGAGCCAAAGTTTGATCTCTTCTTAAGTGTCCTCCTAAAACACTACTATGAGGTTGTACTTTTCAAAGAAAAGGATGGAACAAAGAATGCATTAGCTTTAAAAAGAAAGTCATCAAAGATATAAAATTGTTTGAAAGAATTTGAATTTCAATTCCATCATATTGTGCAAAAATCTACATTATTCTCATAGAGATCATGGCAAGATTCAAATCCCAGTACTTTAACCTCGTTCATTGAAAAAAGAGAATGCTTCTTACTAAATGCCTTAGCAACAACATTTTGAACACTAGCTATGTTATCAATTGTAAAGTTATAAGGTTACAAGAACTCAACCCAAGGTGCATGTCTCTTGTTTTTAACTTGTGCTAGTGCTCAATAAACTACAATTCTTCATGATTAAAATAAAGAACAAAAGACTTTTGAATAATGTATTGACTTTAGTGGCACAAGGCTCTACAAATCGTATAGATCTCCTTGTCAAAGGTACTTTAGTAATCATTAAACTTTTCACTGAAAAAGTCAATAGTCTTCCTTCTTGTTTCAACACAGCACTAATACCAACATTACAAGCATCACATTTAACATTAAACGCTTAGCCAAAATTAAGAAGAATTGAATCAGGATCTTCTATCACTTTCTTTTTCAATAACTGCAAAGCATCATTAACTTCACTAATCCACTTGGACTTGTCAACTTCAAGCATTTTGTGATTGGAGTAACAATCTAATGAAAAGCTTAATGAACTGTCTCAAACCATAGAAACTCTAAACATCAACGCCAATTGAGAATAGTCCCTGCTTTACTTTGACTTCGTAACTCTTCTGGAAATAATATACCCTAGAAACACCACTAGCAGTCAAATATTCTCACTTTTCAAATTAGTATAAAGTTGTGCTCCTTCAGAATAAGAAACAATTGTCTAGGTGATTTATATGCTCCTATTCATTTTTATTTTACTAGTAAACCACAACAAAAGAACTAATACATGGCTTAAGTATGTGATTCATGAATCACATGAAAGTTTTGGGTATTTCAGATAGTTCAAATGGCATAACCAACTAATTATATAAACTATCCTTAATTGTAAATGCTATTATCCACTCATCTCCAAGCCTCATTCTAATTTGTTGGTAACCAATTTTCAAATCAAATTTAAAAAACAAAGATGCACTGGACAATCGATCGAGTAAATTATCTAACATTGGAATTAGGAACCAATAATCAAACCAATAATCAATTGTGATTTTGTTAACAGAATAGTTATTTACACACATCCTTCAAGAATCATCATTTTTTGGTTCCAATAAGGCTGAACTACACATGAACTCATGCCTTCTCGAATCAACCATTTTCATACCAAATCATCAACTTGCCTTTGAAGCCCTTCATACTCTTTAGGACTGCCTTATAAGAAAAAATGGTCCCTTAGAACAAGATAAATAGGATGTTTATTGGCAACTTGATTGTATTTCTCATTTTACTTCTCAATGTTGCACTCTCATGCAACTTCTTCACTTGTTTTACCCTCTTATAAGCATCTCCATTAAATTACTTTCTTGTACGATGAGGAACCAAATCTAAAGGTTCTGTAATATTAGCATCATAAACAACTTCAAATAGACTTTCACCTAAACTATGATGCATAGAGCGGTTGTAAGCTAACCAATTTGTGGAAGAATTAGATCCCATTTCTTAATATTTTTGTCAACATAATAACTTCTTACCAGGTTTCCAAGCTTCATAGTGTTTTCTCCATTTGTCCACTGGTTTAAGGATGATAGGAGCCACAGAAAATTTAGTGAAGTACTCATCTTCCTCCATAAAGTTCTCCAAAAATGGCTAAGAAACATTGAATCTAGATCTAAAACAATTCTCTTCGAAATGCATGTAACTTCCACAATCTCCTTGAAATACAAATCATATGGAATGCATCGTATGTTTTGTTGCAAGGAACAAAAGTGAGACATATTTGAGAATCTGTCAACAACAATCATGATTAAATTAGGGTATAGGGTCTACTACTTACAAAGGCCCAGCGTTTAGAGATTTAGACTTAGGGTCTAAGGTCTATTTTCTAGGATTCTAGGATTTTAGGACCTATGGTCTAGGGTCTAGAGTTTAGAATTTATTGTTCTAAGGTCTTAGGTCCAGAGTTTTGGGGGTTAGGATCTTAGGTCTAAGGTCTAGGTTTTAGGCCTTAGGATTTCAGGATTTATGTTTTTAGAGTTTTCAGTTTGAGGATTTTAGAGCTGAGGGTCTAGTTTTTTAGATTTTATGATTTTATGGTTTTAGGCCATGGTCTCAGGTTTAGGTTTCTAAGGTCTTGATCCAGAGTTTGTTATCTAGGTTCTAGGGTCTGGATTTTAGGTTTGAGGATTTAAGGTCTAAGGTTTAAGGTCTGGAGTTTTAAGATATAGCGTCTTGGATCTATTATCTAGTACTTTAGACTTTTGGGGTAAGATCTAGGGTTTTAGGTTCTAGGATCTAGGCTTTAATGGTCTGACATTTTACGGTCAAGATTCTTGGGTTTAAAGTACATGGTTTTAGTCTTTTTAGATTTTAAGATCTATGGTCTAGGGTTTTAAGGTCCAGGGCATATGGTCTAAGTTCTAGCACTCTTATGTCACTCTTTGGTTCTCCTTTTTATCTCTGTATCTCTTTGATTTGGAGCCTTTGAGTGGTAAGAAATATCTTTTTATCTCTTAGGGTAATGTTCATTTGCATCTTTTTAAGTGGTGAGTTATAAGATTTATATATCCTTATTTATTGTCCTTAAGGTGGTAATTTTTTTATATTCTTTTATGTTGAACTTGGTGGTGAATCTTATATCCTTATATCAATTAACATCTATTCAAACTTGTTCTTATACTTTTCAAACAAAACTCTCAAAAAGTTACATAATTTTTATTTTAAATATCATTATGTCATAATACAGTATTACCCAAGACGCTAAAACCTTAATCTTTTGATCCTAAACCCTAGAACCCTAAACTTTAGATGCTTGATCCTATGACTTGAAACCTAGACCTTAGATCCTAAAACTCTAGACAGTAGATCCTAAGCCCTTGACTATTCAACTCTAGACTTTAGACCCTTGCCATAAATCATAGATCCTAAATCATAGGCCCTACACCTCAGGTCCTATATTGTAAAGCCTAAACCTTAGACCCAAAATCATTGACAAAAGAATGCTTATGTTACCACATTCAGCCCATGATGCTATTGATGGATAGTTAGCATGTACCTTTAAAGATTTTCAAGAGAGGACATTATAGAAGCTTCTTTAGTGGTGGACAGTTGACATGCACCTTAACAATTTTCTAGAGATTTATTTTAGCCAACGAACTCCCTTTTTTGTCAAAGAAATGCATTGAATGATTTAGTTATCAGTAAAACTTAAATTATTTTGTGATCTTTATGCTTAAACTTTGAGTGAATGTGCAGAAACTCTTTGAGTTCTCTTTTCTATCTCTTTATCATTTTGGTTAGGAGCCATTGAGCAATGAGAAATATCTTTGCATCATTTAAGTTTTTATTTATTAATATCCTTTTGAGTGATGAGTTGAGATGTTTCTACATCATTTCTTATTGTTTTTAGGGTAGCGATTTTCTATATCTTTTTGGTGGTGAACCTTTTATCTCTTATTTTCATTTAAAATTTGTCTGGCCTTGTGCTTGTACTTTCAAAAAAAATTTGAGGAAAGTTACATCATTTTCATTCCAAATGCCATTCCTTTATAATATGGTATCACTAAAATCCTTAACCCTAAATTCTAGCACTTAGACTCTATATCCTTAATTTTAAACCATAAATCGTAAACTACAGACCCTAAATCCACGAACCAAGATCCTAAAGCTACCTTAGACACTAAACTTAAGATAGGACCCTATACCAAAAATCCAAAACCCAAAACCTTAGACCTTAGAATTAAACTAGACCCTTAAACTAAAACCAAAGTCTACACCTAGCTAGTAGAACTTAGACCCTAAAATCCTAGACCTTACACCCCATAGTAGACCCTACATGCTAGACTCTAAACCTATACACTAAAACCTAGATCTTAGATCCTAATTCTTCAGCCCAAAATCACATATCCCTAGACTCAACACCCCTGGAACCTTGACCATGAAACCTATACACAATACCATAAACCCTAGGCCTTAGACTCTTAAACCCTAGATCCAAGAACAAAATACTCTAAGACCCGAAAACATAAAACCTTGACTATGAACCCAAGACTCTAAACATGATGCCCAAATCATAAAACATTGAAACCTTAAAACTGCAAAACTTGAGACTTTAGACCTTAAAACCTAGATCCTAGACCTTAAAACATATACCCTATATCTTAGACCCTAGACTATAGACCCTTAAACTCTTGATCGAAGACCTTAAAATCCTAAGACCCTAAAACATTAAAGAGTCCCTATAACCAAGACCCTGGATGCTGGATTTTGGACACTGAACCCGAAACTCTAAACTGTAAGCCCAAAAACCCTAAGATATTAGATCATAAAAACTAGACATTAAGGTTTAAGGGTTAAGTTTCAGCTTAGCTTTTTAGTTTTAGATTTTAAAGTTTAGTGTTTAGGCCCTAAGATTGCAGGGTTAGAGGTTTAAGGGCTATTGATTGGAATTTAAGAATTAGAGTTTAGTGTCTAAGGTTTGACTTTATGGTTTAATGTTTTATGAGTTATAAATTATGGATTAATAATTAGGGTTTAGTGTTTGGCTTTATGGTTTAGAGGTTATGATTTAAGAATTAGGGTTTAGTGTTTGGCTTTATGGTTTAGAGGTTATGATTTAAGAATTAGGGTTTAGTGTTTAGTGTTTGGGTTTAGAGGTTAAAGGTTATGATTTAGGGTTTAAAATTTTGTGCTTAGGGTCAACGATTTAAGAGTTTGGGCTCAAGTGTTAGGGTTAAGGATTTAGGGTTTTAGGTTAGATTATAAAGTATATAGATTAGATTGAGCGGTTAGGGGTTAGAGTTTTAAGTTTTGGGTTTTAGGTTTAGTGGTTAAGATTTAGAATTAGAGTTTAGGGTTTAACATTTACAGTTTAGGGGTCAAGGTTCTGGATTAAACGTTAAGGGTCATAAGTTTTAGGATTTAGTGGTTAAGGTTTAAGATTTAAGGTTTAAGGCTTAAGATTTACGGTTTAAGGGTCAAGGTTAGGGTGAAAAGGTTAGTGTCTAAGGTTAGGCATTAGGGTTCATGGGTTTAACGTTAAGGTATTAGGGTTTATGCCAGGGTTTAAATTTAGGATTTAGGATTAAGGTTAGGTTTTCCAAATTTGGGGTAAGATGATGGGTTATAGGTTTTGGGTTGTGAGTTTAGGTTTAAAGCTTAGTGGTTAGGGCTTAGCGCTTAGTGTTTAGGGTTTTAAGTTTAAAGTTTAGGAATTAGTGGTTAAGGTTTTGTGTTTAGGTTTAGGCCTTATAATTTAATGTTTATGGTTAAGTTTAGGGATTACGGTTTAGTGGTTATTGTTTTAGATTTAGGTTTTAAGGGTTAAGCTTTTGGGTTTAGAAGTTAGGATTTAGGAGTTTGGTGTTAGGATTTCAGGGTTAGAATTTAGGTGTTTGGTGTTAGGGTTTCAGGGTTAGCATTTAGGCATTTGGTGTTAGGGTTTCAGGGCTAAAGCTAATGGTTTTGAGGTTTATGGGTTACAATTTAGGGGTTAAGTCTTAACATTTAGGGTTTACAATTTAGAATTTAGAGTTTAGGTGTTAAGATTTAGGATTAGAGCTTAGGTTTACGGTTTAGGAATTAGTATTTATGATTTCTAGATTATCGCATAGGGTTTAGGATTTAGGGCCAACAGATTAAGGGTTATTGTTTAGGGTTTGGGGTTTAAGATCTAGGAATTTGTGTTTAGCATTCAGGGTTAAGGTTTCTGGGTAGTTTAGAGATTAGTGTTTATAGTTTAACATTTAAGTGATTAAGGGTTTAGGGGTTAGGTTGAAGTAAGAGATTAAGGGTTTAGGATCAGGATTCAAGGATTAGGGTTGAGGTTTAATGTTTAAGGTTCATGATTTAATGTGAAAGGTTTAGGGTCAATGTTTAAGGGTTGGGATTGAGGGTTTAATGCTTAGGGTTTATGGTTTAATGTTAAAGTTTTAAGGCTAAGGTGTACAGGTTAGGGCTTAGGTTTAATGTTTAGGTTTTGGGGTTAAGATTTATGCTTTAAGGTTTATGGGTTTTGGGGCTCAGGTTTAGGGTAAAGTGTTCACGATTTAGGTGTTAGGTCTTTCGGTTTAGAGATTAATGTTTAAGGGTTAGGGTTTAAGGGTTAGGCTTTCGAGTTTAGGGTTTGCGGTTGAGGGGTTAGGCATTAGAGGTTATGGCTTTAGGTTTAGGGCTTAAGATTTATGTTTAGGGGTGAGGAATTAGGATTTAGAGTTTCTCGTTTAAGATTTAAGGTTTAAGATCTAAGAGTTAGGATTTAACGTTTAGGAGTTTTAGTTTAAGGTTTTAGATTTAGGGTTTAAAGATTAAGATTTGTGATTAAGGTGTTAAGGTTTAAGGTTTAGTGTTCAGTGTTTAGTGTTTAAGGTTTAGACTTTAGGGTATGGTTAGAGTTTAAGGTTTAAGACTTTTGGTTTAGGGGTTAAGATTAGGGTTTCGGGACATGTATATTAGGTTTAAAGATTAGAGTTTCGACTACGAGATTTAGGGTTTAGGATTCAAGGCTTAAGGTTTCGGATTTGAGAGTTTGGCCCTAGGTTTTTGGGTTCATGATTTAAGGGTTAGCATTAAAGGATTAGGGGTTAAGATTTTCTTTTTTAAGGTTTTGGAGTGTGGTTAAAGGTCAAGATTAAGATTTATGATTTAGGTTAAGTGATTAAAGTTTAGGCTTATAGTATTAAGTTTAGGTGTCAACGTTTAAAGGTTAAAGTTTAAGGATTAGGGTTTGTTTAGAGGTCAGGGCTCTTGAGTTAGGGTTTTAGGTTAAGGGCCTAGTGGTTAAGGTTTACGAGTAAGATTTTGGTGTTAGGATTAGAGTTTATGGTTTAAGAGGTAAGGTTTTAGGATTTTAGTGGTTTAAGTTTTAGGACTTGCGACTATGATTTATGATTTAAGGTTTAGTAGTTAGGATTTCAGGTTTATAAGCTAAAGTTTAAAGTTTAGGGTTTAAGGTTTAGTGACTTAGGTTTTACGGTTACGATTTAAGGTTTCATGGCTTACAGTTTACAGTTTAGAGTTTAATAGTTATGGTTTATAACTTAGGGATTTGGGTATAGGCTTAAGGTGTTTTTGTTTAGGGGTCTATGCTTTAAGGTTTAAGATTCAGAATTTAGGATTTTGTGTCTAGGGTTTAAGGGTTAAAGTGTAAAGGTTAGAGTTTAAGAGTTAAGGTTTAGGTTTTAATGTTTAGGATGTTTAAGATGTGGAGTTTACAATTTAATGGTTAGAGTTTAAGAGTTAAGGTTTAAGTTTTAAGTTTTAATATTTAGGATGTTTAAGATGTGGAGTTTACAGTTTAATGGTTAGGGTTCAAGGTTTAGAAGTTATGGATTAGAAGTTTCATTTTATGGTTTAGGGATAGGATTTAGGCATTTCGATCTAGAATTTAGGGGTTGGGTGATGCAATAATTGATGTTGGAATCTATATGAAGAGACACAAGTTAATTTAGAAAAAACTTTATACAGTTAAATGGAGTTTATGTAAGAACTTGAAAAATTATGTAACTCTTAAAAAGTACTACTTCCACCTTGATCTCCATTTAAGATTTGACCATGGTAACCCATCATAACAAGAAAAGTTTTCAAGTATATATGAGAGCACAATGGTCTCTTAATCTTTCTAAAAAAAAATTAACCATATTTTCTTTGACTTCCTTACCTATCTTTTAATTTCCTCATGTGTCAATCATCATTCAAAATCGTCAATCCCTATATTGTATTCTCTTTCAAATCTTACGTATTTCTTGTACCCACAAAAAACCAAAATCCCAAACTAGCAACTTCTTCAAAACAAAACAAGAATCCACAAAACTAAAAAATTATTTTGCAACTCGATCCATATCCACATAGACTTTTTTTTTTTCCATTTTTTCGATATAAATCTACGAAAGAGATATAACTAAAAATGTATTACTAAATCAATCAAATTCATATACATAAATTCATTCACATAAATTAATGACATAGAAAAAATATTTGATCTTGAAAAAAGAAATCTATTATGTATTACCTAAGACAATTGTAAAGTGGTCCTTAGGACCCTTGATGGTTGGCATCATAATGTCTCCATTGCAATCATAACATACAGAGAGATAAGAGAGAAATTATTGATGGATAGGATGAATAACTTATGGTGGGTGTTCATGGTGGTGGAGTGAAGAAGTCGTAGTGCAATAGTGTCAAATTGATGATTAAGTAGGGATTAAAAGAGAAACACATATTCTTGATCTTTTTCTTTCTCTATCTGAGTTTAAGAAATACTTGGTGACACAGGAGTGGTTATATTAACACATTTAGTCCATGATGCTATGTGAAGGATAGTTGGCATGTACCTTGAAAGATTTTTTAGAAAGAAAGTTATGAAAACTTCTTTAGTGATGGATAGTCGACATGCATCTAGGAAGATTTTCTAGAGAGAATGCTATGGAAGCTCTTTCAATGGTCGACAGTTGGCATGCACCTTAGCAATCTTTAAGAGAGATTTACTTTAATCCACTAACTTCATTTTTTTTTGTCAAACAAATGCATTAAATGATTTAGTTATCAGTAAAAACCTAATGATTTTTGAAATCCCAATGCATTGAGGGTTGTTCCATGTACTGATATTTATTTTCATACTTTAAGTCCATATCATGCTGAGAGAGACATTGGAGACTTGAGGACAAGTCTCTTTCAACTAGGAGAGGTTGACATAAGAGTGGTTATATTACCACATTTAGCCCATGATACCATGTAAAAGACAGTTGGCATGCCCCTTGGAAGGAAAGGAAGTTATGGAAGCTTTTTCAGTGGTGGATAGTTGGCATGCACCTTACCAATCTTCAAGAGAGATTTATTTCAGTCCACTAACTTCATTTTTTTGTCAAACAAATGCATTAAATGATTTAGTATTTATTTTCATGCTTTAGACTTAGAAAGAAGCTTAGATTTTAGTTACATGTCCAAAAACTCTTTGAGTTTTCTCTTTCATCTTTGTATCTCTTTGGTTAGGAGCCATTAAGTGGTGAGAAACATATTAGTCTTTTAGGGTTGTGTTTATTTAAATCCCTTTTTAGTGAGTTATAAGGTTTTTATATCCTTATTTAGTGTCCTTAAAGTAGATTTTCTGTATCCCTTCGTTATTATGATAATGAGCCTTTTATTCCTTATTTTCATTTAAATTTATTCAAACATGTTCTTATACTCTCAAAACAAAATTTTCAGCAATATTGCATCATTTTCATTCTTAATACCGTTCCTTCAAAATATGATGTCACTTGGTGTTGCTATGATTAAGAAAAAAACTATTATCGTGCTTTTTATGAATCAAAAATCACCATTGTGGAGAATAATAAAAGAAAGAGAGAATCGCTCTTTGATTTTGTTTTTCTATTGATATTTTTAGTTTTTTATTTAAATTGTTTTTATTATTAATGTTAAATAAATAATTGTTAAAGAAAAAGTAAGAGAAAAGGGGATCATTTTGTTTGTTTTGTTTGCTTTATTTTGTATTTTTATTTTAACTTTTTTTTCAAGGAAATATTTTGGTTTTTTAAATTTTCATGTAGTTCTTGATTTTACTGCATTTTTTACTTTCAAAAATTTTTTGATGTCCTCTTACTTTCAATTTTTTACTATTTTTCATTATTTTTGAAATTTTTATACTTATTTTGCTAAAAAATTTCATATTGTATTTAAATTTTTTTAATTTTTGTTACAATTATGATTTTTTATTCTCATTATTGATATTATCTTTATTATTATTATTATTATCCTCATCAATAATTTTATCATCATCATTATTATTATTATTATTGTTATTATTAGTATTATTATTATTATTCTCAATGACAAGTAGACTTGAATTTGAACTTTTATTCTTTCAATAATTTGCAATGATAATATTTAAAAAAATAACAAAATTTTATTATATTATATATGAAATTATTCATTGCATTATGGTATTTGATTTAATGTTAACTTATTTTCTTAATCATAGATTATAAACATAATAAAAATTAATTAAGAAGAAAAATAAAGTATTGGATATACAGTATTTGCATGTGCGAAACAAGGAAGAAGGCGTGTGAGAAGCGATTGCTAGATATAATTTTTTTAATTTAATTTTTTAAAATATTTTTTGGATTTCATATTGAGAATACTAATGTATTAAGGAAGAAATAATGATAAGCCATCTTTATTCGAAATTTAGTAGAAAATAATATGATTTCTTCTAAAATTAATTTTTAATAGTATTGTTTCCAACTTGATTTAGTTATGCTTATTCACGTAAATACAAACCAAGCGCAACCAAAAAAAAAAACTTTCATTCTAAATTCAAATAGTTTATTTAAAAAAATATTAGTGATTAATATGTATTTATTTTATTCAAAATAAATAAATTGAAGAGTTAATTGCAAAAGAGAACGATGGTTTATACCGTCAAACTTTAAGAAGTTGAATGATATTTGTAGGGTTACGAATTGTTAGTCCAATTAGTTATTAGGCTCATTTTGTTCTGAAGCTTACTTAGATATTGCACCCAATTTTTGTTAGAATATTAGACTTAATTAATTACTTAATACAATGAATTGTTTGATCTAATTAATTAGATTTAAGATATAATTGAGCTCAGTAATTAATTGAGCATAATACTTGAGCTTGATAAATAATTTGACTTAAGAACAAAGTCTACGATATGATTGAACCCAAACTATACTTGGACTTTATGCATAAATCGACTTCACAAATAATTGAGCCCAATAATCAATAATAAGGCTTTGGATACAATTAGGTCTATCTCACATGAAACTATAAAATATTTTAGCATAAGAAAAAAATTATCCTACATATGTTAATGGGCCTAAGAATTTATTGTACCATAATAATAATTGGACCTAATATGTAATTGTACTTAATAGTTAATTGAATTAGATAATTTGTTGCTCTAAATAATTAATTAGGTATAACATTTAATTTAGCCTAATCAAAGATTAGACTTGGGCCTAAGAATGAACTGAACCTAATATATAATTAAGCCTATTGCATAATTGAGTCAAACAATTAATTGAACCTCAAGATTTGTTAGATCTAACAAATGAGTCTAAATAATTAATTAAGCCTAGAGTTAAGCTTAATATATAATTGAGCTTAACAAGTAATTTGGCTTAAAAATAAATTAGGCATAAGATTTAATTGTGCCTAAAAATTTGTTGTACCTAAGGTTTAATTAAATCTAATAAAAAATATAGTTTAATGTATAATTCATACTAATTAATAATTAAGTTTAAGAACAAAATGATATTAATACATAATCAAGCCTAAAAAAATAACCAGCCATACAATTAATATGATTTAAGATATAACCAGATCAATAATTGATTAGGCTATTAATTAGGCTTAATGTGCATGATCTTGAAAAAATAATTAAACATAGGAACAAATTGAGTTTGAGATATAATAGGATCCAAATTCTAATTAGACTTAATATAATTAAATCAGTAGATAATTTTGTTTACTGATAAATAATAGTGCTTAAGATATAGTTGAGTGTATCATGCATAAAATTAAGAAATACTTCAACTCAAAAAAAAAAAATTTGAACCTAACATATACTAATTGGGCTTAAAAATTAATTGGACTATCAAAAGCTAAAATATAATTGAGTCTAATAATTAATTGAATTAAATCATTAGTTTCACTAAATTATTAATTGGACTACGATCTAATTTAGCCTAATAAAAAATTAGGTTTAATAGATAATTAAAACTAAGAACGAAATAGACCTAATAAATAATTGAGTCTAATGTGCAATTGAGCATAACAACTAAAATCTAACAATATATTAAGTTTAACAATGCGTTGGATTAAATAATTAATTAAGCTTAGGATTTAATTAGATTTAATAAACAATTGCGCTTAATGTATAATTGAGTTTAATAAATAATTAGATTTAATATATAATTAGACTAAATGAAATATTAAATTTAATATATAATTAGAACAAATATATTTAATTGAACTAAAATATATTTAACTTAACAATAAATTAAGTCTTCTACCTCAAAAAAAGTTAAACTTATTAACTAATATGGCCTAGTAAAAAATTTGACTTCACATATAATTGAGATAAAATATATTTGAACCCAATAATTTATTTGGTTTGAGATATAATTAGATTGGAGATGTAATTAAGTTTAACAATTGATGATTTAACAATTAATTAAACTCAAGCTTTAATTGTGACTAAGAATTGATTGGACAAAAGATTTAGTTAAGTCTAATTAAAGATTGAGCTTAATATAAAATCAAACGTAATAAACAGGTGGGCTTAATTTATAATTGAGTCCAAGAACGAAGTGAGATGAATAAATAGTTATTATGTCTAAAATATAATTAACTCTAAAATTTAATAGACCATAAGATATAATTGGGTATAGTATGCTTGAATCTAATACAAAATCAAGCTTATGAATAAATTGAGTCTAATATGATTGTATCCAAATTATAATTGAATTTAAGATATAAAGCATAATAATTAATTGAAAAATTTTATTAATTGATCTTAAAAAATAATTGCATCAAATGAATAATTGAGCTCAATGTGCAATTGAGCTTAACAATTGAATCAATCTATCAATTCGTTAAATTAAATAATTAATTGAGTCTAAAATTTCTTTGTATTTAATAAAAAAATTGGATTAGTATATAATTAAGCTTATTAAATTAATTGGGTCTAATGTATAATTACAACTAATAAAATATTGGACTTAAAAACTAAATGAACTTAATAATTTATTGGACCTAGCAAACAATTTGGCCTAACATTTAATTTAATTGAATTAATTTGGCTAACATCAATGACCTTATGAAATAATTTAATATGTAATTTGGTCTAATAAATAATATCACCTAATTAGACCTAAAATTTGTTAGATCTCAAATTTAATTGGGCTTAAAAAAATTGGGCATATAATATGACTAAATCTCAAATATAATTGGGCATACAATATCATGGGTCAAATATAATTGAAGTTGAGATATAATTGAGCTCAATTAATAATTTGAATTAATATTTAATAAGTCTAATCACTAATTAGACCTATCATGCATGAACTCAATAGATAATTACACTTAGGAATGAATTGAAACTAACACAAGGTAATTGTCCCTATTATTTAATCAGGTATAAAAAATAATTAACTCTCTAGGTAATTAAGCCTAGCAGTTATTTGCACCTAATACTTCATTGGATCTAACAATTCATTGGGTTTAATTGTTAATTGAGCTTAAGATTTAGTTGAGCTTAATAAAAATTTGCTTAGTATTTGATTTAGCCATGTAAATTTTTGGATTTAATATAAAAATAGTTTAGATATTGAGATGGACTTAAAAAGTAGTTAGATCTAAGATATAATTGAGCCTAACAATTAATTAAGTTTAAAAATAATTGTACTTAAGAATTAGTTAGGCCAAAGAATTAATTGGGCCTAATAAAAACTAAGGCTTAATATATGATTGATCCTAATAAATAATTGGGGTTAACATATTATTAAACCTCAAATTAAAATAGGCTTAGTACATGATTGGTTTCAAATAAAATTAGATCCAATAATTTATTAGATTTGAGATATAATTACGTCCAATAATTAACTAAAAGCTAACATGCGTTAGCCCAACAAATAGTTGGACTTAAAAATAAATTGAGTTTAAGATATAATTGAACTTAAATTATAATTGGACTTAGATATAATTGGATCTTATAAATAATTGGACCCGATAGATAATTAGGCCTACTACTATTAATAAGGTTGCTAATAAAAATTACTCGATCCAATAAATATTTTTTAATTAATTATTAAGCTTAATTATATTTTGAGCTAATGCATGAGGCTTATGTATCAATTAAAAATTATTTATTAAGCTTAATTATATATCAAATTTAATTATATTCGACCAATTACATGTAAGGCTTAATTACATTGTACATCATATTTTTTAGGTCCAATTAGACACTAGGTCTTATTAATTTCAAATTTAATTATATCTTAGGTCATATTATTTATTAAGCCTAATTATATGTCGATTTTTTTTTCGGTTCATACATGTTAGCCTCATTAATTTGATCTCATTAATTAATAAGCCCAATAATATCTTCAGCTTGATTATTTTTTAGGCATTATTATACAATAAACCTAATACTTTATAAAGTTCAACTAATTTTTGGACACAATTAAATCCTAAGCATAATTAATTATTAAGGTCAATTAGTCATTAGGTCCACTTAATTGCTAGGCTTAATTAGATCTTATGCCTAATTATTTATAAAGGTCAATTATTTAATAAATGAAATTATATATTTAACTCAATTTTATATTATATCTAATCAAATCTTAGGGATTTTATTTATAAGGCGTAATGAATTGATAGGTCCAATTAATTGTTTATGTCAATTATATATATAGTCAAATTAAATTATGGGTCAAATTAATAAATGTTGAATCTAATTAGTTACTAGGCTCAATTAATCCTTATGTCTAATTATATCTTACGTTCAATTATAATTTGGGTCCAATTAATTGTTAATATCAATTACATATTTAGTCTAATTAATTTTTGGGTTCCATTAATAAATGTAAACCTAATTAATTACTTGGTTCAATTAATTTTTATGTGAAATTATATCTTATGTTCAATTATAATTTGATCTAATTAGATCTTAGACTTAATTATTTAGTGAGTTTATAAATGCCATGACAACTATATCTTAGGTCAAATTAAATGTTGGATCCAATTAATTCTTATCATCATTAAATCTCGAGCCTAATTAATTATTGATGCTCATAAATTAATTCTTAAGCTTAATTGAATGTTAGTTCTTTAATTGTTATATTCAATTACATTTCATGCCAAGACTCAGATATATTTTCGGCCCAATTATAATATGAGACCAAACTTTTTATTATGTCTAATTAGATATTAGATCCAACTAATTTTTAAGTAGAATTAAGCTTTAGGCTACTTAATTAATAGAGATTAATTGTTAGATCATAATTATTTACTAAGTCTAACAAATTATTATGCTTAATTATATCTCAGGTATAATAATTTATTTAGCTCAATCACATATTAAGATTAGTTATCTATTAAGCTCAATTATAACCATCATACAACACCTTCTTATCATATTGTCAAGATTTACCCAACAACAAATGACAAGCATCCATAACCAAGGTCTACACTACAGTAAGTGATAAGCATCTATGGGAGCAACATCATACTGTACTTCAATTTTATCTTTTTTTCCAATAGAAAATGAAATCAAGCATTTTTTTAGTTACCTCAATTTCACTCACTTTTTGCAACCAGCACAATTGGTAAGGATTTTGATGTGGAATAGTGTGCAACTTGAGCTTTTGCACCATTTCCATAGATACCACATTCTCAAAACTGCCACTATCAATGATCACCAAATACACCTTGCCATGATCTGAAACAAATTCTTTCTCATCTACTTTCATCCCCAATTACTTGGACACTTTCATGTTATGTTGCACTATAATGGACATACCATGATTAGCATAGGTCATATTACCTTATCACCATCATGCTCTAGATCATTGTTACCTTCATCTTCATCTTCTTTTTCGTCACTAGCATTCTTAACTAAAGTAACAATCCTTTTATTTAGACAATAAGAAGCAAAATGACCAAATAATGACATTTGAAACATTTTCTACCACATGACGTAGAAGAATTAGATATTTGCTTATTGTCAGTAGATCTTTAACCTTTTTCTTGCCCTTTTGACACCACCTTACTTAGCAAAGTACACTTAGGATTAACTATCTCTTAGAATACAAATTTTAGAATTCTTAGATTTAGAACTATACCATGATCCCTTTTAAAACTTCGTTTAATGACCAATATGGCTGAAGTTGAACCACTTTAGAAATTTTATATTTTAGACCCCCTAAGTATCTAGCAATGGTTTGCTTCTCTAGTTCAACAAGCTCCCTTTTAGCATCAAATTATGAAATTCTGCTGTATAATCCTTCACCACAAATTCCTTTTGCTTAAAATTATCGAGTTTGAGAAAAATATCTTGCCTAAAGTTATTGAGCAAGTACTTCATTTTCAAGTCCCTTTTTCTCTTATGTTCTTTTTATCTTTTCAAATTCTCTCACCAAAAAGATGTATACTTTCTAAGTTTGAGTATAACCAACTTCGCCTTCTTGTATTTTGGTGGTTCATAAAACTCAAATATCTCCATCATATTTAGCCAATCAGAAAAAAAAAATCAACATAGGTCTTACCTTTAAACTCTAGGATGTCAAATTTTGGGCTATGCATGCTTTATCATCATCTTGTTCTTTATACCTTGCATAGTATCCACCCAAGTCTCTTAGATGAGTAATGTCATCGTCAAAAAATCAAACTCTTGGCCTTCATTATCATGCTGATTATTACGTGCCCCGAGTTCCTCAATGATTGCATCATTTTCATCTACTTTACACTACAATCTTTCTAGCTGCAACCTCAAAGGTAACATCATCACCATGGTTACTTCCTTCACTAGCAACTTCTTTTCTGTTCCATCTTGTCATGATCTCTAACCTGATGCTCAGGTTACCAAACTAATATTGTGTCATTATAGAATAGTATTTAGAATGAAAATTATATAACTTCATTGAAATTTTTGTTTGAAAAGCACGAGAACAAGTTCAAAGAGATTTGAATAAAATTGGAATAAAAGGCTCACCATCGAGTTTAATATCAAAGGGATACAAAAAGTAACAACTGAAAGGATAATAAACAAAGATACACGAACCTCACAACTCATGACTCAAAAAGGTATACAGATGAACACCACCCTAAGAGATAGAGAGTCCTAACCAAAGAGATACAAAGCTAAAAGAAGAACTCAAAGAGATTTTGCAAATGCAATCAAAATCTAAACTCCTTTATAAGTCTAAAGTGTGAAAATATATACTAGTGCATGGGGTCTAGGATTTAGCGATTATGATATAGGGTCTATTACTTACAAATTAGGGACTACAGTCTAAGAATTCAGGTTTAGGGTTTGGAAATTAGGATATAGGGTTTATTGCTTACAAATTAGAGGTTTAAGGTCTAGGGTCCAAGTTTTAGGTTCTAGGGTTGTAGGATTTTAAGTTCTTGGGTCTATGGTCTAGAATTTTAGGTTTAATGGTATAAGGTTTTATGATTTTAAGGATTTAGGACCTGGGGTCTAAGGTCTACAATGTAGGGTCTAGCATTTGTGGTTTATGTTTTCAAGGTTTTAGGTCTAGATTTTTTGGGTCTAAGGTCTAAGGTCTACATTTTAAGTTCTAAGATTTCAAGGTTTAGAGTATAGTGTTTAAGTTTCTAAGGTCTTAGGTTTGAATCAAGGTTTAGGGTGTAGGCTCAACCTTCTAGTTTTTTGATCCTAAGGATTTTGGTTTATCAATTTTAGGGTCCAGGGCTTTAAGATTTTATGATTTTAGGGTTTTAAATCATGGTCTAGGATCTAAGGTATAGATTTCTAAGGTCATGCTCTAGAGTCTATAATCTAGGCTAAGTTTAGGTTTTAGGATTTAACACCGAGGGTCTAAGATCATGGTATCGTGTTTTAGGGTCTAAGTCTAAGGTTTAAAGTTCAGGGCTTTAAGATCTAGGATCTAGGGCTTTAGGGTGTCGTGTCCAATGTTTTAGGCTTTTAAGGTCTAAGATTTATGGTTTTAGAAACTAAGGCTAGTTTTCAAAGGTTTTAAGGTTTTATAGTCAAGAGTGTGGGGTCTAAGACCTAGGATTTTAGTGTTTTTAAGTTTCAGGTTTTAGGGTCTGCCTTCTAGGGTTTTAAGGTGTCGGGTCTATGATTTACGGCATATGGTCTAGTATTTAGCATACATGTGTCACTCTTTGGGTCTTCCCTTTTATCTTTGTCTATCTTTAGTTGGAAGCCTTTGAGTTATCAGAAACATCTTCTTATCTCTTACACTGATGCTCATCTGTAACCCTTTGAGTGATGAGTTATGAGTTATGAGATTTCTTTGTCTGTGTTTATTGTCCTTAGGGTGATAATTTTTTTGTATCTATTGGGTATTGAACTTGGTGGTGAGCTTCTTTTTCCTCATTTTCATTCAAATCTCTTCAAACTTGTGCTTATAATTTTCAACAAAATTTTTTATCATAGTATATTATTTTTGTTCCAAAATTTGTTGCATCATAACATGATATCACCATGGGCATTACAACTTAACGTTTTGACCTTAAACCTTAAACACTAAAAACTTAAACTTTAAACCCTTAACTCTTACACCCTAAAACCTACACTTGAGATCATAAAACTCTAGATCTTTAACCATTTAACTCTAGAATCTAGACCCTAAAACAACAATGCTATAGACTTTAGACCCTAGATCCTAAACTATAGACCCTACAACTTAGATCCTACACCTTAGAGTCTAAATCAAAGACTCTAAATAATGGACAGAGGTGCCAATGTTACCACATTTAGCCCATGATGCTACATGATGGACAGTTGGTATTCACCTTGAAGATTTTCTATAAAGGAGGTTATGGAAGCTTCTTCAATGGTGAAAAGTTGGTATACACCTTAATAATCTTCACAAAAGATTTATTTCAATTTACTAACTTTATTTTTTGTCAAACAAATGCATTAAATGATTTAGTTATCAGTAAAAACTTAATGATTATCAAAATCTTAATGCATAGATGGTTGTCCCATGTACTAATATTGATTTTCATGCTTTAGACTTTAAAGGAAGATTAGATTTTGTATGTCCAAAAACTCTGAGTTTTCTCTTTTATCTCTGTATCTCTTTGGTTGAGAGCCATTGAGTGGTTAGAAACATCTTAGTATCCCTTTGAATGGTGAGTTGTGAGGCTCATGTATCCTTGTTCATTATTCTTAAGGTAGTAATTTTCTATATCCCTTTGGTATTAAACTTTATGGTGAGCCTTTGATCTTCTATTTTCACTCAATTCAGTTCAAACTTGTGCTTTTACTCTCTAAACAAATTTCTAAGAAAAGTTACATCATTTTGATTCCTACCATTCCTTCGAAATATAGTACCAATGTTGTATCAGAGCAAAAGGTTAGAGATCATGACAAGATGAAATGGAAAAGAAGTTGCTAGTCAAGGGAGTATCTATGGTGATGATGTCACTTTTGAGGTTGCAGCTTGCAGCTTGAAAGATTGCAACGCAAATTAGATGAAAAGGATGCAATCATTGAGGAATTTAGGGGACGTAATAATTAGCAAGATAATGAAGCCCAAGAGTTTGATTATGATGATTACATGACTCACTTGAGAGATTTGGATTGATATTGTCCAATGTATAAAGAGCAAGATGAATGCCAGAACAATTATAGCCCAAAGTTTAAAGGTAAAATCTATGTTGATGATTTTATTGATCGGCTTAATATAGTAGAAAGAATATTTGAGTTTTATGACTCATCAGAATACAAGAAGGTGAAGTTGGTTGCATTTAAACTTGCAAAGAAGGCATCTTTTTGGTGGAAGAATCCAAAAAAAATAAAGAGAATGTGAGGGAAAGAATAAGATTATGACATAGAAAAAGATGAAAATGAAGTACTTGCCTGACAATTATATGCAAGATATCTTTCTCAAAATCAATAATTTTAAGCAAAAGGTACTTATCATAGAGGAGTACAATGCAAAATTTGATAACTTGATCCTAAATGGAGAGCTTATGAAACCAAAAGGAACAAGCCATTGCTAGATACCTCAGGTCTAAAATACGATGTTTCTAATGTGATTTAACTTCAACCATGTTGGTTATTGAAATGATGTGTGTAAGTTGGCTTTGAAAGTTGAGAAGCAACAAAAGTTTGGAAAGGGATTATGGTATGGCTCCAAAGATGTGTATTCCAATAGAGTTAATTTTAAGCCTATTATCTAAAGTAAAATGATGTCAAAGCTGCAAGAAAATGGTAAAATATTTGCTACAAATGTCATGGTTTCAGGCATTGCTTTTGATTCTCTAAGTAGAGGAATTGTTACTTTAGTGGAAAATTATAGTGATGGAGAAGAAAATGAAAGTAACAATGATCCAGAATATAACAGTGATGAGGAAGAGATAACCTATGCAGATCATCTTATGTCCATCATAGTGCAACATAACTTGAAAGTATAATTTTCTATAGAATTATAAAGATGAAGTATGGTATGATGTTGCTTTTATAGATGCTTGTCATTTGTTGCTAGGTAGACCTTGACACTATGATAGAAGTGTATTATATGATGGTTATTTATTCCTTCACGATAAATGATAAAGAGATTGTTTTAGCTCCATGGCAAATTACTGAAACAAATCTAGCCAAAAAAAAAAAAAACATTAGTGCTGTTATATCTTATGGTGAATTTAGGGTTGAATTAGGAAGAACTGGAGTTGTTTTTGCTGTTGTGGTTGCAGAGAAGAATGCACAAAATAATGAACCACTGAAATTCATGAAAGCAATTCTCAATGAGTTTCAAGATGTTATCTTGGAGGAGATTCCACATGGCTTTCCACCTTCTGGGGGCATTCAACATCACATTGACCTTATTCCCAGGGACTGGTCTTCCAAATAAAGTAGCCTACAAAATAAGTCCTAAAGAGTATGAAGAGTTTCGGAGGCAAGTTGATGAGTTGGTGCGAAAAGAATTGACTTAAGAGAGCATGAGTCCATATGTTGCTCCCGTCTTGTTGGTGCCTAAGAAGGATGGTTCTTGGATGAAGTGTGTGGATAGCTATATTGTCAGCAAAATCACAACTGATTACTAATTTCCAATTCCAACATTAGATGATTTACTTGATCAATTATGTGGTGCATCTATTTTCTCTGAAATTGATTTGAAAAGCGGATACCATCAAATTAGAATGAAGCCTGAAGATAAATGGAAGACAACATTTAAAACAAAAAATGGTTATGCCATTTGGATTGTCTAATACACCTAGAAATTTCATGCGATTATAAATCACATACTTAAGTCATGCAATGGTTCTTCTGTTGTGGTTTTCTTTGATGATGTATTGGTATGCAATAAAAACAAAGAAGAGCATATGGATCATTTTACGTGGCTGTTTTTTATTTTAAGGGAGTAAAAACTTTATTGCAATTTTAGAAAGTGTGAATTATTTACTCCTAGTGTTGTGTTTCTGAGGTAAGTTATTTTAAGATAAAGAATTATGATGGATCAAAGTAAGGCAAAGGCTTCACAATTGGCCAACAATTACTTTTTGGCATGATGTTCGAAGTTTCCATGGGTTGACTTCTTTTTACATACAATTCATTTAGAAGCTTCAGTTCTATCGTTGCTCCCATCATCGAAAGCTTGAAAAGTGACAAGTTCAAGTGGATAGTGAGAGATGATGCTTTTGTGTTGTTGAAAAGAAAAGGGATAGAGGCTCTTATTTTAATTCTTCTTAACTTTATCAAGGTGTTTGAGGTTGAATTTAATGCTTTTAACATTGGTATTGGCGTTGTTTTAAGTCAAAAAGGAGAGCTTGTTGTCTTTTTAATGAAAAGCTTAATGATTACTTAAAAAAGTATTCTGCTTATGACAATTAGTTCTATGCGATTTATAGAGCTTTGTACCATTAGAGTCAATTCCTAAAAAAGTATTCTGCTTATGACAATTAATTCTATGCAATTTATAGAGCTTTGTACCATTAGAGTCAATTCCTAAAAAAGTATTCTGCTTATGACAATTAGTTTTATGCGATTTATAGAGCTCATACCATTAGAGTCAATTCCTAAAAAAGTATTCTGCTTATGACAATTAGTTCTATGCAATTTATAGAGCTTTGTACCATTAGAGTCAATTCCTAAAAAAGTATTCTGCTTATGACAATTAGTTTTATGCGATTTATAGAGCTCTATACCATTAGAGTCAATTCCTAAAAAAGTATTCTGCTTATGACAATTAGTTCTATGCGATTTATAGAGCTCTATTAGAGTCAATTCCTTTATGCAAAGCCTTTTGTTCTTTATTCTGATCATAAAGCATTGAAGTTCATCAATCACAAGAATAAGTTAAACAAGAGACATACAACTTGGATTGAGTACTTGCAATCTTATAACTTTACCATCAAGCACAAATTCGATGTTCCAAAAATTGTTGCTGATGCATTAAGTAGAAAGCATTCTCTTTTATCAACCATGGAGGTTAAAGTGGTGGGATTCGATGCTTTCAAGGATTTCTATGAGCATGATATTGATTGAGTTCAATATGATAGAATTGCAAATTAGGTTCTTATAAACAATTTTCATCTTCGATGGCTTTCTCTCCAAGGCTAATGCATTGTGTGTTCCATCTTATTCTCTGAGACAAGTGATTTCAGTAGAAGCTCTTGTTGATGTTTTGGGAAGACACTTTAATAGAGACAAAAGTTTGGCTCTAGTTCAAGCTAATTTCTATTGGCCAAGGATGTTTAGAGATGTGGACTGATTTTGTAAAGCAATATAGAGTATGTCATTTGGCTAAAATGAAGGGTCAAAATTTAGGTTTGTACATTCCATTACCAATACTTAATGCTGCATGGGATGATGTGAGTCTTGATTTTATAATGGGATTGCAAAACGCAAAGGAATAAGGATTCAATCATGGTTACTATTGATTGGTTTTTGAAAATGTCCATTTTGTTCCTTGTAGACAAATGATGCATCTCATATTGCTAATTTGTATTTAAAAGAGATTGTAAAGTTGCATGATAATTCAAATATGATTGTTTTCTATCAAGATTCAAAATTGCCCATTTTTTGAAGAACAGGTTTTCGCAAGAAAATTTTAGAAAATTAAAACTAAAGGTTGATGGTTCATTCAAGGTGCTCAGGATTACTGATAAAAATGCTTACGAGATTGAGTTATCAATTGATTATAGAGTTTTTCCAACATTTAATGTGGCAAACTTAAGTCCATATCATGCTAAAAGAGACTTTGGAGACTTAAGAATAAGTCTTTTTCAACTAGGAAAAATTGACACAAGAGTGGTTATGTTACCACATTTAGCCCATGATACTATGTGAAGCATAGTTGGCATGCACTTGGATGATTTTCTAGAGAAAAGGTTATGGAAGCTTTTTTAATGATGGATAGTTTGCCTGCACCTTAGCAATCTTCAAAAGAGATTTATTTTAGTCTATTAGCATTAAATGGTTTAGTTACTAGTAAAAACTTGATGATTTTTGAAATCTCAATGCATGGAGGGTTATTTCATGCACTAGTATTTATTTTCATGCTTTAAACTTAGAAGGAAGCTTAGACTTTTATTATATGTCCAGACGCTGTTTGAGTTCTCTCTTTAATCTCTATGCCTAATTAATTAGGAGCCATTAAGTGGTGAGAAATATCTATGTCTTATGGGATGGTATTTGTTTATATCCTTTTGAGTGGTGAGTTATGAGATTTTTGTATCTTTATTCACTATCCTTAGGGTGATGATTTACTATATCCTTTTGGTATTAAACTTGCTGATGAGCCTTTCATCCGTTATTTTCATTCAAATCTATTCAGACTTGTGCTTATGCTTTCCAAACTTGTAATTGTACTCTCCAAACATAATTTTCAACAAAGTTACATCGTTTTCATTCTTAATACTGTTCCTCTAAAATACAGTATTATCTTTGACCCTAAATACTAAATCTTAAGCCTTAGACCTTAGAACCTAAATTATAGATCTTAGGCTCTACCTTTTGAAACCCAAACCAAATGCTTTAGAACCTTTACCCTAAAACTTTGAAACCCAATACCTGAGATTCTAGACCTTTACAATTGTAAAACCCTACACCGTAGAACTTAAAATCCTAAAACTTTAACCTTATAGCCAACACCTTGAAACTTCAAGCCTATACCCTAGGCCCTAGACCTTAGAACCTAGACCCTGTGCCCTGAACCCATGACCCATGACCTTAGACCTTAAATCGTAGTCTTTAAACTTAAAACCTTACACGTTACACTCAAGATCCTAAAACCCTACACACTACACCTAAGATTCTAAATTTTAAAACTTAAAACCTAGACCCTAATTGTAAGACCCTAGACCTTAGAGACCTCAATCATAAGACCTTTGACCCTAAAATACTTAAGCATAGACGCTAGAACACTAATTCACAGATAATACACCTAAGGCCTAGACCCTAAAACCTAAACCCTAAGCCCAAAACTCATATAAGCTTGACCCTAAACCATGGACTTTTTACCTTCAACCTAGACCCTAGATCCTAGATCCTATAACCTGAACCCTAGACCCTAAAACCAAGACCTAGTTCTTTAACACTAGATCTTAGGCTCTCTACCTTAAAACCTAGACATTAAACCTTAGACCCTAGATCCTAACCCATGGATATCCTAGCCCCAGTTCTTAAACTTTATATCATAAAGCCTAGGACACTAAACCTTAGACCCTAACTCTAAGCCTAAAATGTTGCCCTAAACCTCGTACCCTAAACTCAAAAACCATAGATCCCAAACCCTAATCCAAAGACCGAAGACCTTAAACCTTTAACCCTAGACCCTTAAACCCAAGATCCAAGGCACTGAACCCATCAATCCCAGACCATAGATAATTAAACCACAAACCTAAGACCATATCATCCTATATTCTAGACCATAAACTAAGACCCAAGACAATACAGGCCTTAGGCCCTTGACCTTAAATCCTCGACCCTATACCATTTACCCTAGAGACTAAATCCTTAACCCTAAGCTATAGACGCTAGACACTAGACCATTAACCTAAGTCGTAGACCTTGGACTAAAGCTATGAACCAAGATCCTAAAGCCAAAACCCTAGACATTAAACCCAAGACCCTAGTTCCTAAACCCTAGAACCAAAAACCTTAGACCAAAAACCCTAAGCCAAAAACCAGACCCTACACCCTAAATAGGAGAACTTAGACCCTAAAATATTAGACCCTACACCCTAAAATGTAGATCCAGAACCCTTGACCCTAAACTTTAACCCCTAGACTCTGCACTCTAAGCCCTATACTGTAAATCTTAGACCTTAGACCTCAAACTCTAGACCTTAGACCTTAAAATCTAAAACCTAAACCTTAACACCTCAACCCTAACACCATATATCTCTGGACTCAAGACCCCTAGAACCTTGACCACAAACTAGACCATGGAACCCATAGCCAATACCATAGACCCTAGACCTTAGGCCATAAAACCCTAAGACCCTAAAACCTGCACTTTGGACCGACGACCTTGAACATTAGACCTAAACCATAAAACACTGAAACTCTAAAAACCGCAAAACTTAAGACCTTAGACCCTAAAACCTAGATCCTGCACCATAATTCATCAACCCTCGAACCATAGAACCCAAAGACCTTAAAACCTGTACCCTATATCTTAGAGCCTAGCCTGTAGACCTTCAAACCCTAGATTGAAGTCCTTAAAACCCTAAGACCTTAAAACATAAAACATAAACCATAGAACCAAGATCCTAGATTCTGAATTTTGGGCACTAAACCCAAAAACCTAAACCTCAATCTTAAAATCATAAAAACCTAGATCGTAGGCCCAAAAACCCTGAGACGCTAGATTGTAAAATCTAGATGTAGGGTTTAGCAGTTATGGTTTAAGGCTTAGCATTTAGGGTTTATGTTTAAGATTTTAACATCTAGGGGTTTAGGTGTATAGGTTGAGATTTAAAGTTTAGTGGCTAAGCTTTAGGGTTTATGAGTTATAAGTTATTATTTTTAAGGTTTAGATTTTAGGATTAAGTGTTTAGAGTTTAGTGTTTAATGTTTGGCTGTACTGTTTAGATGTTAAGGTTTAGGATTTAGGAGTTATTGATTATAGTTTAAGGTTTAGTGCTTTGTGTTTAAGGTTAAGCATTTGGGAGTTTCGGCTTAGGTGTTAGGGTTTAAAGATAAGGGATTTGGGTTTTAAGCTTAAGATTCAAGGCATAAGGTTTACAGGTTACAGTTTAGGATTTAAAGTATAAGGTTCAAGGCTTTAAGTGTAAGGCTGAGTGTTTAGGGGTTGTGGTTTTGGGTTTTCGGTTTTATTGTTAAGGTTTACCAATTAGAAGTTAGGGTTTAAGGATTATGATTTACAGTTTAGGGGTCAAGGTTTTGGATTAAAGGTTAAAGGGTTAGGTTTTTGAGTTTAGAGTTTGGTGGTTAAGGCGTAGGAGTTAAGAGTTAGCGTCTAAGATTTACAATTTAAAGTCAAGGTTTGGGTTAAGGGTAAATGGATTAGGCTTAATGTCAACAGCTTAGGGATTATGGTTCATTGGTTTAAGGTTAGGTTTTAGGATATTGGGATTTAGGGTTAAGATGGTGGGTTTGGGTTTACAGTTTGACAATTAGAGCTTAGGGTTTAGTGGCTAGGTCTTAGAGTTTAGAGCTTAGGAGTTAATGTTTAGGGTTCAGGGATGAGGGGTTAAGGTTTGTGTTTAGGCTTTGTGATTTAGTGTTTAAGATTTAAAGTTCAAGGATTAGAGTTTAGTGGTTATGGTATTGGATTTAGTGTTTAATTGTTAGTATTTAGAGTTTAGGGGTTTCGGCTTAGTGTTAATGGTTTAGGGATTAACGTTAGGATTTAAGTGTTTAGAGTTTGGGTTTAAGGTTTAAGGGTCAAAGCTTTAGGATTTAGGTGTTTGGTGTTAAGGTTTATGGGTTAGGGTTTATACTTTAAAGTTTATGTTTAAGGGCATAGAGAATAGGTTTTAAGGTTTAAGGGTTTAGGTTTAAGTTTTAGGGTTTAAGGTTTAAATTTTAGAATTCACGATTTCTAAGTTATGATTTATGGTTTTGTATTTAGGGTTTAGGACCAACAAGTTAAGGGTTATTATATAGGATTTAGGAATTTGTATTTAAAGTTTGGAGTTTAGGGTTTTGAAATTTGTGTTTAGGGTTAAGGTTTTATGGTTGTTTAGAGTTTAGAATTTGGAGTTCAATATTTAAGATTTATGGTTTAAGGATTCGAGATTCGAGGTTAGGGTTTAGGTAAAAGTGTAAATGATTTAGGGTTTGGGAGTTAGAGTTTAAGCTAAGAGTTTAAGGAAAGAGTTAAGTGGCTTAAGGGTTCAAGGTTAGGGTTGAGGTTAGAGTTAAGGTTTGGTCAAGGTTTATGGGTTAGGGTTTAAGGTCTAATATTTAGGGTTCATGGTTTATTGATTAATGTTGAGGGTTTAGGGTCAAGGTGAAAGGGTTAGGGTTAAGGGTTTAATGTTACAGTTTATGGTTTAACATCGAAGTTTAAGGTTAACATGTAGGCACTAGGATTTAAGTTTTAAGGTTTAAGATTTAGAGGTTTAAGGTTTAGATTTTAGGATTTAAGATTTAAAGGTTTAGGGTTTAGTAGTTAAAGGATTATGGTTTAGGGGTTACAAGTTTTAGGGTTTAGGTTTAGCATATACGATTTAAAGTGTTAGGGTTCGAGTTTAGGGTTGAGGTATAGGGTTTGGGTTTAAGTTTTAAGCATTAGACTTACAGGTTTACAGGTTAGGGTTTAGGATTTTATGGCTTAAGGTTTATAGTTTAGGGTTTAAGGTTTAGGGGTTAAGGTTTACTGTTTAGAATTTGTGGTTTACGGGTTAGGGTTAAGGATGTAGGGCTTATGGGTTCTGGTTTAGGATTTTGGGTCTATGGTTTGTAATTCTTGAGGTTAAGGTTTAGGGTTTTTGATTTACAATTTCGTTTAGCAACTTGAGTTTAAGGGTTCACGGTTTACGATTTCTAGTTTAAAATTTGGAGAATAGGGTTTTGGATTGTGCGATTTGGGTTTAAAGGTTGAGATTTACGGTTTTATGGTTTAAGGATTAAGGTTTATGGATTAGTGGCTGAGATTAGAGTTTAAGTGTTTGAGTTTAGGGTTTTGGGGTTAGGGATTAAGGTTTAAGGATTTAAGTTTAGGGTTTTAGGGTTAGGGTTAAGGCTTAGGGTTTAGGAGTTAGTGGTTAGGGGTTATGATTTACTATGTAGGGTTTGACATTAAGGATTTGGGTTTAGGCTTAAAGGGTTTGTGTTTAGGTTAAGCTTTAAGGTTTAAGGCTTAAGACTTAGTTTTTTGGGTTTAAGAGTTTGAGTTAAGGTTTAGTGTGTTCGGTTTAGAGTTTGAAGTTTAGAGTTTACGGTTCAAGGTTTCAAGATTATGGATTAAGAGTTTTAGTTTATGGTTCAAGGGATAGGATTTAGGGATTTAGTTTTAAGATTTAGGGGTTAAGTGATGCAATAATTGGCGTTTGAATTTATATGAAAAGGTATAAGTTAATATAACCAAAATTTTGCACAATTAAATGAAGTTTATGTAAGAACATGAAAAATGATTTACCTCTTAAGCATAGACTCCACCTTGATCACCACCTAAGAAATATTTGACCATTGTAAACCATCATAATAAGAAAAGTTTTTAAGTATATATGAGAGCATAATGGTCTCTTAATCCTTCTAAAAAAATTAACCACATTTTCTTTGACTTCCTTACCTATTATCCAATTTCCTTATGTATCATTCTTCTTCAAAATCACTGATCCTCAAATCATAATCTCTTTCAAGTCTCACATCATTTCTTGTATCAAAAAAAAAATGCAAACTAGCAACTCCTCAAGAACAAAACAAGAATCTACAACCAAAAATACCATTTTACAACTCGATGCATCATCTACATCAACTTTTTCCTCTTTTTTTTTATAGTGCAAATCTAAGGAGACAAAACTAAAAATATATTATCGAAATCAATCCAATTCATGTTCATAAATTCATTCACATAAATTATAGATTTCTTCAAAAAAGAAATCTATAATGTGTTACTCAAGACAATGTAAAGTCATCCTTAGGTCTTTGATGGTCGACACCGTAATATGGTAGTCTCCACTGCAATCATAACTTACAGAGAGATGAGGGAGATATTATCGATGGATCAAAAGAATAACTGACTTTGTAGTGGGTGTTTGTGGTGGTGGACGTGAAGAAGTCTTAACATAATGGTGGTAAGTTAATGATTAGGGGTGGGATTGGAAGAAAACGCATATTCTCAATCATTTTTTGTTTTTATCTGAGTTTAAGAGATACTTGGTGTCATTGTGATTGAGAAAAATGGGCACTGTATATAAGAAAGAAAAATATCTTATCGTGTTTTTTATATAAATAAAAAATGGTTATATAATAAGAGAAAGAAAGAATTGCTCTTTGATATTTTTATAATTTATATTAAGTTGATGTTACTTGATAATTAATATTTACTTTTAAAAATATATTGATAAACCAAACCGCACTGCATTTTGCAGTGCAATTTAGTCTAATTTATATTATTTACATCAAACCGCATGGTTCGAAGTAATCGTTAAATAACATCAATGGTTTGATCTAATAAAGAAAGACTATTTTTTTTATTACTTTATTTTGTATTTTTATTTTTAATTTTTTTAAAAATATTTTGGTTTTTAAATTTTCATGTAGTTTTCTATTTTATCACTTTTTATTTTTTATTTTTTATTTCTCCTTACTATTAATTTTTTATTATTGTTCATTATTTTTGAATTTTTTATTTTTATTTTTATTTTACTAAACTTTTTATATTCTACTTAAAATTTTATTTTTATTTTAATTATTTTTATTGTAATTATAATTTTTTATTATTGACATTATCTTTATTATTATGATTATTATCAATTTTATCATCATCATCATTTTTATTGTTGTTATTATTATTATTATTATTGCTATTATTAGTTGTATTATTATTATTTTCAACAACGAGTAAATTTGAATTTGAATTCTTAAGAACAATTTTAAACAAACGTGAAGAAATATGAAACAAAAAAAGTCAAAAATATTTTAGTATCAAAAATATATATTTTTAAAATTTTTGGAATATCATGAAAATAATTTTACTACTCAAAAAATTCTAATTTTTTTTATAGTAGCTTGAATATTTATTTCATTTCTTGTAAATTTTCAAAACAAAGTTTGTTGTATAATATCTTCTATTTAAATAATTTATTTTAAAAAATTAAGATAATGTCTAATTTTGACTAAATTAAAAAGTTTATATGTGAAGTTGATAAAAAATATAAAACTTGATTAAAAATTCCCGTTATTAATTAAATAAGTCCACTTATTATTAGGTCAAATTAAATATATAATCTAATTTTTTATTTGATCCAATCAATTCTTAGGCCTAATTAATAACATCAAATAAATTACTAGGTCTAACTAATTGTTAGTCTTATTTATATGTTCAACCTAATGAAATGTTAGATGCAATCAATTCTTGTGTCAATCAATATATGTTAGGCCTAGATAATTATTTAATCTAATTAATTATTATTCTCAGTTATATCTTCAATTGAATTATATTTGGTTTTAATTTATTTGTAGACCTAATTATGTGTTGAATCAATGATGTATATGATGCCCAATTAAATCTTAGACCCAGTTAATTCTTATTAACAATTAAATGGTGAGCATAATAATTTCCTTGGTTTAATTAATTGTTAAGTTTAATTACATTTCAAATCAAATTATATCTTAAATCAAGTTAGTTATTGGGCTTAAATATATTTAAGGCTCCATTATACACGAAACCTAACCTTTTTTTGGGCCTAATTTAGATATTAGATCTTACTAGTTTTAAGAAAAATTAAATCTTCAATACAATTAATTATTAGATTCAATTGATTGTTAGGGCAAAATTATTTGCTTCAATTATTTATTAGGCTCAATGACATATTAGATCTAACATTTTATCAAGTTTAATATATACGAAGCCCAATTATTTGTTAAGCTCAGTTATATATTATGCATATTTTCGGTTAAACTCAATTAGTTATTTAGCCTAACGATTTGTTAGACTGAATGAATTGTTAGGCCAAATTAATCATTAGGCTCAATTACACATTAAGATCATATTTATTAGAACCATTTAGTTCTTAGACATAATTATATACTAAGCTCAATTTCTTTTATTTTGATCCAAGTTGTTGTTAGGTTGAATTACATATTAAGCCTACTAATTTTTGGGTTCAACTAATTCAGTCGAACTAATTAATTATATCTTACATTTAATTAATTATTCGATCTATTATATATTAAGTCGAAGTATTTATTAAGTCCATTAATCTTAAGCCTAATTAATTATCAAGCTCAATATATTGTTACACCTAATTAATTATTTAGGTTCAATTATATCTTAGGCCTAATTCGTTTTGAAATGTAATTATTTCTTATGTTCATACACAAAATTATTAGACCCAATAAATATTATGCCCGATTAGTTATTAGGTTGAATTATATTTAGGACTTATTCATGTCGAATTGAGTATCAAATTAATTTAATTTATGAGGTCTAATCATATATCATGTCCAATTATGTGTCTCATTATACCATAGGTATAATTATATATGAATTCTACTTATATTATACTTCAGTTTTTTTAAGTTTAATTAAATCTCATGCCCAATTAATTTTAGGTTTGATTATTTCTTAACTAATTATTTATAAAGCCCAAATTACACGTCGAATTATTGATTAAGTTGATACATATTAGCCTTACTATTTTTGTTCCATTAATTGGCCAAATTATATCTATATGCCTATCATTTCTGAAATCTAATTATATATTAAACACAATTTTTTTATAAGATTCAACTAATTATCAAACATAATTAAATTTTAGACTTAATTATTTATTTATTTATCATGTTAAATTATATATTAATCTTATTTTTTATCATATCTAATTAAGTCATAAGACTAATTAATTATAAGACCTAATGAATTATTTGGTTCAATTAATTATTCAATTGCATATTTGATCTAATTAAATATTAGATCAAATTAATTTTTAGATCCAATTAATTTTCGATCACTTATTAGGTCCAATTAATAAAAGTTAAGCCCAACCACTTATTAGGACCAATTAATTTTTATATTCAATTATATCTTAAGTTGGATAATTATTTGGGTCTTATAATTTTTTAGGCTTAACTCATTCTTAACTTCAATTATGTTTTGGGTTCATGCATGTTATGCCTAATTATATCCTTGGCTCATGCACGTTATGTCCAATTATATCATTAATTCATGCAAGTTAACTCTAAACAAATCTTGAACCTAATTACATTTTAGACCAAATTGTTTATTAGTCTTGTTTTGTTCTTAGTCCAAATTATATATTAAATATTTATGAAGCCTAATTATATATTAAGCTTAATTTGTTATTAGGCTCAATTAATTTTTAGTCATAATCAAATTTTCTACTCAATTAATTATTAAATTGAATTCATTGTTGAATCACTCTAATTATGAGGTCATTGTTAGGCTTTATTACATCTCCAGCTCAATTATATCTTCGACAAATTTAATTACGAGCTCAAATATTTTTTTAGGCTTAATTATTATTAGGCCTAATTTTAAGTTCAATATTTTACTAATCTCATTTATGTAGTTAAGCTTAATTATATATTAAGTTCTACTATATATATATATATATATATATATATATTAGGCCTAATGTTTTATTAAACCCAATTGAATCCTAGTATTAATTAATCTTTTAAGGTAATGAATTGTTAAGCCTGATAAATTATTTTGTCCAATTAATTATTAGACTCATTTTGTTGTTAAGTCTAATTAGATATTATGCTTAATTTTTTATTAGACTCAATTAAAAATTAGACCTAATTAATTTTTAACGTAATAAATTGTTTGGTCCAATTAATTTGATTTAAAATATAATTGAGTATTGTAATTAATTGAACTTAGCATACATGAGCCTTACAAATAATTGGACCTAAGAACAGAGCCTACTATATAATTGGACCTAACTAAAATTGAACTTTACGTATAAATCAACTTTATAAATAATAGAGTTTAAGCTACAATTGGGTCTATCATACATGAAACAAAGAAATAAGTCAGCCTAAGAAAAAGTTTGCCTGGCATATATTAATGGATCTAAAACTTTATTGTATTATAATAATAATTCGGCCTAATATGTAATTGTGCTTAATAGCTAATTGGATTAGGTATTTATTCCTTTAAGTAGTTAATTAGGTATAATATTCAATTGATCGTAATAAAAAAATTAGAATTAGGCCTAAGAACAAAATAGACCTAATAAATAATTGAAACCATTATATAATTGAGCCTAACAATTAATTGGACCTCAAGACTATTAGACCTAAAAAATGGGTTTAATAAATTAATTAAGCTTAAGAAATTATTAGATTTATTAAAAAAATTTAGCTTCATACAAAATTAAGCTAATAAATAAGATATAATCGAGTTTAACAATTATTGGGCTTAATAATGAATTAGGCCTAGATTTGTACTTAAGAGTTAATTAGTCCTCAGGTTTAACTAGACCTAATAAGGAATTAGGTTCAATATATAATTCATCATAATAAATAATTAATTTTAAGAATGAGATGACATTAATACATAATCGAGCCTAAAATATAACTAGCCATATATTAATATGATTTAAGATATAACTAGATTAATAATTAATTAGACTTAATGTGCATGAGTTTAACAAATAATTGGACCAAAAAAAAAAATGGGTCTGAGACATAATTAGATCCAAATTTTAATTACACTTAATATAATTGAACCCAATAGATAATTTTGCTTAATAATAATCAATAGTGCTTAAAATATAGTTGGGTATATCATGCATGAAATTGAGAAATACTTCAATCACAAAAAAAAAAAAAAAAAAAAGTTGAGTCTAACAGTTAATTGAACTAAATTTTTAATTTTACTAAATTATTAATTGGACCTAAGATCTAATTGAGCCTAATAAAAAAATTAAGCTTAATAAATAATTAAACCTAAAAATTAAATAGACCTCATAAATAATTGAGTCTAATGTGCAGTTAAGCATAACAAGTAATTGGACCTAACTATTTATTAGGTTTAACAATTCATTGGGTTAAATAGTTGATTAAGTTTGAGATTTTATTAGATTTAATAATTAATTATGCTTAATCTAATTGAGCTTAGTAAATAATTAGATTTAATATATAATTAGATCGAATAAAATATTAAACCTAACAAATATTTAGCCTAACAATTAATTAAATTTTTGTCCTAAAAATTAGTTAAACTTATTAATTAATTTGGCTTAATTAGAAACTGAGCTTCACATATAATTGGGCTAAAATATAGTTAAACTCAACGATTTACTTGGTTTGAGATATAATTGGGTTTAAGATGTAACTAAGTTTAACAGTTAATGATCTAACAATTAATCAAGTCTAATAATTTATTAAGTTTAAGACTTAATTATGATTAAGAATTTATTAGACATAACATTTAATTTAGTCTAATTAAAGATTAAGCTAACCAAACATAACAAATAGTTGGGCTTAATTTATAATTGAATCAAAAAATGAAGTGAGATGAAAAAAATAATTGTGCCTAAAATATAATTAGATCTAAAAATTTAAAAAACCTAAGATATATTTGGGCATAGCATGCTTGAACTCTATACAAAATTGAGTCTACGAATGAATTAAACCTAAGATATGATCATATCCAAATTATAATCAAACTTAGGATATAATTGAGACTAATTGGCCCTAACATTTATTAATTGGTCCTAAAAACTAATTGAATCAAGCGAATAATTAAGTTTACTGTGCAACTGAACCTAACAATTAATTTGACCTAATAATTCATTTGGTATATCAATTTGGGTTAAATAATTAATTGAGTCTAAAATTTAATTATGTTTAATAAAAAATTATGCTTAATTATACTTAATATATAATTCAGCTTACTAAATTAATTGGATCTAATATACAATTACACCTAATAAAATGTTGGACCTAAGATGTAAGTGAGCCTAATAATTTATTGAACTCAGCAAATAATTTGACTTCACATTTAATTGAGTCTAATAATTAACAAGATCTCAAATTTAATTCAATCTAAGAATTAATTGAGCTTGGTTAAAAGTTCAACTTTTCATATAATTGGATTTAATAAGTAATTGGGCCTAGAAGATATTAGGTTTCAATAATTAACTGGATCTGAGATATAATTGATCTTAAGACGTAAGTAAATGTAAAAAGCAGTTAAGCCTAACAACTAATTGATCTTAATAATTAATCAAGCGCAAAATTTAACTTTAGAAAAAAATAATTAAGCTTAAGATTTAATCAAATCTAATAAACAATTGGGTTTGATATATAGTTGATTGTAATAATTAATTTAAGCTTGATCTATAATTGGATAAATAAAATTAATAAATAATTAAACCTAAAATATAATTGAGTCCAAGATTTAATTGAGAAAAAAATATAATTGGGGTATAATGTGAATTAACCCTATACATAATTGAACTTAGGAATGTGTTAAGTTCAAGATATAATTAAGCCTAAACTACAAGTGTACTTATGATGTAATTGACCGTAATAACTAATTGAGCCTAATAATTATTAATTAAGTTCAAAAATTAATGTAATTTTAATCAGGTCAATATATAATTGAAGGTTAATAATTAAGCATGCCCACCAATTCATTGACCTTGAAAATTAATTAAGCTGAACATTTGATTAGGTCTAATAAAAAATGGGTTTACCACAAAATTTGACTTATTGAATAATTGATCTTAATAATTAGGCCAAAAGCCTAAATTTGGTTAATAAAAGGTGGGCTGAAGATTTAATGGAGTATAATAGTTAATTAGACTTAATAATTAATTCGACTTAACAATTAATTATGTTTGAGCATTAATTGGCCCTAAGACTTGATTGAACCTTACAAAAATTTAGTTATTATATAATTGGGCCAATAAAATAATATAGCTAAAGATATTGGACCCATTAATAAAATTGATTGAATTAATTTGACCAACATTAGTGACCCCATGAAATAATTTGATGTATAATTAGTCTATTAAATAATATCACCTAGGATATAATTAGGCTTAAAATTAATTAAACCTCAAATTTAGTTGGGCCTAAAAAATTAGACATATAATATAATTAGATCTCATGTAAAATTGAGCATAAAGTATAATGAGCCATATATAATTTTAAGTTGAGATATAATTGACCCTAATAAATAATTAGATATAATTGAGATATAATATAATTAGGTCTCATGTATGCATTAGCCCAAGATATAATTGGACTTAACATTTAATAGGTCTAATTACTAATTGGGCTTATTATGCATGAACACAATAGATAATTAGACTTAAAAATGAATTGAAACTAACATAAGATAATTGACCTTATTAATTAATTGGGTACAAAAAATAATTGGCGCTTCTATGTTATTTAGCCTAATAATTATTTGTACCAACTAATTCATTGGTTCTAGAAATTCATTTCTGTCTAATTATTAATTGAACTTAATAAAAACTTTGCTTAATGGATAATTTGGCCAAGTAAATATTTGGATTTAATATAAAAATGGTTTAGATATGAAATGGTCCTAATATATAGTTAGACCTAAGATATAATTAAGCCTAACATTTAATTATGTCTAAAAATAATTGTACTTAGAAATTAGTTAGGCCAAAAATTTAATTGACCTAATAAAAAATTAGGCTTAATATATTATTGAGCCTATAAATGAAATAGGTTTAATATATAATTGATCTCAAATATAATTAAACCAAATAATATATTAGATTTAAGACATAATCGCAACTAATAATTAATTAATTGGAGCTAGCATGCGTAAGCTTAACAAAATACTTGAACTTAAAAATAAATTGGGTTTAAGATATAATTAGACTCAAACTATAATTAGACTTTGATATGATTGGATCTTATAGATAACTAGGCCTACTACTAATAATAAGGTTTCTAATAATTATTATTTAATCCAATAAATATTATCCTTAATTAATTATTAGGCCTTATTATATCCTAAACCAATACACACTAGGCCTAATTATATATCAGTGCATATTATTTATTAAACCTAATTATATATCAAGTTTAATTATATTTGACTCATTACATCATACTCCAATTATACGTAAGGCCTAATTGTATCATATGTTCTATTATTCAAGTCTAATTAGACCTTAGGCCTAACTAATTTTAAGTTCAATTATATCTTAGGTTATATTATTTATTAAGCCTAATTACATGTCGAGTTATTTCTTGGGTTCATGGATGTTAGCCTCCTTAATTTGGTCTTCTTAGTTAATAATCCTAATTATATTTTTGATTCAATTATTTCTTAGGCCTAATTACACCATAAGAGATTCCACATGGCCTTCCACCTATGAGAGACATTCAACATCACATTAACCTTGTTCTAGGGTTGTTCTTCCAAATAAAGTAGCCTACAGAATGAGTTCTAAAGAGCATGAAAAGCTTCCGAGGCAAGTTGATCAGTTGGTGGAGAGCATGAGTTCATGCACTGTTCCTACCTTATTGGTGCCAAAGAAGGATGGTTCTTGATGGATGTGTGTGGATAACCGTGATGTCAACAAAATCACAATTGATTGTTAGTTTCCAAATCCAAGGTTAGATGATTTACTTGATCAATTGTGTGGCACATCTATTTTGTCTAAAATTGATTTGAGAAATGGTTACCATTAAATTAGAGTAAAGAAAAATGAAAGACAACATTTAAAATAAGAGATGGTTTATATGAATGGTTAGCTATGCCATTTGGTTTGTCTAATGCACTTAGTACTTTCATGTGATTTATAAATCACATACTTAAGCTATGCATTAGTTCTTTTGTTGTAATTTCTTTTGATGACATATTGATGTACAACAAAAATGAAGAGAAGCATATGGATCATCCTACACAGATATTTCTAATTTTGAGAGGGCTAAAGCTGTGTACTAATTTGAGAAAGTGTGAATTCTTTACTCCTAGTGTAATGTTTCTAGGGTATGTTATTTCAAGAGAAGGAATTATGATGAATCAAAGTAAGGTAGAAGCTATTCTCAATTGGCACACCCTTACTTCTCTGCATGATGTTTGAAGTTTCCATGGGTTGACTTTTTTTTTACATATGATTCATTAAGGGTTTCAGTTCTATCGTTGTTTCAATCACTGAATGCTTGAAAGGTAACAAGTATAGGTGGATTAGTGAAGCTAATGATGCTTGTTAATTATTGAAAAGAAAAGTGATACAGGCTCTTATTTTAATTTTTCCTAATTTTGACAAGGTGTTTCAAGTTGAATGTCATACTTCTAATTATCATATTGGTGCTACTTTGAGTCAAGATGGGAAGCCTATTGTCATTTTTAGTGAGAAGTTTAATGATTCTTGAAAGAAGAATTCTACTTATGACAAGGAGTTTTATGTGATTTATAGCCTTATACCATTGAAGTCAATACCTTTTTGCAAAGTCTTTTGTTCTTTATTCTTATCATGAAGCATTGAAGTTGATCAATCACAGCACAAGTTAAACAAGAGACATGCAGCTTGGGTTGAGCATTTGTGATCTTATAACTTTACCATCAAGCACAAATTCAATGTTCAAAATTTTACTGGTAATGCATTGAGGAGAAAGCGTTCTCTTTTATTAACTACCGAGGTTAAAGCGATAGGATTCAATGCTTTCAAGGATTTCTATGAACGTGATGTTGATTTTAACTTAATATGGCAAAATTGTAAATCAGGTTTTTATAAATAAATTTTTGTATTTAATGACTTTCTTTTTAAAGCTAATGCATTATGTGTTCCATCTTACTCTTTGAGACAAGTGATTTTGGTAGAAACTCACAGTGGTGTTTTAGGAGGACCCTTTACTAGAGACAAAACTTTGGCTTAGTTCAAGCTAATTTCTATTAACCAAGGATGTTAAGAGATGTGAACTAATTTGTAAAGCGATGTATAGTATGTCATATGGCTAAATGGAGGACCAAAATTTAGGTTTGTTACAGTCGACAACCAGTGCCTAGTGCTCCATGGGAGGATGTGAGTCTTCGTTTTTTCATCGAACTACCAAGAACACAAAGGAACAAGAATTCAATCGTGCTTATTGTTGATAGGTTCTCAAAGAAGTCTCATTTTATTCCTTGCAACAAAACAAATGATGTGACTCATATTGCTAATTTTGTATTTCAAGCAGATTGTGAAGTTGTATGAAAATCCGAAGTCGATTGTTTCTGGTTAAGATTCAAAATTTCTTAGCCATTTTTGAAGAACCTTATGGAGGAAGCTGGATACTTCACTAAATTGTACTAATTCCCATCATCCCCACACCAATGGATAAACAAAAGTAACAAATAGGAGCTTGGAGAACTTGCTAAAAAGTTACGTTTGCAGAAACATTAAGTAATGGATCTAGTTCTCCCACATATTGAATTTGTCTACAATCGATCCATACATATCATAATGCAAGTATAAGTCCATTTGAAGCTGTTTATGCTACTAATCCTACAGGAAGTTTGGATTTGATTCTTCATCCTACAATCAAGCAATTTAGTGGAGACGCTGATGAAAGAGCAAAATAGATCAAGAAGTTGCATGAGAGTCTAAGGCCAGCCATTGAGAAGCAAAATGAAAAATATAAGCAAGTTGCTAGTAAATATCGAAAGCATGTGAATTTCAAAGAAGGTAATCCAGTTTGGATTCATATAAGAAAGGAGAGGTTTCCACAAGGAAAATTTGAGAAGTTCAAACCTAAGAGTGATGGTCCTTTCAAGGTGCTCACGAGGATTGGTAAAAATACTTATGAGATTGAGTTACTAGCTGTTATGGAGTTTTCCTAACATTCAATATGACTGAGGATAAGTCTTTTTCAACTATGAGAGATTAACAAAGAAGTGGTTATATTACCACATTTAGCCCATGATGTTATGTGAAGGACAATTGGCATGCACATTGAAAGATTTTCTAGATAAGAGGTTATGCAAGCTTCATCAATGGTGGACAATTGGCATGCACATAAGCAATCTTCAAGGGAAATTTATTTTAGTCCATTAACTTCATTTTTTTTTTGTCAAATAAATGCATTAAATGGTTTAATTATCAGTAAAAACTTAATGATTTTCGAAATCTCAGTGCATGAAAGGTTGTTCCATGCACTATTATTTTATTTTCATGCTATAAACTTAAAAGGAAGCTTAGACTTTAGTTGTATATCCAAAAATTCTTTGAGTTCTCTCTTCCATCTTCGTATCTCTTTTATTGGGGACCATTGAATGTATGTCCAAAAAATCTTTGAGTTCTCTCTTCTATTTACGTATCTCTTTGGCTGGGAGCCATTGAGTGGTAAGAAACATCCCTGTTTCTCTTAGGGTGGTATAAACCCTAGCCCCTAGACCTAGATCTTAAACCCTAGAAGCTAAATCGTAGACCTACATTCTAGACCCCAAATCAAAAACCTTAGAACCAAAATCCTAAAACTCTAAAACCCTATACTCGAGATTCTGGACCATTACACCCTAAAACCTGAGATCATAATCCAAAAATATTAAAATCTTAAAACCTTATACTCTAAACCTAGACCCTATATCTTAGAACCTTAACCTTATACTATAAACCTTAAACCTTTTAACCTGTACCTTTAGCCCTAGACCTTAGAACCTAGACTCTATACCCTGAACCCAAGACCCTTGATCTTAGACCCTAAATCGTAGTCTAATAACCTAAAATTTTGACCTTACACCTAAGATACTAAAACCCTACACACTATGCCTAAGATTTTAAAATTCTAAAACTTAAAACCTAGAAGAGTTAAGACCTTAGGCCTTAAAGACCTCAACAATAAGACCCTATACCCTAGGACATTGAAGCATGGACCCTAGAGTCTCAAGCCTAGACGAATTCATAGACACTATACCTTAGACCTTATACCCTAGACCCTAAAGTCCTAAGGTAGACCCCTAAATCTAGATCCTTTACCTTAGACCACCTTAGACCTAGACCTTAGATCCTTGTCTATTATCTTTAAGGGGGCGATTTTCTGTCCCCTTTGGTATTAAACTGGGTGGTGAGCCTTTTATTCTCTATTTTTATTCAAATTTATTCAAACTTGTACTTGTACTCTCTAAATAAAATTTTCAGCAAAATTACATCATTTTCAATCCTAATGCAGTTCCTTTAAAATACAATATCATTTAGAGTCTATGTTTTTTGGTCTAGGTCTAAGGTCTAAGATTATGAGATTTTAAGGTTCCATGGTTTTAGAAACTAGGTGTAGCATCTAAACTTTAGGGTGAATGTCTTAGGATTCTAACTTCCAAGGTTTAAGGCTTTGGATCCAAGGTGTAGATTAGGTTTAAGGTCTAGGTTTTACTGTGATCTAAGGTCTGAAATCTAGGGTTTAAAGCTTAGGAATTTAAGGCTTTGGATCCAAGGTGTAGATTAGGTTTAAGGTCTAGGTTTTACTGTGATCTAAGGTCTGAAATCTAGGGTTTAAAGCTTAGGAATTTAAGGCTTTGTCAAGGGTTTAAGGGTCTAGAATCTAGAATCTAAGGTCTAAGATTTTAGTATTGAAGAATTAGGGATTAAAGTCCGAGGTCTATGGTTTAGGGTCAAAGATTTAAGGTCTAAAATCTAGCATCTAAGGTCTAAGTTCTAAGATCTAAGGCCTATGTTTTAGAGTGTAGGGGTTTAAGGTATTATTGTTTTACTCTTATTATCTAAGGTTTGAAGGTTTTAGGGTATATATTAGGGTCTAGGGCCTAAGTTTTAGAGTTTTACGGTCTTAAGGTCTAGGGTCTAAAGTTTAACATGTTAGGTGTAAGGAGTGTCGAAGTTAATGGGTCTTAGATCTAGGGTCATGATTTCGGGGTTTATAAGGTTTAGGGCCTAAGGTTTTAGGTCTGTGATTTAGGGGTTTAAGGTGATACCGTATTATGATGAAACTATATTTGGAGTGGAAATAAACCATGTAACTTCGCTGAAAATTTGTTTATACTTACAAGCAAAAGTTAAAACAGATTTGAATGAAAATGGGGGTTAGAAGTCTCACAAGACACATGGTTACCAAAGAGATATAGAAAATCATTACCCTAAAGACAAAACAAAGATTTAAAAACCTCACAACCCATCGCTCATGGTTTACAGATGAGCACCATCCTAAGGGATACAAAGGTGGTTTTCACTATTCAATAGCATTGAATCAAAGCCGATATAGAGATGAAAGAGAGAAGTCAAAGAGCTTTTGCACATACAATCAAAGTCTAAGCTTTTGCACATAATTGATATCCTATGTCTAAAGCATAAAAAATAAATACCAATGCATGGAACAACCCTTCATGCTTTTGGTCTTTAACCAATTAAGTTTTTACTGATAACTAGCTCATTCAATGCATTCCTTTGAAAAAAAAAAATAAATGGAGTTAATGAGTTGAAATAACATTTTCTTGAAAATTGTTAAGGTACTTGCCAACTGTCCACCACTAAAGAAGCTTCCATAACTTTCTCTCTTGAAAATCTTTCAAGGTGCATTCTAACTATCCACCATATAGCATTATGAGATAAATGTGGTAACATAAAACTAAATTGGCCCAATAGGTAATTAAGCATAAGATTTGCTCAAGTCTAACAATTAAGTGAACCTTGTAATTAAGATCTTAATAATTAATTAGACTTAAAATTTAATTGTGCTCGAAAATTGTTTGAATCTTATAGAATATTAGGTTTAATGTATAATTAAGCCTAAGGAATAATCGAACCGAAGATATAGTTGGGCTTATTAATTAACGAGACTAAATTAATGAGGTTAACGTGCATGAACTGAAAAATAATTTGACATATAATTAGGTTTAATAAATAATATGACATAAGATATAATTAAATTTAAAATTAATTAGGCCTGAGATCTAATTGGACCTAAAAAAATAAAATACAATATAGTTAGGCCTCATACATAATTACGATATAATAAGCCAAATACAATTGAACTTGAGATATAATTAGACTTAACAAATAATTTGGACTAATACATAATTAGGACAAGTGAGCTATACCCAACACATAATAGGCCTAATAATATTTATTGGATCATATAATATTAATTAGGCATAATATTTATTGGATCGTATAATTATTATTACTATCCTTATTATTAGTGGTAGGCATAATTATGTATCTAATAAGTCAAACTATATCTTAAGTCCAATTTGTTCTTATGTCCAACTGTTTATTAGGCTTATACATTGTAGTCCCAATTAATTACTTAGGCGTAATTATTAAATCTAATAAATTAGTAGTCTAATTATATTTGAAGATCAATCATATATTAAGCGTATTTCGTTCTTAAGCTTAATAATATATTAAGCTAAATTAAATCATTGGCCTAACTAATTTTAAGTATAATTATTGCTAGGCCCAATAAATTGTTAAACTTAATTATATATTAGGTTTAACTACTTATTAGGCTCATTTAATTATCTAACTTATTTTTATATTAAATTCAAATATTTACATGTCCAAATTACATATAAGCTAAAAATTTTATTAAGCTTAATTAAATCTCATGCTCAATTAACTATGAGACTAAATGAATTGCTAGATTCAGTGAATTATTGGGTGCAAAACAATGTTAGGCTTAATATACTTTAAATCTTATGTACAATTTATTATTAAATTAAATTATTTGTTAGATCCAATTAATTGGTAAGCTCAATTACATCTTATTCTTAATTATTTATTAAGCTCATTTTTTATTAAATCTAATTAATTTTTGTGTTCAATTAATTATTTGAATTCAGTTGTTAGGGCCAAAGAATGTTGAGGTCGAATTAATTATTTAGCTCAAATTATTTGTTATGTTTATTTCATTCTTAGGCCTAAAGTCCAATTTATTTGAAGCAATAAATTGTCTAATCTAATTAACTGTAAGGCTTCATTACATAATAGGTCGAATTATTAATATGATACAATAAATTCTTAGGCTTATATAGCTTAATTAATTCTATATAAGTTGGGCTCATTTTTTTTTTATGAATTCTTTCTGAGTTTCGTGTGCATTAGACACAAGTATATCTTCGGTGATATTAGCCCCAATTAATGGTTAACTTCAATTACATCTTAGGCTTAATTATTTATTAAACTTAATTTTTTTTATCTTAGGTGATCAATTTTTTTTATTAATTCCCCAATTGATTTTTTAGCTCAATTAATTATTTGAATCTATTTGTTAGGCGTAATGAATTTTAAGATTCAGTTAATTCATAAACTCAATTATTTATTATGTTTATTTCGTTCTTAGGCCTAAAGTCCAATTTATCTGGATATGAGATCCAATTAATTTAATAAGTTGAATTATATATTGAGCCATTTTTTTTAGTAAATACAATTAAATTTTGATTCAATTAATTATTTTACCTAACAAATTGATAGACCTAATGAATTGTTAAGCCAAATTAATTATTAAGTTCAGGCACATTGAGCTCAATTATTCATTTGATTGAATTAATTTTTAGGGCTAATTAATAAATGTTAGACTCAATTAGTTATTATGCTTCATTATATCTTTTGTTCAATTATAATTTGGATATTACCATATCATAGGCTCAATTCACCGTATGCTCAATTTTGTACTAGGTTCAAGCATGCTAGGCCCAATTATATTTTACGGTCAATTAAATTTTTAGGCCCAATTATCTTTTAGGCACAATTATTATTTATCTAATTTCGTTCTTGGACTCAATTATAAATTAAGCCTAACTACTTATTATGCTTGATTAGCTCAATCTTTATTAGACTTAACTAAATCTTATGTTAACTAAATTTTTAATCATAATAAAATCTTGAGCTCAATAAATCGTTAGGCTTAATTACTAAGTGTAATTAATTCTTAGATCATTAATTGTTAAACTTAATTAATCTCAAACCCAATTATATTTGAAACCAAGTAAATCATTGAGTTCAAATATTTTAGTCCAATTAAGTTTAATAATTAATAACCTAATAATTGATTGAGCTCAAGATTTTATTGTGACTATGATTAATCGGTCATAGGATTTAATTAAATATAATGAAAGAACAAACTTAATATATAATTAGGCTTAATAAATAGCTGACTCAATTTATATTGAGTTCAAGGTTGAAATAATGTAAAATAAATAATTAAGCTTAAAATATAATTTGGCGCCAAAATTTAATAGACCTTAAAAAATGATTGGGCGTAGCATGCTTGAACCCAATACAAAATTGAGCCTATGAATGAATTGAGCTTAAGAGATGATCATATAAAAATTATAATTAAACTCAAGATAACTGAGTATAAAAAGTAATTAGGCCTAACATTTATTAACTAATATAAAAAAATTAACTCAATCTAGTGAATGATTGAGCTCAAAGTACAATTGAATATAATAACTAATTTGACCAAGAATTGAATTGTATTTAATAAAAAGTTAAGACTTAACATATAATTCCGCTTAATAAATTCGTTGAGTTTAATAATTTATTGAACTTAGCAAATAATTTAGTTTAACTTTTAAAACTGAGTCTAATAATTAATTGAACCTAAGATATAATTCAATCTAAGAATTAATTAGGCTTAATTAAAAATTCAGCTTTACATATACCTGAGATTAAATAGTATTAGATCTCAATAATTAACTGGGTCGAAGATATAATTGAGTTTGAGATGTAAATGAGTTTAATAATTAATAACCTAACAATTAGTTAAGCTTAACAACTAATGAATCTTAATAATTTATTAGGCTCTTAATTTATCTATAACGAAAATTTGATTAGGCTTATGATTTAATCAAGTCTAATAAAAAATTAGATTTAATATATTCTTAAATCTAATGAATAATTGGGCTTAATTTATAAATAGGTAAATAACACTAATAAATTCATGGTCTCAAAATATAATTGGATCCAAAATTTAATTGAATAAAAGATATAATTGGGTGTAACGTGCATAAACTCTATGCATAATTGAATCGAGAAATATATTGGGTCTAAAGATATAATTGAACTTATGATATATTTGATAGTAATAATTAATTAGATGTAATATATGATCAGGCTAAATGGATATAGGTGAACACCACCCTAAGAAATACATGGACATTTCTTGCCACTCAATGGCTCTCAACCAAAGAGATACAGAGGTAAAAGACTTCAAGTGTTTGTGCACATACAACTAAAGTCTAAACTATCTTCTAAGTCTAAAAGTATGCAAATAAATACTAGTGTATGAAACGCTTTCCATGTATTGGAATTTCGAAAGTTATTAAGTTTTTGCTGATGACTAAATCATTTAATCCATTTATTTAACAAGAAAAAATGAAGTTAGTGGAATGAAATAAATCTCTCTTGAATATTGCTAAAGTGCATGCCAATTGTCACCAGTGAAAAATTCATAACCTCCTATCTAAAAAATCTTCCAAGGTGCATGTCAAATGTCCTTCACAGAGGATCATGGACCAAATGTTGTAATATAACCATACCTATGTCACTAGGGTTTATAAGTTAGGGGTAGGGGTTTTTTTTTTTTCTTTTTTTCTTTTTTTCTTTAAGATTAGGGTTTTAGTTTAGGGTTTAATGATTAAAGTTTAAGGGTTAGGGTTTTGGTGTTAGGCATTAGGGTTTATGGTTTAAGGATAGGTTTTTTGGTTTACCAGTTTAAAATTTAGGGCTTGGGGGTTACAGTTTATGATTTAGAGTTTAGTGTTTACGGTTTAAGGTTTATTACCTAAGGTTTAAAGTTCAGGGTTTAAGGACTCCAATCTTGGGGTTAAGGTTTAAGGTTTTATGACTTATAGTTCATAGTTTGGGGCTTGAGGATAGAGTTTAGTGGTGATAGTTTAGTATTTAGTGTTATGATTTAGCAATTCAAGTTTCAATTTAAGGTTTAAGGTTTTTAGTTTACAATTTAGAGATTAGCATTTAAGATTTAGTGTTTTCGGTTTACAATTTAGAGATTAAGGTTTATGATTTAGAGACTTGATTTTACACACTATGGTTTATGATTTTTAATTTACAATTTAGGGATTAGGTTTTAAGGATTAAGGGTTTTGGGGTCAAGATTTAAGCAATTGAGTTTATGGTTTTGGGGTTGGGGTTTAGGATTTAGGATTAAGTCGTTAGGGGTTGTGGTTTAAGGTATAAGGTTTAGCATTTAGATATTCGCACTTAAGCTTATGGCGTTTGTGTTTAGGCTTAAAGCTCTAAGGTTCAAGTTTAAGATTTAGGATTTAATGTTTAGGGTTTAGGGATTAGAATTTAGGAGCTAGTGTATGCAGTTTAGCCTTTAAGGTTTAAAGTGTTGAGTTTAGGATTTAAAGTTCAAAGTTTAGGGGTCATAAATTAGGAGTTTGAGTTTAACCCTAAACACAAGTTCCTAACTGCTAGACTTTAAACCCTAAACCCGTTGGTCCTAAATCTTAACCCTTAGTCCTAACTACAAAACTAAAATGGTAACCAGCAAAACCTAAAATGTAAACCTTTAACCCTAAATCCTAAAATATAAACTCTACCTTAAAATCTAAGACTTAACCCATAAACCATAACCTTTAAACCATAAATCCTAATTTTTAAGCCCTTAAATATAAACTTTAAACTGTAGACCCTAACTCATAAACCTTAACACCAAACGCCAAAATCCTAATCCTTAAACCTGAAAGCTTGACCCTTAAATCCTTAAAATCAAACCCCAAATACCTAAATCCTAACCTTAACCCCAAAACCATAACCAATAAACCCTAATTTCTAAATCTTAAACCCTAAAACACTAAACCACAAAGTCTAAACCATAAATACAAAACCTTAACCCCTCATCCCTAAACCCTAAGCATGAGCACTAAACTCTAAGCCCTAAGCCCTAAGCCCTAACTGCTAAAGCCAAAACCCAAACTCACCATCTTAACCCCAAATCACAATTATTTAAACCCCTAACCATAAACCCATGAACCATAATCCCCAAGCCCTAGACACTAAACCCTAACTCCTTAGCTATTAGCCCAAACCTTAAGCTCTAAACTATAAATTCTAAACCTCAAACTCTAACTTTAACTCCTAACCCTTAAACTTTAATCCATAACTTTGATCCCTAAATTATAAATCTTAAACCTCCAACGCCAACTCTTAATACCCTAATCTTTAAAATACCTAAATCTTAACCCCTAAACTTGAAAGCTTAAGACCTTTAAACCTTAAACTCAAACGCTAAATGCCTAAATCCTAACCTTAACCCTTAAACCACGAACACTGACCCTAAACCCTAACACTTGAACCCTAAATCTAGAACGTAACCATTAAATCCTAATTTCTAAACCTTAAATCTTAAACACTAAACTACAAAACCTTATCCAAAAACATAAAACCTTAACCCCTCATCCCTAAACCGTAAACCTGAACGCTAAACATTGAGCTATAACTCTAAAACCTAAAACATAAACCCACCATCTTAACCCCAAATCCCAATACCTTAACCCTAACCACAAATGAACCATAATCCCTAAGCTCTGGACAACTTAACCCTTCACCCAAACCTTAACCCCTAAACAGTAAATCCTAAATCTTAGCCACCCTAACTTCTAACCATTAAACCTTAATCTAAACCCTTGACCCCTAAATTGTAAATCTTAAACCTTAAATGCTAACTCCTTAATCCCTAAACCTTAACCACTAAGCTCTAAACCAAAAACCCAAAATCATTACCCCTAAACACTTAATCCTAAACCCTAATTCCTAGGCCTTTAACCCTAACACCTAAGCCCGAACTCCTAAATCGATAACTCTAAACACAAACCCCTAGCCTTTAAACCGTAAAACCAAACACTAAACACTAAAAGCTAAATTATAAACCTTAACCCCAAATCCTAAACCCTAAACCTTAAACAATAACTTGTAAGCCATAAACCCAAACTTTGACCACTAAACCCTAAAGTTGAACCTTAAACCCTAAAATCTAAACCTTAAATCCCAACCAATATACCCTAAACATTAAACCCATAAACCTTAAAATCTAAAACCTAAACCCTAAATAGTAAGCCTTAAATCTTAACCCCTAAACTTTGACGTCTAGATTTTATTGTCTATTGTCTCGGGGTTTTGGGCCTACAGCCTAGGGTTTTAAAGTTTTAAGATTGAGGTCTAGGGTTTCAAGTTTATTGTGCAAAATCTAGGGTCTAGGGCCTTTGTTCTAAGGTCTGGGTTTAGGGTCTTGGTTTTAAGGTTTTAACATTTTATGATTTAAGTCTAATATTCAGGGTCCTGGGTCTAAAGAGTAGGTTTTATGGTCTTGGATCTAAGGTTTGAGTGTCTAAGGCCTGGGGTCTATGAAATTAGGTGTAGGTTCCATGGTCTAGGGTTTGGGGTCAAGGTTCTCGGGTCTTAAGTCCAGGAATTTATGGTTGTGGGGTTGAGGAGTTAAGGTCGAGGATTTAGGTTTTAGGGTTTAAGGTCTAGTGTCTAAGCTCCAGGGTTTAAGATTTATGGTATAAGGCATAAAATGTAGAGTCTAAAATTTAGGACTTAGGGTCGAGGGTATAGGATTTTGGGGTCTAAGTTATACTATCTAGGGTGTAGGGTTTGGGTTTTAGTAATAAGGTCTAATGTTTTGAGCCTAGGGTCTTAAGTCTTGGGTATCGGAGTTTTGGTTCTAGGGTTTAGGAACTAAGGTCTTGGATTTAATTTTTAGTTTTCCAGCTTTAAGATCTTACTTTATAGGTTTAGGATCTATGGCTTAGGGTTAACAGTCTAGTGTCTACGGTTTAAGAGCTAGGATTTAGACTTTAAGGTGTAGGTTTTAGGATTTTAAACTAAGGTTTAAGATTTAGTGACATAAGAGTGCTTATATTACTACATTTAGTCCATGATGCTATGTGAAGGACAGTTGGCATGCACCTTAAAAGATTTTCTAGGCAAGAGTTTACGAAATCTACTTTAGTGATGGACAACTCATGCACCTCTTTAATCTTCAAGAGAGACTTATTTCAGTCTACTAACTTCTATTTTTTGTTAAATAAATGCAATAAATAATTTAGTTATGAGCTAAAATTACTGATTTTTGAAATCCCAATGCATGGAGGGTTGTTCCATGTAGTATTAAATTTTATTCTATGAACTTAGATGATAGCTTAAACTTTAATTGTATGCCTACAAACACTTTCGAGTTATCTCTTCCATCTCTGTATCTCTTTGGTTGGGAGCCATTGAGAGGTGAGAAATATTTTTGTATCTCTTTGGGTGGTATTCATCTATATCCTTTTGAGTTATGAGTTGTGAGGTTTCTATATCCTTATTTATTGTCCTTAGGGTGGTATTTTTTATGCCCCTTTAGTATTAAACTTGATAGTGAGCCTTTTATTTCCTATTTTCATTCAAATCTATTCAAATTTATATTTATACTCTTCAAAGAAAATTTTCAGCAAAGTTACATCATTTCTATTCTTAATACCATTCCTTCAAGATACGGTATCATTTAGGATCTCAGGTGTATAGTTTATAGGTCAAGGGTCCAAAGTCTAGGTTGTTAGGTTTCGAGTTTTATGGTTTTAGGTCTAAAGTCTAAGGTCCTAAGGTTTTCAGAATTTAAGATTTTAGGGTTTATAAACAAGGTCTAAGATTTAATCTTTAGGGTGAATGTCTTAGGATTCTAACTTCTAAGGTTTAGAGTTTTGGGTCCAAGGTGTAGAGTAGGTTTAAGGTCTAGGTTATATGTTTTAAGGTTTTAGTGTGATTTAAGGTTTGGAATCTAGGATCTAAGGTTTAGAAATTTAAAGCTTTGTCTAGGGTTCAAGGGTCTAGGATCTAGGATCTAAGGTCGAAGTTTCAGCATTGAGGAATTATTGATTAAGGTTTAGTGTCAAGGATCAAGGGTCTAAAATTTAGCATTTAAGGTCACAATTCTAAGATATAGGGTTTAGGTTTTTGGTTTAGAAATTTAGGGTATTATTGTTTTAGTGTCTATTATCTAAGGTTTGAAGGTTTTAGGTATAATATTTAAGGTCTAGGGCCCAAGTTTTAGAGTTTTAAGGTCTAAAGTCTAACATGTTGGGTGTAGGGTCTAGTTTCTAAGTTAATGCATCTTAGATCTAGGGTTATGAGGTTTTGGGGTTTATAGGGTTTAGGTGTGTGGTTTTGGGTGACACTGTATTATGATCAAATAGTATTTGGAATGGAAACAAATATATTTCGATCTTAAGCTTAATAATATGTTATGCTCAATTAAATCCTTGGCCTAACTAATTCTTAGGCATAATTATTGTTAGGTTCAATAAATTGTTAAGCCCAATTACATATTAGGTCTAACTATTTATTAGGCCTATTTTATTATGTGACTTATTTTTATATTAAATCCAAATATTTACATGACCAAATTACATATTAAGCCAAAGTCTTTATTAAGCTCAATTAAATCTTACACTCGATTAACTATCAGATGACATATTTTGCTAGATCCAATGAATTATTAGGTGCAAAAAATTGTTAGGCTTAATTGCATAAAAGAGCCAATTGCTTTTTGTGTTCGATTAATCAATAGGGTCAATTAACTTATGTTAGTTTTAATTCTTTCTTAAGCTCAGTTATCCATTAGGTTCATGCATAATAGGCCCAATTAATAATTAGACCTACTGAATATTAAGTCTAATTATATCTTGGGCAATGCACACTGGGCTCAATTATGTATTATGTCAAATTATTTGTTAGGCTTAATTATATGTCAACTTCAGTTATATTTGGTCCATGATATCATATGCTCAATTATACACGAGGCCTAATTATATGACATGTCAAATTTTTTAGGCCCAATTAAATTTGAGATTCAATTAATTTTATGTTTAATTATATGTTAAGTGATATTATTTATTAGACCACCAACTTATTTCATGGTGTCATTGATGTTTGCCAAATTAATTAATAGATCTAATTATATCTTCAACTTGATTATTTCATTGATCCAATTATATAATAACTAATTTTTTTTATGAGGCCTACTACATCTTAAGCCCAACTAATTCTCACGCATAATTAATTATTAAGTCAAATTAATTGTTAGGTCTAACTAATTGTTAAACTCAATAATCTTAAAGTTATATTTTATTAGCCCTATTTGAACCTTAGGTCCAATTATAAAATAAATTATTTATTAGGTCAAATTTTATAGTAAACTAATTTTTTTACTAGATCTAATCAAATGTTTAGCTTAATTAATTACCAAGCTTAATGAATTACTAGGTCTAATTAATTGTTAATCACAACTGCATATTTGACTTGGTTAAATATTTGATCCAATTAATTTTGGGGCCTAATTAATAATTATTAGGCCCAATTAATTATTACACTCAATAATATCATAAGTTCAACCTAGCTTGGGTTCAATTATCTATTAAACTCAATACATTCCTAAGTTTAATTATATACGTGGTTCATGCACGCTACACCTAATTGTATCTTTTGTTCAATTAAATCTTAAACCCAATTCTATTATAGAATCAATTTTTTATTAGTATTATTTGTTTAATTATAGATTAAACCTAATTATTTATTAGACTAAGTATATATTAAACTCAACTTGTTTATTAGACTCGATTAAATCTTAAGTGTAATTAATTTTTAGTTACAGATAAATCTTGGGCCTAATTAATTATTAAAATCAATTAGTTGTTAGGCCTAGCTAATTGTTAGGTTATTAATTGTTAGATTCATTTGCATCTCAAGCCCAATTATGTCTTAGTTCTAGTTAATTATTGACATCTAATATCCTTTAGGCCTAATTACTTATTAAATCGAATTAATTTATTATCTTGAATTACAGTAACATAATTTTTTTATTAAATATAACCAAAATTCTAATCTCAATTAATTATTTGATCAAATGAATTGATAGACTTAATGAATTATTAGATCAAATTAATTATTAGGCTTAAGTGCAAATTAAGCTCAATCATTGGATCCAATTAATTTTTAGGACCAATTAATAAATATTAGGTCCAATTAGTTATTATGCTCAATTATATTTTAAATTCAGTTATAATTTGGATACGATCATATCTTAGACTCAATTCGATAATAGGCTTTTTTTTTTGCAACGTCCAACTATATCTTAGGATCTATTAAATTTTATACCTAATTATTTATTTATCTTGTTTTATTCTTCGACTCAATTACTAATTTAATTCAATAATTTATTACCCAAAATTATATATTAAACTCAATCCTTACATAAGCTCAACTGAATTTTATGTTCAACTAATATTTAGTTACAATTAAATCTTGAGCTCAATAAATTTTTTGGCTTAATTAAATGTTAGGTCTAATTAATTGTTAAACTTAACTACATCTCAAGCCCAATTATATCTTACACCATTTAAATCATTGTCAAGGGCATACACTCTAAGCCTAATTAATTATTGATCCAATTATATCTTAAATCATATTAATTGAATGATTAGTTGTATTTTAAGCTCAATTATATATTAATGTTATTTTGTTCTTGAGCCTAATTTTTTTTAGGATGAATTATATATTGAACTTAGTTTTTTATTAGGTGTAGTAGTTAAATCTCAAGTCCAATTAATTCTTAGACATACTTAAATCTTATGTGCAATTTAATCTTAAGTTAAATTAATTGTTAGATCAAATTAATTATTAAGCTCAATCACATCTTAAACCTAATTATTTACTAAGCTTAATTTTTTATTAAACCCAATTAATATTTGGGCTCAATTAATTAATTAGATCCATTTGTTAGGCCCAATGAATCTTGAGGTTCAATTAATTATTAGGCTCAATTATTTATTATGTTTTGGTTCTTAGACCTAAATCCAATTTATTTGTAGCAATAAATTGTTTAATCCGATTAACTATAAAGCTCAATTACATAATAGGTTCAATTATTAATATGGTATTGTAAATTCTTAGACCTATGTAGCTTAATTAATTCTTATGCCTAAATTAATATAAATTGGGCTCAATTTCATTTTTTTGAAATGAATTATTTCTAGATTTTATGTACAATAGACACAAGCATATCTTAAGTGATATTATTTATTATTAGACCTAATTCTTTGTAAGACTTAATTATATCTTAAGTTCAATTATAATTTGCAATCATTATATCTTAAGCCTAATTATTTATGGAGCTCTTGAGCTATAGACTTAATTTATTATTAAACTCAATTATATGCTAAATCTAATTAAAACTTGAACTCACTATATTTTAGGTTCAATTATTTATTAGAATACTTCAATTTTATACTCAATTATACATTAAGTCTAACTTTTTATTAAGCCTAATTATATTAACTTTAACAAAATCTTAGATCTATTTAATTTTTGGATAAAAAATTTTGAAATAAATTAATTATTAAGTTCGATTAATTATTAGGCTTAATTACATTTTAAACCCAATTATATCTTAGATTTAGTTAATAATTAGGTTAAAATGTATTTCAAGCCTAATTATTTATCAAACCCAATCATATATGAAGATCTACTTTCAAAATTACTAAACTCAATTAGTTGTTCGAACTAACAAATTATTTGCTCAATGAATTGTTGGGCTAATTATTGAATAGATTCATTTTGTTCTTAAGGACACTTATATATTAAGCATAGAAAATATCAAGCTCAATCAATGATTTGATAAAATGAATTGTTCAGTTTAATTAATTGTTAGGCTTAATTATACATTAGGTCTAATTTGTAGTTCGGCCAATCAATATACTTCAGGTTTGATTTGTTCCTTACCTAAATTATTTCTTGGGTCTAGTTATATACTAGGCTCAATATAATCTTGAACCTAGTTAATTTTTAATCTATTTCATTTTTAGACCAATTATATATTGAACTTAATTTTTTATTATGTTAAATTAAAATTTATCCCTTATTCATTTTTAATCATAGTTAAATCTCAAGCTCAATTAATTATTAGACTCAATTAAATGTCAAGCTTAATTAATTATTAGATTTAATTACATCTAAAACCGAATCATATCTTAGACCAAGTTAATTATCGCATTCAAATATATTTTAAGTCAAATTAATTATTAAACTCAACTTATTTGCTAGCTTCGATTAATATTTAGGCTCAATTACATTTTAATTTAATATTTTAATAAGTCTAATTATATATTAAACTTAAAAATATATTAATTTTATTTTTTATTAAACTTAATTAATTTTGAGGCTCAATTAATTATTTGATCAAATGAATTATAAGGCCGGATGAATTGTTATATATCCAATTAATATTTAGGTTCAATTACACATTATACTCAATTGTTTATTAGGTCCATTTTGATCTTAAGCTTGATTATATTTTAAATTTAATTTTTTATTAGACTCAATTAAAATTTAGTAGCAATTAATTAATTACTTAATGTAATAAATTGTTTGTTCAATAAAATATTAAGCTTAATTACATATTAGAACAATTATTTTTATAGTCCAATTAATTCTCTATTGGTGCACGATAGACCCAATTATATTTTTATCACTATAATTTATTATTAGGTATAATTATCTATTAGATCAAATTATATCTTAAGCATTATAATCTATTAGACCTAATTATTTATAAGGTACCAATCATATCTTAAGTCTAATTATAATTGGGATTTAATTATATCTTAGGCATAATTATGTATTAAGCCAACTTGATTCTTATATACAAATATATACTAAGCCAAATTACTTACATCAATTAAATATCAAGCAGAATGTTTTATAAGGCCTAATTGAACCTTAGGCCAAACTAATTCTTAGTTATAATTTAAATCTTAGGCTTAATTCATTATAAGATCCAATTAATTGTTATCTCAATTATATCATAGGTATAATTATTTGTTAGGCCCATTTTGTTATTTGACCTAATTTTGTATATATTATGATTAGATATTAGGTCCATCTAATTGTTAGGTAGAATAAAATCCTGGCCTAATTAGTTATTAGGTTTAGCTAACTGTTAGGTCTAATATTTTAATTTAGACTCAATTATATATTAAACCTATTTTTTTTGTTATTAAAACAAATTAAATCCTAAGCTCAATTAATTATTTGATCCCAACGAATTGCTAGGTTAGATGAATAGTAAGATTTAATTAAATGTTACACTCAATTATACTTGAGGCTCAATTATTTATTACGCTCATTTCATTTTGAGGTCTAGTTATATGTTAAACCTAATTTTTATTAAGCCCAATTAAATCTAAACCTCAAACAAAAAAAAAAAAAAAAAACTAAAAACCTTGTTCTTAATACAAAACCCTAAACCCCAAAACTCAAACCTTACACCCTAACCCTAAATGCTAAATACTAAATCTTAATCCTTAAATCATAATGTCTAAACTCTAAATTATAAACCATAACTTCTAAGCCCTAAACCCAAAACTTTAAACCCTAACATTTTTCAAATTCCTAAACCTTGAACCTAAGCCCTAAATTCTAAACTTCAAACTCTAAACCCTTATCCCTAATCTTCAATCCATAACCCTCAATGCCTAACCCCTCATCTCTAAACCATAAAACCTAAACTCTGAACCTTAACTTGTAAGCACGAAACCCAGCACCCTAAATCAAACACCAAACCTTAAACTTGAACCCAACCTTAATCCTTAAATAGTAAACCCTAAAGGTAAAATCTCCAACTTTAAATACCAAAACCTATACCCTAAACGTTAATCTTTAAACCTTAGCCCCTAACTCTTCACTAAACCATAAACCTCAAACCAAACCCTTAAACATTTGCCATAAACCCTAACCCAAAACCCTTATCTTAAACTCTAATCCTAAAGCCATGCACGTAAGCCTTAAATACAAAACCATAAGCCTTAAACCATAACTCTGAACTCTTAAACCCTAAAAACTTTCCCTAACCCTAAACTTAATTACTAAATCCTAAATCTTGAACTTTAAGCCCTAAACCTGAAATACTAACTCCTAAGCCCTAAACTTGCTCTAAACTTTAAACCATAAACCTTTAACACTAATTCCTAAGCCCTAACCATTAAACATAACATCCTAAACCATAAACCCTAAATCGTAAAACCTAAACGCTAAACGCTAACCCCTAACCCTTTTTATCCTTAAACCTTAATCCCTAGCCTTTAAACACTAATACCAAAACACCTAAACCCCATACCTAAGCCTAAACCAATAAATCCTCATTCCTAACCTCTAAGCCTTAAACCTTAATCCTTAACCCTTAACCATTAATCCTTAACCCTTAACCACTATACCTCTTAAACTTAACCTCGAAATGCTAACCCATAAACCCCAGCCCGAACCTCTAAATCCTAACCTACCTTTAACCCCCAAACCTAAAACTCCAAAACCTATCCCTTAATTCCTAATCATATGGGCTAACGCTAAACACTAAATGCTAACACCTAAACCATAATTCTTAATCCATATAGGCTAACCTTAAATGCACGACCTTAAACCCTAAGTGCTAAACCTAACTCATAACCCCTAAACCTTCTACCCTCATAAGCCTCTAACCCCTAACCTTTAACTCTTAACCAAAACACCTATACCATAATCCATAAACCTTAACCCTAAAGACCCTAACCCTAAATCCTAAACTATAACCCCTAAATCCAAGACCTTAACCCTTCACGCATGCACCCTCATATCACCCTTAACCCCAAAACCTTATGCCTAACCTTAAACCCTAACCTTTAACACCGAGATCCTAAACCAACCCCTAAAACTGAAACCTAAACTAACAGCTTGACCACCACTAAACCTTAAACCTTAAACCTAACACTATATGTAAACCTTAAATCCCAACCACTAATCGTTAAGCCCTAAACCTTACCCTAACCCCTAAACCCTAACTCCTAATCCTAAAATCCAAGACCATAGCACGTAAACCCTAAATATTAAACTCCAAACCCCTAAACAGAAAACCATAACCCATAACCTCTAAGCCCTAAATTCTAAACCTTAATCAATAAGCCCTAACCTCTAAACTCAAACAACTAAACCCTAAAATCTAACAAAAAACCATAATCCTTAAATCCCAACCCTAAATCCTAAATGCTAATCGCTAAACCCAAAATCTTATATCCCAACCCCCAAACCTTTACACCCAAACCCTAAACTTTAAACCCAAAACCTAAGTACCCCAAATCCTAACTCTTAAACCTTAAATCCTAGCCCTTAAAGCCTGTACCTTAACTCCTAAGTCGTACACCCGAAATACCAACCCCTAAACCTTGATCATGAAACTCTGACTCGTAAAACCTAAACTCTAACCCATACCCAGTAAACTCTGAACCCTAAAACCTAAATGATAATCTCTAAATCCAAACTCCTAAATCTAAAACCTAACCACTAAACAAGTAATCTTTAACCAAAACCCCAAAATCCTAATCTCAAACACTAAAACTCTAAATCTTAGCCTTTAATGCTAACCCATAAACACTTAATTCTTAACCAACATCCCAAAGCCCTAAACCACCAACCATAACCATAAACCTAACAACTAAACTCTAATCCCAAACCTTAAACGTTAAAGCCTAAATAAAAAGAAATTATCCTAAACCACTAAACCTAAGACCCTAACCTTGTGCCCCTAAACCCCAAATGTTAATCCCTAAACCCTAACCCATAAACACTAGATCCTAAACCATAACTCCCAAACCTTAAGCCTTGGACTCTAACCCTTAATTCTCAAATTCTAAATGCTAATCTTGATCCTTAAATAATATATCTTAAACCTTAAACCTAACTCGAAACTGATGAACCCTAAATCTCGATCCCGCCCTTAACTCATAAGCCTTAAAAGTTTACAAGCTAATCCCTAAATTGTAATCACAAAATCTTAAAACCTAAACCTTAACCTCTAAGCCCTAAATAATAATCCCGAAAACCCTAACCCACAAACCTTAAACCTAAACTCTAAACTCTATACCCTAAATAGTAACCTCGAAAACCCTAAACTCTATACCCTAACTCCTAAACTCTGAATCCTTAATGATAACCGCTAAACCATAAACCCTTTAAACCCTAGATCCTACCCAATAATGCCAGACCACTAGACTATAAACCTTAAAGCCTAAAGCCAAACCCCAGCCCAAAACCCTAAACATTAAACTTAAAAGCTAAAACCTAAAACCTAAACCATAAACTTTACCCTTTAAATTATATCCAATAAGTTGAGGTGAGCAAAATTCGGTTAAAACTAAAAAACTTGATCAACTAGATTGCTTTCAGTTAATTCAGTTTATTTTTTTAGTTTTTTATTAAAATTTTTTAAAACCGAATTCATCGAAACATTAATTTTTAATTTTAATGATTAATTAATAAAATTAATTCATTATCAATAATAATTATTTCTTTTCTCTTAATCTCTTTAGTATTTATCTATTCATACAGACACGATTCCCATTTTCTTTTCTCTCAACTTGAGAAGCCTTAACCTGTGTGACACCACAACCATACCCACGCATATGCATTTCCTCAGGCTCATTTTCTTTTCTTCCAACTCTATTCCTCACAGCAGCAACACACACTCTCATCTCTTTAATCTTTCAATTTTTTGAATCCTAATCCACAACAATCACACTCAAAATCAAAAATTAAGTCGCCTTTGCTGATTCTCTTCTATGTTTAGGTAAGCACCATAAATTTATTCTTTGTATTACCACTTCTTCTTTATGTATGTGACTATAACATGCAGGACAAAATAATCCCAGTATTAGAAACTAGAGAATTGATTTTTAACAATTGAGTTTTTAATTCATTCTATTTTTGCTCCGTATCTTTTCTTTGAATCCTTTCCTGATGTAATGTAAAGTTGTAAACTATATTTTTTTTCCTAATTATTCATAATCATATTTTGAAAGATAGTGGTATTACTACTGAAATGTCTCATCTTGTCTAACTATTAGAAATAATATATGTAATTTGATTAGTGTAATTATTTTGTTGTTTGAAAAGGAGATGTTATAAATTTATTGTTGTGTTATTATAATTCTTTTAACAAAAATGGACAACCTTTATTGAATAGATTAAAAATATTTACTTTTAAAAATACTTACCTTTTTGAAGATATAATATAATCTTTCTAAATTAACTATATTTTCAAGCTTCATAGAAAATTACGTTATTGTTCGTGGAATATTTAAAAGGGGTTGGAGTAAAGCTTCATAGAAAATTGCTAAGTGTTTTTAATTGTTGTTTATTTCAAAAGTTAGAAGATGTTAACTAAGAGTGATGATATAGTTGCTATGCCTAATATCATATAACCAAATTTAGTCCACCAATTATCTACAAGTTTTAAATTGAAGAGGAAAGCTTTTAGGCCAAGATCAGAAGTTTGAGAACAAGTGTGCATAAAGCTTTTAGGCCAAGATTAAAAGTTTGAGAACAAGTGTGCATACAGCTTTTAGGCCAAGATCAGAAGTTTGAGAACAAGTGTGCATAAAGCTTTTAGGCCAAGATCAGTCCACCCATTATTATGATAGACAGTTTTTTGTTGATCCAAAAAGAAATGGAACAATTGCATTGAAACCTCATGAGGATCTTTAGGTAGTTGGACATTTAATCAAGATGTCGTTAAGAAGGATATAGCTGAAATGATCATTATGGATGAATTACCTTTCAAATTTGTGGATGGTAAAGGTTTTGGTGTTACATGTCACTGGTATGTCCTAAGTTTCATATGCCTTCACAATGAGCTATAACTAGAGATTGTCATCAGCTTTATAATGATAAAAAAGTTCAACTAAATCAATTATTAAAATCATCTAGTTAAGAGTATCTGTCGCTATAAACACATGAATTTCAATGCAAAAAATTAATTATTTATGTCTTAAAACTTATTTTATTGATATAGACTAGAAAATAAACAGAAAACATATTAAATTCTGTCATATTTCTAGCCATAGGGTTGAGGCTATTGGAAAAGTCATTGAAAGATATTTGTGTCATTAGAGAATTGATCAGGTTTTACTGTTATAGTTGATAATGTTAGTGCTAATGATATTACAATCTCACACTTGAAGAAAAGGTTGAAAAATTTAGGAACTTTGATTCAAGAAAGAAACTAATTTTTTTTAAGATGCATTGCACACATTCTTAATCTTATTGTTATTGATAATAACCTCTAAATTTAAACCTCAAGCTCAAAACACCAACTCCTAAATTATTGACCCCAACCTTAACTAATAAACCCTACTACCAATCTTTAAACCATAACCACTAGCTATAACTCCTACACTCTTAACCTTAAGACTTAACTCCTAAACCTTCACCAATAAACATTAAATATAAAAATAATCTCCAACAGATCTCTAAAACACTAAATTAGTGCCAAAAATCACGTTTTCATCTCCAATGAAGCACCAAATTATGAGTTTCGAGAGCATCAATCTGTCGATTTTTTAATTTTTATTAAATTATTTTTATCTTCAATCAAATTAAATTTTTGATATATAATTAAATATATAAGTTATATTATCATAAAATAATTACATTATTAAAAGCTTTCAAATAAGATCCATATTTAATATATGGTTTAATTTATTTAAATCATTTTTATTAATTAAATATTTAATTAATATTAAAATTACATACAATAACCATAATGCCTAAACCTGACACATTTAAGCTCAAACATTAACTGCTAACCCCTAAACCTTGAACCACAAGCATTAGACCCTTATCACTGACTCTCAACTCCTAATCAATAAACTCTAAATCCTAAATCCTAAGCCAAAAACTCTAAAATCTAAACTCTACACCTTAAATTTTGACCCCTAACCCAATCCTAAAACCTCATCCCTACACCATAATACCTAAACCTACATCCTAACCATTAAACTCTACACCTTAATCCCTAAACTTTAAATTCTAATTCGTAACCCCTCAATACCAAATTTTAAACCGTAACCGCTAAAACTTTAACCATAAACCCTAAAATCTAATTAGTCTCTATGAGCCAAGGTTTATAGTTTGAGGGTTTAAGATTTAAGATTTAGTTATTATACGGTTAGGGTCAGGTTCACAGCTTAAAGGTTATGGTTTGTGAGTTAGGTGTTAGGGGTTACGGTTTGGGATTTCAAGTTTCAAGTTTTGGGTGTAAGGCTTATGTTTAAGAATTTAGTGTTTACGATTTAAGGTTTAGGGTTTAGGATTTGAACATAGGGCACAGGCTTTAAGGGTTTTGACTTAAGGGTTAGGGTTTATTCTTAAGGTTTTAGGAATTTAGTGTTTTGGGGTTACATTATACAACTTAGTTTTTGCAGATTATGGTTCCAACTTTAGGGTTTTGATTTTTCTAATTAGGGTTTAAAAGTTAGAGTTTAGTGTTTAATGACATAACAATGAATTAGGTCAAATAATTAATTGCACCTCATCATTAATTAGATGCATAATTGGATCGAAGAATTAATTGAGCTTAATAATTAATTTTTTCTCAAAATTAAGTTGCTAATGAGAATTAAAAAGGTCCAAGATTTAATTTGGCATAATGTGCATTATTAATCGACCACATAATTCGATGTACAAATAAGTTGGACCAAATATAATTCAATTGAAGATATAACTAAGCATAATAATTAACTGAACAAAATAATTATTTGGGCCTTGCTTATATTGATGGGCACGAAAGTTAATGGAATCTAACATTTAATTGGGTCAAACATATGAATGAGACTAGCAAGTGGTTAGACTTAATGATTTATTCGATGTTATTAATTAGGCCTAAGAGCTGATGGATCTAACAAAAAATTAGATTTAATATATAATTTGACCTAATAATGAGGGACCTATTTAATAACTAATTGGATTTTTAATCAAGTTTTACATTTTTTTATCAACTTTACATATAAACCTTTTTATTTTAGTGTAAATTGAATATTATCTGCAATTTTTAAAAAATAGTTATTTAAATAGAAGACAAACTTTGTTTTAAAATTTGCAAGAAATGCAAATAAATATTCATGCTACTGTCAAAGAAAGTTTTAGAATTTTTTGAGTAGTAAAATTATTTTCATGATGTTTTTAAAATTTTAAAAATATAAACCTAAACGCTAAACCTTAAGCCTTAACTCCTAAGCCCTAACTACTAAACCGTAAACCACACCCATTATCCAAATCTCGATACTCTAAACCCCTAGTGTTAAACCCGTCAACCATAATCCCTAAGCCTTGAACCCCAAACTATTAATCCTAAACCATAACTTCTAACCCCTAAATCTCAACCACTGAACTTTAAGCTCTATACCTAAAACCCTAACCCCTTATCCCTTAATCCAAAACCTTGACCCGAATACTGTAAATCCTAAATCTCAAACCCTAACTCTTAGTCCATAAACCTTAACCACTAAACACTAAACTTAAAAACCAAAACCTTAAATCTTGAACAGTCAATCCTAAACCTTAAACCTTATGCCTTATATCTTAAATCCTAAACTTAAAATCCCAACCCTTAAATGCAAAACCCTTATCTTTAAATCCTAAACCCTAAACCCTAATTCCTAATCCTTAAACCCTTAATACTAACTCTTATGCTCAAACTCCCAAATCCTTAACCCTAAACCATAACCTATAAGACCTAAACGCTAAATCTTATCCTCTAAACTGTACAACAAAACACTAAACATAAAATCCTAAATATTAAAACCTAAACCTTAAACTCTAAAACCAAATCCTAAACCTTAGACCCTAAACAAAAACTTGCAACCCACGAACCCTAAGCCAAACTCTAAACACTAAATCCCAACCAACACACCCAAAACCCTAAACCCATAAACCTTAAAATGTAAAACCACATCCTAAATGTCAAGCCTTAAAACTTAAACCTTAAACCTTAAACCCTAACGTCTAGATTTCATAGTCTAATGACTCTAGGTTTTAGGCTTATGATCCAGTGCTTTAAGGTTTTAAGATTGAGCTCTAGATTTCACGTTTAGTGTCAAAAATCCAAGGTCTAGTGTCTAGATTTTATGTTTTAGGGTCTTAAGGTATTGGTTTTAGGGGTTTAGTGTCTTGGGTTCTATGGCTCTAAGGTTGAGGAATTGGGTTCAATGTTTTATGGTCTAGGTCTAATGTTCAGGGTCTTGGGTGCAAAGTGTAAGTCTTAGGTTTTATGGTCTTGGATCTAGGATTTAAGGATCTAAGGCCTAGGGTCTATGGTATTGGGTGTAGGTTTCATTGTCTAAGGTCCAGGGCCAAGGTTCTAGGGGTCTCAAGTTAAGGAATTCATGGTTTTTGGTTTCAGGAGTTAAGGCCTAGGGTTTAGGTTTTATGGTGCAAGGTCTAGTATTTAAGATTCACAATATAGAGCATAGAGTGTAGAGTCTAGTGTTTAGGGCTTATGGTCAAGGGTTGTAGGGTCTAGGACTTTAGGGTCTAAGTTCTACTATCTAGGCCATAAGGTCTACGTTTTAGTTCTGGGGTCTAATGTTTTGGGCCTAAGGTTTTAGGTTCTAGGGTTTAAGAAACAAGGTCTTGGGTTTAGTGTCTAAGGTTTTGGCTTTAGGATCTTGGTTCATAAGTTTAGGGCTTATGCCTTAGGGTTAAGGGTCTAATGTCTAAAGTTTAGGGTCAATGATCTAAGGTTGAGGGTTTAAGGTCTAGGGTTTAAGATCAAGGATCGAGGGCCTACACTGTCTAGGGTCCTGGTTTATGTCTAAGGGATAGGATTATATGGTCTAGGATTTAAGATCAAGGGTCGAGGGCCTATACAATCTAAAGTCTTGATTTATGTCTAAGGTATAAGATTATAGGGTCTAAAGTCTTAGGTTTATGGTTTAATTGTCTAGGGCCTCGGGTCATGGGTTTAAGGGTCTAAGGTTAGGAGTTTAGGATTTTTGAATTTTCAATTGGTGTTTAGGATTTATGGTTTTTGTGTTTAGGGCGGCGTTTTAGGGTTGAAGTTAGGGTCTAAGATTTAGTGTTCTAAGTCTAGGGTTTAGGGTTAAAGGTTTTAGGATATAGAGTTTAAGAACAGAGGTCAAGGTTTGAGGTTTTAGGATATAGAGTTTAAGAACAGGGGTCAAGGTTTGAGGTTTTAGGATATAATTTTTGGGTTTAGGATATAATTAAGTCTAACAATTAATGAGGTCTAAGATTTAATTGGGCTTGAGAATTAAGTGGAGCAAATATTTAATTGTGCCTTATAGCTAAATATGCGCCAAATAATTGGACATATATATGGTTTAAATTAATAAAATGGTCCATGACATAATTTGTGATATAAAAAATCGAACATATGATATAATTAAGTCTAATATATAATTGGCTTTATGATATTTCAGACCAAACATAATTAAACTGGACAAATAATTGGACTTAATAATTAGTTAGACCTAACATTATTATGTCAATAACTAATTCGATCTATTGTATATGAAGTCATGAAAAATTTAGGATTAAAAAAAAATTGTGCATAACAGAAGTTAATTGGATAAAAAAATAAAAATAATTAAGCTTATTATAATTAAGCTTGACAATTAATTAAACTTAGCAATTCATTTGATCTAACAATTTATTGAGATTGATAACTAATTGAATGTAATATTTGATTGCTTAATAGAAAATTAAGCTTCACATATAATTGGGCTATATTTAATTAATAAGCATTGCCTTTGTAGCAAGATGTTCCAGCATCTTGAAACTTAGATGATTTATCTCATTTCTTTTTTAAAAAAAGAAAATTGAACGAAAAAGAAGCTTAATTTGATTTGAAAGTTTTATTTTATGTGTAAGTACTTTTAGATATGATAATTTTATTTTACAAACAATTCTAACTAAATTTTTTTGATAGCTTCTTAATTGTGAAGATTTATTTATCACTCAAACGTTTTAAGTAACAGTATTTTATTTTATTTGTATTTTATCAAATATTACAATAATAGTAAAAATATTTAAAGTTATTAAAGAGTATTTTCGTCTCAAAAATTTGAATTAAGGTTAATATCAAAATAAACTTTGCATTATTTGAGAATTTTAATCAAGTTTTTATATTTTTTTAATCAATTTTACATTTAAACTTTTAATTTAGTGTAAATTAAATATTATCTTTAATTTTTAAGATAAATTATTTAAATAGAAGATATTTTATAGTGAACTTCATTTTAAAATTTGTAAGAAATGCGAATAAAATTCTAGCTACCATTAAAAAAATTTTAGAAGTTTTTTAGTAGTAAAATTATGTTGATGGTTTTTACATCATTTTTGTAATATAAAATTTTTAAATATATATATTTTCACTACTCAAAAATTGTGGCATTTTTTTTTATATTTCTTCATATTTGTTCAAAATTTTAAGTTAAAAATTCATTAAAAAAATTAAAAGTAAGTCCATTTAGACAAAATAGATTTTTTATGTGTAGAATTGCTAAAAAAACTGCAACAACTTGATTGAAAAATATGAATAATTCAAAGTTTATTTTGATCTGTATCTTAAAATTAGTTACTCAATTTTTGAATCTCACTTTTGATGAAATTATATAATATTAAAAATTATAATTAGTTAAAATTAAATAATTTTTATATTATCTTTTAATTAAACATGAGAATAAGAATATAAAAAAATATAATATTAGATTAACATTTTTCACTAATCTAATGATCTCTAAATATCATTTATTTTTTAAAAATTAGGCGGTAGAAATTGTAGTTCACTTTTTTTTTAGGTAGATAGAGTGATTCATTAGTTAGCTTGCTATGAGTGTATTAATGAGCCAATCCTTTGAACTTTAGATATAATTTAATTTTAATTTACATTAAGAATATTTTCCCTTAATATTTAAAAATTGTGAAAGAAAAACTCAAATACGCATTCTTACTTTGCAAAATTTCTATTTAATTAGCTCTTCAAATTTACTTTTTCAAATAAAAAATTGGAAAACTGATAATGATACATTAATCATTTAATATTTTTAAAAAACTATATAAAATTAGAATTATAGGTAATTTTTCATGTTGACTTAATTGGTATTCATGTGAGTAAGCATGATTAAATCAAGTTGGAAAGCAATACGATTATAATTAATTAATTAATTATATTTATAATTAATTTTTGAAAAAACAATATTATTTTTTATTAAATTTCGAATAAAGTTGGCTTAAACTTTGATAAAATAATTACATCTTAGCCACTAATTATTAGGCCCAATTATGTGTTGTAACAAGTTATTTGTCCGGCTTATTTTGTTACCAAACCTAATTATATATTAAATTTAATTATTTATTAAGCTCTATTACATATTAAACCTAATTAATTCTTAGGTATAAATAAATCTTAAGTGTATTTAATTATTACAATTAAATAATTATTTTATCCAATTAAATTTTAGATTAAATAAATTATTAAACTTAATTGTATCTTACACTAAATCACTTATTACTTCATTCTTAAGCTCAATTATATAGTAACATAGTTTTTTTTTATTAAGCTCAGTAAATCATGAGCTCCATGAATTGTTAAACCCAATATATTGTTAAATCATAATAGTTGTTAAATTAAATTGCATACTAGGTCTAATTTTCCTTTTTTGTTAGGTATAACTAATTCTTGAGTTGAATTATTGTAAATTAGGACCAATTTATTCCTAAACATAATTGTTTCTTATGTCAACAATAAGGCAAATTAGTTATCTTGCCTAATTAAATGCGAAGACCAATTAATTATATAGTTCGATTATTTATTAAGCTTACTTCACCTGATTTTATATTAAGTTTAATTATTTATTAGCACCAATTATATTAAATCTAATTTTTTATTAGGTTATATTAAATCTAAGGCATAACTAAATTCTTAAGCACAACTAAATCATAGACCAATTTAATTATTAGTCTCAACTGGTTATTTTGTCAAATTAATTTTTGGGCACAATGAATTGTTAGGTCTAATTAATTGGTTAGTTTAGCTACATTTTAGCCTCAATTATTTATTAAGCTTATTTTGTTTTTGTTCAAATTATATATTAAATGACATTTTCTTAAACCTAATTATTTATTAAGCCTAATTTTATGCGCAATATTTTATTAGTATCAATTATGTATAAGCTCATTTATTTATTAAATTCTACTATAAATTAGGCTAATTTTTATTAAAGCCAATTAGATCTTAGTATTAATAATTTTCTAGGTAACAAATTTTCATGCCTAATGAATGGCTTGATCTAATTAATTATTAAGCTCAATTATACATTAGACTAAATTATTTATTAAGCCCATTTTGTTATTAAGCCTGATTAGATATTATGCCCAATGTTTTAACATACTCATTTAAAGATTAGACTTAATTAATTATTTGGCGCAATGAATTATTTTGTCCAATTAATTATTACGTTCAGTGATATATCATGCCCAAATATTTTTATAGCGCAATTAATATACATTAGGTTGTATTTTCTCTTTGTTACTTCTTAGTTTCATGCACGATAGAACCAACTATATCTTTGATCTTATTACTTATTATTAGATCTAATTATCTATTGCATCTAATTATTTGTAACAACCAATTATATCTAACTCTGATTATATGTTAGATCTAATTATATTTTAGTCCTACTCTGTTCTTAAGTCCTTTATTGGGCGTATGCACGTTAGGGAAAATGTAATTACTAGGTCCAGTTATATCTTAAATTTAATTAATTATTTGATCTTATTTTTTATTAGGCTCATTTTGTTCTTAGATCTAATTATATATTAAGTTAAATTATTTATTACTTTAATTATATATTTAGTTAAATTGTTTATTAGCTTTACTTAATATTAAGTCTTATTTTTTTATTAGTTCAAAGTAAATCTTAGCCCAAATTAATTAATAAACTAATGAAATTGTTAAATCTAATTAATGTTTTCTGTCGGTTGCACGCTAGGTTTAATTATTTTTTAGATCCAACTATTTCTTAGACCTAATTAATAAATACTTAGACAAAATTCATTCCAAGCCTAATCTTTTTCAAGCTCATGCACGCTAGGCCCATTAATCATTGCTGTCAATTATGTCTTGGACCTAACTAATTATTTAGCATAATTATATTTCGTTGTTAGCCCAATAATTTATTAGTCCCAATTATATTATGCCAAAATTTTTATTAGGTTTGATCAAATATCAAACCTAATTAATTATTAGGTGAACTAAATCTTATGTCAATTAATTATTAGACTTAATTAATTATTAAGCCCAAATAATTATTAGATAAAATTAATTATTAAGCTTAATTATTTGTTTTCAACCCAATTATTTGTTGGGTTCATGCAAGATAAGCACAATAATTACTCGATCCAATAAATATTAGCATTAATTAATTATTAGACTGAATTATATCTTAAGCTAATGCACACTATGTTTAATTATGTATCAGTCCAAATTATTTATTAAGCCTAATTATATCTCAAGTTTAATTATATTTGACTCATAACATCATGGGCCTAATTATATAGAAGGCCTAATTATATTATATGTCATATCCTTTTAGATTATATAGATCTTAAACCCAATTAATGTCAAGCTCAATTATAGGTCTTATACGTCAAATTATTTTTTAAGCTCATGCATGTTAGCCTCATTAATTCAATCTTATTAATTAATAAGTTCAATTATATATTTAACTCAACTATTTTTTAAGCCTTATTATATATTAAACCTAATATTTTATAAGGTCCAATTAATTTTTGAGCACAATTAAATCTTAGCCCTAATTATCAATCGAGCCAATTTAGTTTTTATGTCCGATTATATATTAAGGTCAATTATTTATTAGATTAAATTATATATTAAACCTAATTTTATAATATATCCAATCAAATCTTAGGGTTAACTACTTGTAAGACCCAATCAATTGCTAGCTTCAATTATTTGTTAATACATATTTAGCTCAATTAACTTTTGGCTTCAATTAATAAATGTTAAACTCAATTACTTATTAAGCTCAATTAATTTTTATATCTAATTATATCTTATGTTCAATTATAATAGGTCCAAGTAATTGTTAATATCAATTATATATTCAACCCAATCAAATTTTGGTCTAATTAATAAATATTAAACTTAATTAATTATTAGGTTCAATTAATTTTTATGGTCAATTATAATTTGAATCCAATTAGATAATGGCTTAATTCATTTCTAGTCCTAATTGTTTAGTGGATTTATGCATGCTACGACAATTATATCTTAGAAACAATTAAATCATGAGCCTCATAATTAATTCTTATTTATAATTAAATCTTGAGCCTAATTAATTATGATGCTCAATTGATTCTTACGCTAATTAATTTTCAGATTCAATGGCATCTCATGTTAGATTATATCTTAGTTAATTAATTCTTGGGCCCAATTATATATGAAGTTGAACTTTTTATTACATCTAACTAATTCTTAGGCAGAATGAAGTTTTACACCCACTTAATTATTAGAGATTAATCATTAGTTCATAATTATTTGCTAAATCTAATTAATTATTAGGCTCAAGTAAATCTTGATTTTAATATTTTATTCAGTTTAATCATATATTAAGGCCAATTATTTATTAAACTCAGTTATATATTAAACTTAATTCTTTGTTAACCAAGTTCAATAAATTATTTGGCCCACCAAATTGTTAGGTCTAATTAATTATTAGGCTCAGTTATACATTGGACTCAATGATATATTAGGCCTATTTTATTATAATTCATAATTATATATTAAGATCAATTTTTTATTAGGCTCAATTAAATCTTAGGTTAAATTAATTGCATAGGGTAACAAATTATATGATCAAACTAATCACTAGAATCATTTGTATATGAGACCTAATTAATTTTTATGTGCCATTAATACAAGTTAGACTAAATTTATTCATAATTTGGGCCTAATTGTCTGAGAGACCCAATTTCTTCATAGAACCAAAAATTTATTGGACTTATACATGCTTACCCAAGTAATTGTTGATCCCAATTATATCTTAATTTAATTAATTATTGGATCCATTTATATTTTAGATTCACTTTTGTATTAAGCCAATTTTATTCTTAAACCTAATTATTTCTTAAGCACAATATTTTATTAGATCCCATTAAATTTTAGACGTAGCTAATTTTTACATAATTAAATATTAAGCATAATTATTTGTTAAGTCCAATTAATTACGAAACTCAATTACATCTAAAGTCTAATTATTTATTAAACTTATTTCATTATCAAACTTACTTTTATGTTAAGTCAAATTATTTAAATGACATAAATTTATATTAAGTCAAATTTTTTATTGAGCCCAATCATATTTGGCCTTATAAACCAAATGAATTGCAGCACCCAATGAATTATTAAGCCCAATTACTCTTTGTGCGCAGTTAGTTATTAAACTTAATTAATATCATTAGGTCCAACTCATTTCTAAGCCTAATTATTTATTAGATTTATGCATGATAAACCCAAATTAAGTATTAAATCCATTGAATATTAGGTTTCATTATGCTTGAGCTACTACACACCAAGCTCATTTATATATTAGGCCTAATTATATCTCAAGTTCAATTATAATTGGTCCATTACATCATAGGCCTAATTGTATATGAGGCCTAATTATATCATATGCCTAAATTTTTGGGCTCAATTAAATCTAAGGTCAATTTATTAATTTTAAATTTATATATCGTAGGTCATATTATTTGTTAGGCTTAATTGTATAAGCAGAATTATTTTTTGAACTCATGCATGTTAAATTAATTAATTCAATCCAATTAATTAATAGGCCCAACTAACTTTCAAGCACAATTGATTATTATAGGCAATTAATTATTTGATCAAATAATATAATAAGCTCAATTTTTGTTAAACGTAATCAAATCTTAGACCTAATTCATTGTTAGGGATAATGATTTGTCAGGTCCAATTTTTTTAATCTCAATTACATATTTGACTCAAGCAAATAGTCGATCTGATTAATTATTGGGTCAAATTATTATATTTCAAGTTTAATTAATAATTATTAGGCTTAATTAATTACTATAGTCAATTATATCTTAAGTTTAATTTTAATTTATTTGCAATTATATCTTATACTCAATTTATTTTTTGACACAATATAGTCACTTAATGCATGCTATACTTACTTTTATCTTAAGCCCAACTAAATATTGGACCCAATTATATTTTAAATCCAAATATTTATTAGTCTTATTTCATTCTTAAACTCAATTACCGATTAAGCTCAATTATTTATTAGGTCTAACTATATATCAATCTGATTTTTTTATTACACTCAATTAAATGTTTAATTTCAATTTAGTTAATTGTTAGACTTAAAGATCTTTAATTTTTGGGCTCAATTGCATCTCAAACCAAAATATATTTTAGACCTACATATTTATTAGGCCTAATTATATATGAAATTCAAATTTTTGTTTGGCCTAATTAGTTATTGGGTGCAACTAACTCTTTTGAAAAATTAAATCTTAGACCTGATTAATTAGTAGATTTTATTAAATTGTTAGGTTTAAATGTTTACTAGATCTAATTAATTATTAAGCTCAGTTATATCTTAAGTTTACTATTCTATTAGGCTCAATAATATATTAAGTTTAATTATTTATTGCGTTCGATTATACATTAAGCTCATTTTTTATTAAACTCAATTAAATCCCAAACTTGAATAATTATTTAATCCAATGAATTGTTAGGTCCATTTAAATGTTAGACCTAATTATGGATTAAGCTCAATTTTTTACTAGACTCAATTAAATTTTAAGCTTAATCAATTCTTAGTTACAATTAATGCTTAGTCCCAATTCATTGTTTGTCAATTTTAATTATTTGTTCCAATTAACCATTAGGCTAAAATACATGTAGGCCCAATTATTTCTAGTTTAATTAATTCTTTAGCTTAATTAATATATGTTCGGTTAAATTTGCTCATAGGCTGAATTATTTCTTAGTTTATACACGATAGACACAATTATATACTAGGCCTTATTATTTATTATTAGGACTAATTATCTATATGACTCATATATCTAAGTTCAATTATAATTTAAATCTAATTATATCTTACACCAGTTTGTTTTTAGGTGTAATTAATTTTGAGTCAAATTATATCTTAAATCTAATTAATTATTAGACTAAAAAATATTTTAAGCCCAATTGTATAGAAAGCTCATTCAGTTCTTTTATCCTATTATATATTAAGCACAATTACATATTAGGATTAACGATATATTAAGTCTTAATTTTATCAAGCTTAGTAAATCTTAGGCTCAACTTAAGCACAATTAAATCTTAGATTCAATTAATTATTAGACTCAAAAATAATCTTAGCCCTAGTGATATGCAAATTCAATTCTAAGACCTAATTATACATCAATTTCAATTATTTATTAGATCAAATTATATATTAAGTCTAATTTTTTATTAGACGTAACCAAATTCTCAAACCTAACTAATTGTTAGCAAATTTTTACATTAAATTCAATTTATTTAAGTAGGCCAATTATATATTAAGCCAAAACTTTTAGTAAAGGCTTAATTAATTATTAGATCCAATGAATATTTAGGCTCAATGAATTGATAAGTTCACTTACTTATTAGTTTTAGTTATATATTATAATCAATTATTTTTTGTGTCTAATTAATTCTTAAGCTCAATTAGTATATGTGAGGCCAAATTCATTCTTAATCCAAGTATTTCTTGGGTTCATATAAGATAGGTAGAATAAATTATTAGACCTTATAGATGCTAGGACCAATTATATATGAGATCTAATTATATCACATGTCTAATTTTTGTAAAATAATTAATTTTATATCTAATTATATCTTAAGCCATAATATTTATCAAGCCAAATCACACATCGAATTATTTTTTGGACTCATGCATGGTAGTCAAATTAATTTGGTCATATTAAGTAATAGGTCCAATTATATATTTGATCCAACTATTTGGTAAACCAAATTGTATATTAAGCCATTTTTTTTTAATAAAGCCTAGTTAAATCATAGGCTCAACTGTTTTTCATGTACTATCAAATCTTAGGCGCAATTATTTTTCATACACTATTAAATCTTAGGCTGAGTTAATTGTTATGTCCAATTAATTGTTAGATTCAATTAAATTTTAGTCTCGATTATTTATTAGGTTAAATTATATATTAAGTCTTAATTTCTATTAGACCTAATCAAATCATAGACTAATTAATTATTAAGTATAATGAGTTACTAAATCTAATTAATTGTTAAATTTAATTACATATTTGATTTAATTAATTCTGTCCAATTAATAAATATTAGTTATTAAGCTCAAATAATTATTATTGTTCATTATATCTTAATTTAAGTTATAATTTAGGTCCAATTATATCTTAAACTCAATTCATTTTTAGGCCCGATTATGTGTTTAGTTCATGTACGTTACGCCCAATTATATATTAGTTCTACTTAAATCTTAAATTAATTAAATTTTATGTCAATTTATTTATTAGTCTCGTTTGGTTCTTAGAACAACTCATAGATCAAGCTAAATAATTTCTCAAGTTTAATTATATATTAAGTTAAATTTTTGTTAGGGGTCATTTCAATCTTAATCCTAATGATATTTTAGCCAAAATTATTTTTTAGTCTGATTTGGTTCTAACATCCAAGTGTAGATTCAACTCAATAATCTATTAGGTCTAATTACATATTGAATTTAATTTTCTTTATTACGCTCAATCAAATCTCATGCCTAATTATTTTTTAGTCACAATTAAATTTTGCATCCAACTAATTATAAGTCTAATTAATTTTTAGGATAGTTTTTAAGATATGAGATATCAAGCCCATTTACTTATAAAGCCAATTAATCATTAATGAGCTTAAATATATTTTAGGCATAATTATTTATTAAGCCCATTTACTTATAAAGCCAATTAATTATTAAATCAACTAATTTTCAAGCAAAATTAAATCTTAGACTCAATAAATTATTAGACTTAATTAATTGTTAGGTCTAATTATTTGTTAGCTCTAATTAACTATCAGGCTCAATCATTTATTGTGTTTAATTATTTGCGATGCCTATTCATTCTTAGATCTATTTATGTCTTAAACCCAATTTTTTAAAGCCTCAATTAAATCTTTGGTCTAGTTAATTATTTTTGCACAATAAATTGCTTAGTCCAATTAATTGTTAGGCTCGATTACATATCAAGACGTAATTATTTTTATAATTTGATTAATTTTTAGACCTAGTTAATATACGATAAGCTAAATTTCTTTCATGATTGATTTATTTCTTAGTTTCAAGTCTAATAAACTCAATTATTTCTTACATTTTATTATTTACTATTAGACCAAAATATCTATTTGGTCTAATTATTTATATGACCCAATTATGTTTTAAGTCTTTTTAAAATTTGAGTTCAATTATATCTTAGACCCAATTTGTTTCTAGGTTCAATTATTTGTTGGCCTCAATTATGTTTTAAATCTAATTAATTATTAGATTCAATTATAATTTAGACTTACTTATATATTAAGCTCATTAAATCTTTTTAAAAATTTTGGGTTGAATTATATCTTTGATCTAATTTGTTTGTAGCTTTAATTATTTGTTGGACTTAATTATATTTTAAATCAAATTAATTATTAAATTTAATTATAATTTAGACTTACTTATATATTAAGCTGATATAGTTTTTAGCTCTAATTATAAATTAAGCTTAATTATATATTAGATTTTATTTTTTAATTGAAGCAAATTAATTCTTATGCATAATTAAATCTTAAGCTTAATTAAGTATTCGTCTCAATTAATTATCAGGCCAAATTAATTTTTAAGCTCAATTATATCTAACACCTAATTAGTTGTAGAGCCTATTTCATTGTTAGATCTAATTATAAATTAAACACAATTATTTATTAGGTCTAGTTAATTAAGTTCAATTGTATATTAAGTCCAATTATCATTTTAAGTCTAATTATATCTATGCCAAATTCGTTCTTTAGCTGAATTATTTATTAAGCTCACACATCCTAAGCCAAATTAGTTATTAAGTGTAGTTATATCTCAAGGCTAATTAATGATTGCATCAAATTGCATTTTAAATATAACTATTTATTTGACTTATTTTATCTTAGGTTCAACTATATATTAACCTATATTATTTGTTAGGCCCAATTATGTATTGAGTCTAATTCGTTTCTAGGTGGATTATGCATGTTAAATCTAATTAAATCTTAAACTTAAATAATTAATAGGTCCAATTGTATATTAGGTCCAACTATATTTTAGGATAAATTATTTGTTAAGGCTAATTTCTTTCTTAGATTCATTATATATTAAGACAAATTACATATTAAGCCTCATTATCTCCCTAATTCTTAGGTATACTTAAATGTTTAGCACATTTAATCATTAGAATCATTTAATTAGTATTCCAAATTAAAATTTAGGTCTAATAATCATGAGACTCAAGTATATCTTAGCCCCAATTATGTGTTTGGTCTATTTCTTTCCTAAAGGTTCAATTATTTTTTCTTTTCATGTATGATAGGGAAAATTAATTTAAAGTTTGATCTCCAAATTTCAAACCTTAAACCCTAACTTATTAGCCTATGAACCCTAACCCCTTTAACTTAACCCCTAAAATGTAAACTCTAAAATCTAAAACTTAAACTCAAAATACTAAACCTTATACCTCTTAACCCTAATCTCTAAACCCTACCTCATAGCCCTAACCTCTAAATCTTAAACCTTAAACTCTAAAATCTAAACTACAAATGCAAAACCATAAATTCTAACCCCTAAACCACTTTAAATCCTAAACCATATTCCGTAAACTCTTAACGCTAACCCTTAACTTTAAACCATAAACGATAGATCTTAACAGCAAAACCATAACTCATAAACCCTAAACCCCAAAGCCTTTATCCCTAAAACCTATTCCTAAACTCTTAACATCTAATACTTAAGTCGTAACTCACAAACACTAAATCTTAAATCCCTGAACCCTGACCTCTCAATCTTAAATACTAAATTCAAAACTTAGCCCTATAACCCTAAACTTAAAATCTAAGCCCTAAACTCAAAATCCTAAATACTAAACCTTAATTCTTAAATCTTAAATCTTAGATGCCCAACCCCCAAACCTTAACCTTGAAGCCTAAAATCCAAAATCTTAAACCTTAAAATATAACCTCTAACCTCTAAACCTTAAACCTTAACTCCTAAATCCAAAATCCTTACCACTAAACCTTAACCTGTAAACTCTAAATCGTAAACATATCCCTAAAACCTTAAACTTTAACCTCTAAACCTTAACCATTAAATCTGTAAACCTAAAACCTTAATCCATTAAAACATGAATTCATATACTATAACCCCAAACCTTAAACCTTATACCCTTACCCCTAAATCCTAAACCTTAAACCATAAAACCTTAACCCTAAACTCTAAATCATGAACCTTTAACCCTAAATCCAAGATCATAACCCCTAGACCCTAAATACGAACTCTTACTCCCAAATCTTTAATCTTTAAACCCTAAATCCTAAATCTTAAACTCTAACCAGTAAACCCTAACCTCTAATCTTATAGGCCAAACCCTCGACTATAAATCATAAACTCTAAACCCTAAACCTAAGATGCTAAACCTAAGCCCTAGACCCTAATCTTAAAACTCTAACCTCTAAACTCGAAATTCAAAGTCATAAATACCAAACCTTAACCCCTAAACTTGAACACTTAAGGGTTAACCCGTAACACTTACAGCCTAACATCTAAACCCTAAGCACTGAATCCTAAACCTTAACTCATAGACCTTAAACCCAAAACCTCAAAACTCAAACAGTAACCCTAACCCTTAAGCCTAACACCCCAATAACTACACCATAAATCGTTAACCTTAACGCAAACCCCAAACGCTTAAACCCAAACTATTAAACCCAAAACCTAAAATCCAAAATTCATAACTTGAACTGTTGAAACCTAATCCTTAACCCCTAACACTAAACCCTAATCCCTGACTCCTAAGCCCTAAACCATAAAGGCTAAATTCTAAACCCTTAACCTTAACACCTAATCCCTAAATTCTAAACCTTACACTATGAAATTAGACCCACACTAAACTTAAATCACTAACTCTAAATAGTAAAGCTTAAACTCTAAACTCCAAACCACTAACCTCAAACCTCTTAACTCCTAATTCTTAAACACTAACCTAAACCACAAAACCATAAGCCCCAAACTTCTAACTCGTAGTTCTTAAACATTAATTTAAACCACAAAACCTAACTCTTAACCTTGAACCCTAAACCTAAACACCCAATTCTTAACCCAAAAACCATGAACTCTAAATACCCTAAGCTTTAAACCAAAAACCTTATGTGCTTAACCCTAATCACGAACCTAAATCTTAAATCTTCACCTCCAAACCCTAAACCTTAACTATTAGATGCTAACCCCCAAATTAAAACCCACGATAATAAATCATAACCTCTAACCACTTAACCTTAAACACAAAACTCGAAAGCCTAACCCTAAACAAGAAATCTTTAATCAAAACACCAAAGATCTAAATGTTAAACCCTGACCCCAAATCTCAAACACTAAACTCTAAACCCTAACCCCTAATAGTAAACTTTTTCCTTAAACCAAAATTCTTAAACCCTAAACCGTTAATAATAAAATCTAAACCATAAACTTTACCCCTTAAACCCTTACCCTTCATCCTTAAACCTTAAATCATAAATCCTAATTTAAACTACTAAACCTTAATCCTCTAAACAATAAATCCTAACTTTAAGACCCACCTAACTTGTTAGACCTATACCCTAAACTCTAATCCCAAAACCACAAACTTTAACGACCAACCACTAATGCCGAACCCTCAACCCTAAACAAAATTTGCAAACCCTAATCTTTAATCCTTAAACACTAAACTCTAAACTTTAAACAGCTTAATACAATAAATAAGGATATAGAAATCTCATAACTCATGACTTAAAGAGATACTGATGAACTCCACTTTAAGAGACACAGAGATGTTTTTTTACCACTTAATGGCTCCCAACCAAAGATAGTCAATGACAAAAGAGAGAACTAAAAAATTTTCTGCAAATATAATTAAACTCTAAGCTGTTTTTAGAGTGTAAAGCATTAAAATAAATACTAGTACATGAAAATAGAAGCCTAAATTCCTAAACTTAACCCCCAACCTTTACTCCTTAGAGTGCCTACTTTGCCACAATGAGCCCATGATGCTACAATACTTTCTACGACTGGTAATCCACTTTGCATGCATTTTACAAGTCTGTTTTTGAGCCCAAATTTAGGAAAAGTGTCAAATTTTGGAGTGTTCTTCTATATATTGGAACAATTTTAATTTTTCTTGAGAAAGTTATGGTTGTTTCTTTAGTGGTAGATAATTGGCATGCACCTTGGTAGATTTTCAAGAGAAAGTTATTTTAGCCTGCTAACTCTACTTTTTTGATAAATAAATGCATCAAATTAGTTAGTTATCAGTAAAAACTTATTTATTTTCGCAGTCCCTATGCATGGAGGGTTGTTCCTTGCACTAGTGTTTATATTCGTGCTTTAAACTTAGAAATGAGCTTTTCATTGTATTTGCAGAAACTCTTTAAGTTCTCTATTTTATCTTACTATGTCTTTTGTAGGAAGCCATTGAGTGGTGAGATCTTTGCATCTCTTAGGGTGATGCTTATCTATATCCCTTTGAGTTGTGAGTTATGAGGGTTTTGTGTCCTTATATACTTTCCTCAGCATGGTGATTTTCTGTATCCAATTGATATTAAACTTGGTGGTAGCCTTAATCCTTAAATCCATTCAAATATGTTCTTGTAGCTTCCAAACAAAATTTTCAGTGAAGTTACAAGAGCTTCATTCAAATAAACCAAATACCCCTGTTCCCTAAAGCTTCACACAATAACCCTTGAACTATAAACCCTAAACTCTAACCCCTATACCCTAATTTGTAAACACTATATCTTAAATCCTAAACCTTAACCCTATCCATATCCCTGTCCTTAAACCATACACCCTAAATCCTAAGGCCTAACCTCTAAACACTAAATCCTAAACAACAAACATAATACCATTTACCCAAACCCTTAACCCTTAAATACTAAACACTAGACCTAGCCTCGAACAATAAAACCTAAAGCCCAAACCATAAATTGCAAAACCTTATGCTCTAGACCATAACCCCTAAAGTGCAAAACCCTAAATGCTACTCGCTAAACCCAAAGCCTTGAAAAATAACCTTTGACCCCTATACCCTATTCGCTAAACCCAAAACCCTAAAGAGTAACTTTTAACCCTTAAACCCTTAACCATAAACTCAAAACCCTAAAGAGTAACCTTTAACTCCTAAACCCTTAATCATAAACCCAACACCCTAAAGAATTACCTCTAACTCGTAAACCCTTAACTATACCTAACCCTTAAATCAAAACTCTATATCGTAACCACTGAACCTTAAACTTTAAACCCAAACACTAAACCTTAAACCTTAAAATTCTAAACTCTAAACCTTAAACCTTGATGTTTAAACTCAAAACTTTAAACTTGGACCAACCATAAACCTAAACTATAACCTGTAACCTCTAGCACTAAACCTCAAACCCATAATTCAAAACCCCAATCTTGAAATTATAAACCATAAAACCTAAATCTTGACACCTAACCGTCAAACCCTAACCTAAATGCCTAAACTGTTGCATTTAAACTTTAAACCATAAACTATAGCCTCTAAGCTGGAAAACCCTAACCCCAAACCTTTAAATCCTAATAACTAAACCGTAGATCTTAATCTCTAACCATCAAACCCTAAACCTGGCTTCTTTTATGATTTAAGATTTAGTGTTGAAGAGTCAGGGTTAAGGTTTAGGATACAGGAATTGGCATGTTGGATGTGGGGTGTAAGGTCTAGGAATTAAGGTGTAAGGTTTAGAGATTGATAGAGTTTAGGGTTTATTGGTTAGGGTTAAAACTTAGGGTTTAGAGTTTTTGGATTAGGGTTTACTTTTTAGCATCTAAGGGTAAAGAGTTAACGAATAGGGGTTTGCATCTAATATTTACAGTTCAGTATTTAAGGGTTAAAGCTTAGAGTTTGGGCTCTAATGTCTAGAGTTTTGTGTTTATAGTTTTAGATTCAGGTTAGCAAATAAGGGTTCAAGTCTGATATTTAAGGTTCAATATTTAGGGATTACAGCTTGGGTTTGGGCTCCAATTTCTAAGGTTTCCAGTTAACAGTTCATTGGTTATAGTTTAGAGTTCTGTGTCTAAGGTTTAAGGGTTAGATTTTAGTGTTTAATATTTAGTAGTTAGGGTTTAGCGTCTAAGACTTAGGGCTTAGAATACGGTCTAGGGTTACGATTTAGTGGTTAAGGTTTAAGTTTAGGGCTTTAGAGTTTAACATGCGAGGATGCAATTTAAGATTTAAGATTTAAGGGTTAAAATTCAAAGGTTACGATTTTGGATTTAAGGTTAAGGATTACATTTAAGGATTAAGGCGTAGGAAAAGAGTTGATAATTTAGAGTTTAAAGTTTAATAGCAAAGGGTTAAGGATTAGTTCTTAGTTTAAGGTTTTAAGTTTTGGGTTTAGGTGTTGGGGTTTAAGGGTTAGGGGTTAAGTGTCAAGGTTTATGGGTTTAGGTTAATTTGGGGATCAAAGTTTAGGGGTTAAGATTTTGTGCTCATAGTTTAGTTGTTAGTTTGGATTTGTAGTTCATGGTTTAAGAATGTTAAGATTTAGGTCTTAGAGGTTAAGGATTTACTGGTTTGATTCAAGAGTTTAATATTTAGGGTTTACGGTTTTAGATTTTCAAGCTTCAGGTTAGTAATTTAACATATAACTCGGTCTAATAAATAAATATTATCTAAGATACAATTGGACTTAAAATTAATTAGACAACAAATTTAATTTGACTTAAAATTAATTAGACAACAAATTTAATTGGACTTAAAAAACTAGACATATAATATAATTTGACCTCATATATAATTGAGCATATAATATCATGAGCCAAATATAATTGGATTTGAGATATAATTGAACAAAATAAATAATTTTGTTAGTACATAATTAAGCCTAGTGTGCATAGCCTAAGATATAATTACGTTTGATAGACTTCATTATTTATTGGGCATATTATGCATGAACCCAATAAATAATTAAGCTTAAAAATGAATTTGAACTTAACATAAGTTAATTTGCCCTGTTAATTATCAAGCAAAAAAATAATTGGCTTTCCTATGTAATTAAGCATAACAATTATTTGCATCCAAATAATTTATTGGATCTAGCAATTCATTGAGTCTAATGGTTAATTGAGCTTAAAATTTGATTATATTTAATAAAAGCTTCACCTGAATATATTATTTTGCTAAATAAATATTTAAATTTAATATAAAATGAGTCAAATAATGAATTGTACTTAGTAAACAATTAGACATAAGATATAATTGAGTTTAATAATTAATTGGGTCTAATGATAACTTTACTTAAGAATTGGTTAGGCATAAGATTTAGTTGTGCCTAATAAAAAAATTAAACTTAATATATAATTGGTATCAAATATAATTTAGACAATAGTAATTTATTTCATATAAAATTAATTGCTTTTTCAATAATTTGTTAGGATTAGCATGTACAAGCTCAAAAAATAGTTGGACTTAAGAATAAAATAGACTTCAGATTCAATAAGTCCCAAACTATAATTGGGTCTTATAGATAATTAATCCTATTACTAATAATAGGGCTACCAATAATAACAGGTCTATCATGCATGAAACTAAAAAGACTCTGTCAAAGAAAATTTTTAGCGTAATGTATTAATTTGACATAGAAGTGGTTATATTACACAGTTTGCATGCACCTTAGCAATCTTCAAAAGAGATTTACTTCAATCTATCAACTTAAACTTTTTGAGTTCTCGCTTTCATTTCTGTATCTCTTTGGTTAGTAGGCATTGAGTGGTAAAAAACATCCTTATATCTTTTAAGGTGGTATTCATCTATATTCCTTTGAGTGGTAAGTTGTGAGGTATTTGTTTCCTTGTTCATTATCCTTAAAGTGGAGATTTTCTATGACCTATTGATATTAAAACTTGGTGGTAAGTCTTTTTATCTCTCATTTTCATTCAAATCTCCTCAAACTTGTGCTTGTACCTTTCAAAAAAATATTTTTAATAAAGTTACATCATTTTCATTCCTAATATCATTCCTACAAAATACAGTATCAATTTGGCATCAGAGCATAAAGTTAGAGATCATGGCATGATGGAATTGAAAAGAAGTTACCAGTCAAGGGAGTAACCATGGTAATGATATTGAGTCCTTAAGGTTGAAGATTGCAGTGCAGATTAGATGAAAAGGATGCAATAATTGAGGAACTCAAGGGATGTGATAACCAACATGATAGTGAAGCCAACAATTTTATTATGATGAAGACATATCTCCTCACTTGAGAGACTTTGTTAAATATCATGCAAGGTATAAAGAATAAAATGAATGGCAGAACAAGCATAGCTCAAAGTTAGACATTTTGGAGTTTGAAGGTAAAATCTATGTTGATGATTTTATTGATAGCCTTAATATGGTAGAGAGAATATTTGAGTTTCACGAACCACTATAACATAATAAGGTGAAGTTGGTTGCACTCAAACTTAGAAAGAATGTATCTTTTGGTGGGAGAATCTAAAAAGACAAAAAGAACGTGAGGGGAAGAATAAGATTGTGACATAGGAAAACATTAAAAAGGCATTGAAAAGGAAGTACTTGCTTGAAAATTATAAGCAAGATATCTTTCTCGAAATCAATAATATCAAGTAAAAAAACTTATAGTGGAGGAGTACACTATAGAATTTGATAACTTAATGCTAAAAGGAGAAATTATTAAACAAGAGGAGCAAACCAATCTATATACCTTGAAGGTCTAAAATATGAGATTCCTAAAGTCAATCAACTTAAGCCATATTGGTCACTGAATGTGTGCAAGTTGAGAAGTAACAGAAGTTTCAAAAAGGATCACGGTATGATTTCAAAGATGTGTATTTTAAGAGAGTTAATTTCAAGCCTACTATTTCTAAGAGAGTTAATTTTAAGCCTACTATCCAACATGAAGTGGTGTCAAGGGGCCAATAAAAGGATGAAAGATCTGCTAGCAGTAAGCAAACACCAAACTCTTTTACAACAAGTGGTAGGAAATGCTTAAGATGTCATGGTTTTAGGTATATTGCTTGTGATTGTCTGAATAAAAGGATTGTTAGTTTAGTGGAAGATGTTACTGATGGAGAAAAAGATGATGGTAACAATAATCCAGAACATGATGATGATTAGGAAGAGATGACCTACGTAGATCATAGTATGTCCACTGTAATGCAATGAACTTGAAAGTACCTCATGTGATGGAGGATGAAAGTTGGGTGAGAAAGAATATGTTTCACAGAAAAACTACTTCTCATGGTATGGTGACTTTGGTGATCATTAATAGTGGTAGCTTTGAAAATGTGGTATCCTTGGAGATGGTGTAAAGTTCAAGTTGGACACCATTCTAGTTCTAAATCCTTATCGATTGTGCTAGCGGCGAAAAATGAGTATTAAGGTAATTGAAAGATGGTGAGTCTCATTTCCTATTGGAAAGAATATGAAGTATGGTATAATTTTGCTCCTATGGATGCTTGTCATCTGTTGCTGGGTAAACCTTGGTAATATGATAGAAGGGTTTTATATAATGTTATAAGCATGCTTATTCTTTCAAGGTGAATGATAAAAAGATTGTTTTAGCTCCATTGCAACTTACGGAAGCAAGTCTAGCAAAGAAAGAAGTTTATACTTTTATGTACCATGATGAATTCAAGGATGAATTAGGAAAAGGTAGAGTTATATGTGCTATTGTGATTGTAGAGGAGAATGTACAGCATAATGAACCACCAAAACTCATGAAACCAATTCTTAATGAGTTTTAAGATGTTAACCAAGAGGGAATTCCACATGGCCTTCCACCTTTGAGGGACACTCAACATCACATTGATCTTGTTTTAGGGGCAATTCTTCCAAATAAAGCAACCTACTGAATGAGTCATAAAGAGTATAAAGAGCTTTAGTGACAAATTGATGAGTTGGTACGAAAAGGGTTGATTCGAGAAAGCATGAGTCCATGTGTTGTTCCCACATTATTGGTGCCAAATAAGGATGGTTCTTAGAAGATGTGTGTGGATAGTCATGTTGTTAATAAAATCACAATTGATTACCGATTCTCAATTCCAAGGTTAGATGATTCACTTGATCAATTGTTTGATTTGATTTAAGTAGTTACCATCAAATTAGAATAAGGCCTGAAGATAAATGGAAGATACTATTTAAAACAATAGAAAGTTTATATGAATGGTTGGTTATGCCATTTGTATTCTAATGCACCTACTGCTGTCATGCGATTTATGAATCACATACTTAAATCATGTATTGGTTCTTTTGTTGTGGTTTACTTTGATCACATATTAATGTATGGTAAATATGAAGAGGAGCATATGGATCTTACACAGCTGTTTCATATTTTGAGAAAGCAAAAACTTTATGCTAATTTGAGAAAGTGTGAACTTTTTACTCCTGGTGTAGTGTTTTCGGGGTATATTGTTCGAAGTTTCCATGGGTTGATTTCTTTTTACAGATAGTTCATGAAGGGGTTCAGTTCTATCATTGCTTTAATCACCAAATGCTTGAAAGGTGACAAGTTCAAGTGGACTAGTAAAGCTGATGATGCTTTTAAGTTGTCGAAAAAAAAAGTGATAGAAGCTATTATTTTAATTATTCCTAACTTTGACAAGGTGTTTGAGGTTGAATGTGATACTTCTAACTTTGGTATTAGTGCTAGTTTGAGTCAAGAAGGAAAGTTGATTGCCTTTTTCAGTGACAAGCTTAATAATTGTCAAAAGAAGTATGATAAGGAGTTTTATGTGATTTATAGAGTCTTGTACCATCGAAGTTAATATCTTATTGTAAAGCCTTTTATCTTTTATTCTGATCGTGAAGCATTGAAGTTCATCAATCACCAGTACAAGTTAAATAGGAGACATGCACTTTAGGTTGGGTACTTGCAACCTTATAACTTTACCATCAAGCATAAATCTGATGTTCAAAACATTGTTTTGATGTATTGAGTAAGAAGTATCCTCTTTTATCAACCATGGAGGTTAATAGGATTCGATGCTCTTAAGGATCTCTATGAGCATGATGTTGATTTTAGCTCAATTTGGTAGAATTGCAAATCAGGTTCTTATAAAAAATTTTCTATCTTTAGCGACTTTCTTTTTAAAGTTAATGCATTATGTGTTCTATCTTGCTCTTTGAGACAAATGATTTTAGTAGAAGCCCGTGGTGGTGTTTTGTGCGGAGATTCTGGTAAAGACAAAACTTTGACTTTAGTTCAAGACAATTTCTATTGGCCAAGGATGTTTAAAGATGTGGACCGATTTGTAAAGTGATACAGAGTATGTCATTTGGCTAAAATGAAGGCCAAAAACTTTTTGTTTGTGCACTCCATTACTGGTGCCTAATGCTCCATGGGAGGATGTGTCTTAACTTTGTTATGAGACTGCCTAAAACACGAAGGAACAAGGATTCAATCGTGGTTATTGTTAATAGGTTCTGGAAGATGTCTCACTTTCTTTCTTGTGAGAAAACAAATGATGCATCTCATATTGTTGATTTGAGTGTCAAGGAGATAGTGAAGTCACATGGTAATCCAAAGATGATTATTTTTAATTGAGATTCAAAATTCCTTAGCAATTTTTAGAGAATCTTATGGATGAAGGTGGGTACTTCACTAAATTTTAATAGCTCCCATCATCCACAAATAGAGGTAATAAATAGGAGCTTGAAAACTTGCTAAGAAGTCATGTTGGCAAAAACTTTAAGCAGTGGGGTCTAGTTTCTTACATAGATTCAGTTTACTTACAACTGCTCCATGCATCATGGTATAGATATGAGCCCATTTGAAGTTGCTTATGGTGTTAATCGTATAGGTCCTATGGATTAGTTCCTCCTCTTATAACTAAACAATTTGGTGGAGATAATGATGAAGGGGCAAAACAAATCAAGAATTTGCATGAGAGGGTAAAAGCAACCGTTGAGAAGCAAAATGAGAAATAGAAGCAAATTGCCAATAAACACCAAAAGCATGTGGAGTTCAAAAAAGGTGATCTAGTTTGGATTCATCTAAGAAAAGAGAGGTTTCCATAAGAAAAATTTGAGAAGTTAAAACGAAAGACTAATGGTCCATTCACAATGCTCAAGAGGGTTGGTAAAAATATTTATGAGATTGAGTTATCAACTGATAATGGAGTTTCCCCAACATTCAATGTGGCTGACTTAAGTCCATACTATGCTGAGAGACACATTGGAGACTTGAGGACAAGTCTTTTTCAACTAGGGGAAATTGACATAACAATGGTTATATTACCAAATTTAGCCTATGATGCTATGTGAAGAATAATTGGCATGCACCTTGGAAGATTTCCTGAAGAGGAGGTTATGGACACTTCTTCAGTGATGGGCCATTGGCATACACACTAATAGTCTTCAAGAAAGATTTATTTTAGTCCATTAACTTCATTTTTTTTTATCAAATGATTGCATTAAATAATTTAGTTATCAGAAAAAACTTAATGATTTTCAAAATCACAATGCATGAGGGGTTTTTCATGCACTATTTTTTTTTCATGCTTTAAATTTGGAAGGGAGCTTAGACTTAGTTGTATGTCCAAAAACTCTTTGATTTCTCTCTTCCATCTCTGTATCTCTTTGGTTGGGAACTGTTGAGCAGTGAGAAACATCTCTATATCTCTTAAGGTGTTGTTTATCTATATCTCCTTGAATGGTGAGTTGTAAAGTTTTTTTATTCTTAAGGTGCATGATTTTTTATATCCCTTTAATATTAAACTTGATGATGAGTCTTTTATCCCTTATTTTCGTTAAAATTTGTTCAAACATGTGCTTGTACATTCTAAACAAATTTTTTTTTTTAGCAAAGTTACATCATTTTCATTTTTAATACCGCTCTTTCAAAATATGGTATCAAAATTAGGCCTAAGAATTAGCAACCTATAAAAATAATTAGTTATAATATGTAATTTTGAGCCTAATAGTTGTCTATACTAAACAATTAATTGTACCAAATAATTAAGGCCTAATATTTAATAGAGTCTAATAAAGGATTGGGCTTAATGTCTAATTAAGCCTAAGAATGAAATGAGTCTCATAAAATATTGAATCTAATGAGTAATTAAATGCTTAACAATTAATTGAACCAAATAATTCACAACGTTTGATTCATTGGATCTAACAAATAATTTGCCTAATCATTAATTAAGTTTCATAATTAATTAAGATTTAATTTTATCTAAGAATTTGTTGGGCCCAATATCTAATCAGACTTAACAAAAGTTAGCTTTATATATAATTGGACCTAATAAATAATTGGTTATAACAGTATATTTTACTCTAATAATTAATTAGGTATAAGATATTATTGGGCTTAGATGTAATTAAACCTTAAAATTAATGAAGTAATAGTTAAAGAGGCCTAATAATTAATTTGCCTCGAGATTTAATTATGATGAATAATTAATTGACCTAAAATGTAATTGAGTCTAATAAAAAGTTATCATTTAATATATAATTAGGCTTGATAAATAAATGGACTCAATTTATAATGGGTCTAAGAATGAAGCGAGATTAACAAATAATTAGACCTAAAATGTAATTGGATCAACATTTAATTATGCCTAAAATATAATTAGATATAGCACTGATCATGAACCTAGTATATAATTATCCCTAAGAATAAATTGAGTCTGATTTATAGTTGAACCCAAATTATAATTGAAATTGAGATGTAACTGAACAATGTAGTTAACTGGGCCTAACATTTTTTAATTGGTCTGAATATCTAAGTGAATTGAATATATAATTAAGATTAATGATTAATTGGACTTAGCAATTTATTGAGCCTAATAATTAATTAAGGCTATCATTTCATTTGATCTATTAAAATTTATGCTTCATACATAATTTGATTTAGTAATTAGTTAGTCCTAATATATAATTAGGCATAAGAACAAAAATGATCTAATAAATAATTAAACTTAAGATAGCCTAAAATGTAATTAAGCCTAATAGTTAACTGAACCTAGCAAATAATTATAGTCTCATAATTAATTAGGACTAACATTTAATTCTAAGGTTGAGTTATCTAATTAAGTTTAATAAAAAGTGGTCTTCATATGTAATTGCACCTAGTGTGCATGAGCTTAATTATGAGGCTAGGAACAAATTGAAACGAAGATAAAATTAAGCCTACGACATAAGTTTTTTCAAATTATAAACAAGCCCTATAAATAATTAGGGCTAATAATTAATTAGGCATAATGTATATCAATTACATCTAGAATTAATTAAACTTAAAAAATAATTGAACTTATTGTGTAAGCAAGTCTAAAAATTAATTAGAAATGATAATCCAATGAGTTTAATAATTATTTGGATCTAACATTTACTTGAGTCTAAGAAAAAATTGAACTTAATATATAATTGGGTCTAACAAAAAATTGAGTTAAAGGATTTTTGACCTAAAAATGAAATTGACGTAGTAAATAATGAAAATGAGATGAAATTGAGCCTAACAATTTGGTTGGACCTAAATAATTAGTTGAGCTTGATATCTAACTGAACTAAGATTTAGTTGTGCTTAAAAATTAATAGAACCTAGCATTTAATTTGTTTTAATAAAAAATTAGTCTTAAGATATAATGGGGCTTAATAAACTAAGTGGCATTAATTCAACATAAAATAAGATGAAGAAAAATAAAAAAATTAGGTCCTAGGATTAATTGACTAAGATATAATTAGGCCCAATAATTGATTTGGCCTAACATGCATGAACCCAAGAAATAATTTGTCATAAGATAGATTGGGCCTCAATCATAATTGGGCTCAAGATACAATTGTTTTCAAATGATAGCCAGACTTGAGATATATTTAATCTTATAAATAATTAAGTATAATAAATAATTGAGTCTAACATTTAATATAGGTGTATCATGCATGGACTTGTGTATTAATTATGCTTAGCAAATGGACTTACCATATATTAATTAGGTCCAAGAAATAATTAACTCTAGCAATTAATTAATCTTAATAATTTATTGAGTCTTCTAAGTAATTATGTGACATCAAGTTTTGAAGGAACAATATTAGGATTCGAAATGATGTAACTTCGCTAAAAATTTTGTTTGGAAAGTACAAGCACAAGTTTGAATGAAAATATGGGATAACAGGCTCAACACCAAGTTTAACACTAAAGAGATATAAAAAATCAACACCCTATGGATAATAAAGAAGGATAAAGAAACCTCATAACTCATTACTTAAAAAGATATAGATAAACACACCCTAAAGATAATAAAGAAGGATATAGAAATCTCACCATTCAAAAAGATATAGATAAACACCACCTTAAGAGATATAGAGATATTTGTCACCGCTCAATGCCTCCCAATGAAAGTAATGCAAAGATAGAAGAGAGAACTCAAAGAGTTTCTCTACATACAACTCAAGTCTAAGCTGTCTTCTAAGTCTAAAGTATGAAAATAAATACTAATGCATGGAACAACCCTTCATGCATTGGTATTTCGAAAATCATTAAGTTTTTACTAATAACTAAATCATTTAATTCATTTGTTTAACAAAAAATAAGGTTAGTGGACCAAAATAAATTCTCTTGAAGATTGATAAAGATGTATGCCAACCGTCCACCACTAAAGAAGCTTCCATAACCTCTTATCTAAAAAATCTTCTAAGGTGCATGCCAACTATCCTTCACATAGCATCATAGAAAAAATGTGGTAGTATAACCACTCTTGTATCATTATGATCTATGATTTAATTAACTCAAATAAAAAATTAAATGTAATATATAATTAAGCTTAATTTATAATTATATTTAATATTTAATTTGACACAACTTGCATGGATCCACAATTAATTGGATGTAATGTGCATGAACACACGACATATTTGAGGTTGGGAATGAATTGAACCCTAGAAATAATAAAACCCAAATAATGATCCAACTTAAGATATAATGGAGTATATATTAATTGAACCTAGTAGGTAACTAGGCTTACCATTTCTTAATTGGACCCATAAATTAATTTAATCTAATATTTAATTTGATTACATATGTAATTGAATAGTTAATTAAACTTAGCAATTCATTAGGCCTAATTAATTAGTCCTAAGTTTGATTAGATATGATAAAAAATTAGGCTTAATGTATAATTGGTTTTATAATTTGGGCTTAAGAACTAAATTAGCCTAATAAATAATTTGGCATAAGTTTTTTTTTTTTTTTTGAATCTAACAATTAGTTAAATCTAACTTGATATTGGACCTAAAATTTAATTATATCCTATAGTTAGTTGGATCTTTTAAAATTTGTGTTTAATATATAACTAGACCTAAGAAATAATTTGTGCATGGAAATAATTAAGCCTATTAATGGGACAAAAATAATGAGATTAACATGCATCAGCCCAATAAATAATTTGACTTGTAATTTGACGTAATAAATAATTGGCTAAAATATAATTAAACTTGAAATTAATTGAATTAGAGATTTAATTGAGATTAAAAAATCTGACATATGATATAATTAGGCTTCATATGTAATACTACCTAGGATATAATGAGAAACATATAATGGGACTTAAGATATAATTATATTTAATAAATATTTTAGCTTGAATTTGACATATTTTGAATAAAGCATAGTATATAATTGAGCTTAATAAGTAATGGAACCTCATATATGATTGAACTTGATAAAATATTATACCTAAAATACAATTGAGACTAACGGTTAGTAAGACCTAACAATTCATTTGGTGTTATTAATTAAACTTAAGAATTAATTGGATCTGATAAAAAATTAGATTTAATACGTAATTTGATCTAATAAATAATTAGACTTAAATAAATGATCGTAAGAACTAAATTGACCTAATAAATAAATAATATAATATTTAATTGAGTTTAATAATTAATTGAGCATAAGACTTAACTGTGCTTAAAATTTACTTTGGCCTATGATTTAATTGACCTTATAAAAAAATTAAAGTCAATATATAATTAAGAGCTAGTCAAATTAAAGATATAATTAGGTCAATTAATTAATTGGATAGACTTAATTATGCTAACATGCATGAGCTCAAGAAATAATTCATCTTATAATTAGCCCAAATATAACTAGACTTGAAATTAATTAAACCTAAAAAAATTGGACATAGGATATAATTAGAATTGAAAACTGCTAAGGTGCATGCTAATCGTCCACCACTAAAGAATCTTTCATAACTTCCTCTCTTGCAAAATTTTCCAAGGTGCATATCAACTATACATCACATAACATCATGGGTTGAATCTGGTCACATAAACTCTATTATGTCTATTTCTTTTGATTGAAAAAGACTTGCCCTCAGGTTTCTAATATCTTTCTCAGCATGATGTGGATTTAAGTCAACAACATTGAATGTTAGGGAAACTTTATAATCAGATGGTAATTAAATCTCATAAGCATTTTTACTAATCCTTTTGAGCACCTTGAATGCATCACAGCCTTTGGTCTTAACTTCCTAAATTTTCTTTGCAGAAACCTCTCCTTCCTTAAATGAATCCAAACTAGATCACATTCTTTCAAGTCCACATGCTTTCGATGTTTATTGGCAACTTGCTTATAATTCCCAACATCTCCACTAAATTATTTTATTGTATGATGAGTAACCAAATCCAAAAGGATATGTAGGATTAGCACCATAAATAACTTCAAATGGACTCATACCTATGCTATGATACATGGAGTGGTTATAGGCAAACTTAATCTATGGAAGAATTAGATCCCATTGCTTAATGTTTTTGCCAGCATAACTTCTGAGCAAGTTCCCTAAGCTCCTCTATGTTACCTCCATTTATCCATTGGTTTGAGAATGATGGGAGCTACTGAAATTTAGTGAAGTACCCAAAAAAAAAATTGGCTTTGGAATATTGTGCAATAATCTCCTTGAAGTACAAGTGAGTAATATGAGATGCGTCATTTATTTTGTAGTAAGGAACAAAGTGAGATATCTTTGAAAGTTTGTTAATAACAATCATGATTGAATCCTTGTTGCTTTGTGTTCTTGACAATCTCATAATGATATCAAGACTCACACTCACATTCCCCTATGGAGCATTAGGCATTGGTAATGACTACAAACCAGAATTCTAGCCCTTTGTTTTAGCCAAATGACATACTTTGCATTGCTTTACAAATTTGTCCATATCTCTAAACATCTTTGACCAATAAAAAAATAGCTTGAACTAGAGCCAGAGTTTGTCTCTACCAAAATGTTCTCCCAAAACACCATCATAAGCTTCTACCAAAATTACTTATCTTAAAGAACAAGATGAAACACGCAATGCATGGGCTTTAAAAACAAACGCATTGAAGATAGAAAACTAGTTACAAAAACCTAATTTGCAATTTTAACATATCAAGCTGAAATAAACATCATGCTCACAGATATGGGTAGCCATAGTTCAGTTCAAACTAAGGGTGACCACAGTAAGGGTTAGGTTCGATTTTAGTTTCGAACTGTCAGTTCAAGGTTTATAATTAGTATGAACTGAAATCTGAACCGTTAAGCTACGGTTTTGGTTAAGGTTGGTTTGGATGTAATTTAGGTTTCGATTCATAAATGGTTTAGTTTAGGTACGGTTCATATTTTAATTATATATTTAATATTTTTTATTTTTATTATAAATTTTTGTTAAAATTAAAAATAAAAATAATCATATTTTTATTAAAATACATATTTTAAAACTAAAATTATTTTTAAAATTTTTAAAATTAATTTTTAATAATTTTTTAAATTAAAATTTTTAATTTTTAAAAAATTAATTTAATTAAAAATTAAACCACAACTGTTGGTTTCAATTCAAATTTACATGAATAATAACTAAACCATTTTTAAAATGGTTTCAGTTATGGTTTAAAAACCGAAACCGTTTATACCAATTTCGGTTTGGTTCAAAATTTAAAGGTTACAATTCAATTCACCGAGTTGAACCAAACCGTGGTCACCTTTAGTTGAAACCGATGGACCAAATCATAACCTTCATAACTTGAATAAGACCGGAGCTATTTATAACGATTTCAGTTTTGAATAGTAATTGAAACTATTTCAAATATGATTTTATTATGGTTCATGAAAAATTTAAATCAAAATCAAAATTTCTAGTTCGATTCCCGATTAAATTAATTAAAAAGATATAAAATAATGTAATTTTATAAATATATAAAATAATTTAATTTTAATATATATATGTATATATGAAGTGAGTTACCACTTGGTGACCTTATTTTTATTAAATAATTTTTTATTAAAATATGAGAGTAAAGTGAGCCTATTCTTAAATCAAATCTAAATCTAAATGACTTATGAATCGAAATTTGAACTGAAACCTATATCGCTTTTGAACTGAACCTAATTAGAACCGAAATTTAACTGTTCAAGTTTCGGTTCATCCTAATGTTGACTTAATTTGACTTAAGAACAAAGTCTACGATATAATTGAACTCAAACTATACTTGGACTTTATGCATAAATCGACTTCACAAATAATTGGGCCCAATAATCAATAATAAGGCTTTGGATACAACTAGGTCTATCACACATGAAACTATGAAATATTTTAGCATAAGAAAAAAATTATCCTAACATATGTTAATGGGCCTAAGAATTTATTGTACCATAATAATAATTGGACCTAATATGTAATTGTACTTAATAGTTAATTGAATTAGATAATTTGTTGCTCTAAATAATTAATTAGGTATAACATTTAATTTAGCCTAATCAAAGATTAGACTTGGGCCTAAGAATGAACTGAACCTAATAAATAATTAAGCCTATTGCATAATTGAGTCTAACAATTAATTGAACCTTAAGATTTGTTAGATATGAATAAATAGTTATGTCTAAAATATAATTGACTCTAAAATTTAATAGACCCTAAGATATAATTGGGTATAGTATGCTTGAACCTAATACAAAATCAAACTTATGAATAAATTGAGTCTAATATGATTCTATCCAAATTATAATTGAATTTAAGATATAAAGCATAATAATTAATTGAACCTAACATTTATTAATTAGTCTTAAAAAATAATTGCATCAAATGAATAATTGAGCTCAATGTGCAATTGAGCTTAACAATTCAATCAATCTATCAATTCGTTAAATTAAATAATTAATTGAGTCTAAAATTTCTTTGTATTTAATAAAAAAATTGGTTTAATATATAATTAAGCTCATTAAATTAATTGGGTCTAATGTATAATTACAACTAATAAAATATTGGACTTAAAAACTAAATGAGCTTAATAATTTATTGGACCTAGCAAACAATTTGGCCTAACATTTAAATAAGTCTAACAATTAACAGAGCCCAAGATTTAATTCAATCTAAGAATAATTGGGCTTGGTTAAAGTTCAACTTTGTAGATAATTGGATCTAATAAGTAATTAGGCCTAAAGATATTAGATCTTAATAATTAATTATCTAAGATATAATTGGGCTCAAGATGTAAATGAGTCTAACAATTAGTTAGGCCTAACAACTAATTGATCTTAATAGTTAATTAGGCCTAAGTTTTAACTTTAGAAAAAAGTTAATTACCCCTAAGATTTAAATCTAACAAAAATTAAGTTTAATATATGTTAGGTCTAATAAATAATTAAGTTTAATTTATAATTGGATAAATGACACTAATAAATAATTGATTCTAAAATATAACTGGATCTAAGATTTAATTGAGGAAAAAGTATAATTAGGTGTAGCATGCATGAACACCGTGCATAATTGAACTTAAGAATGTATTAAGTCCAAGATATAAGTGATCCCAAACTACAATTGAACTTACGATGTAAAAACTAATTAGATCTGATATTTAATTGGGTCAAGTAATTGAAGTTAACAACTAATTGTACCCATCAATTTATTGTGCTTAACAATTAATTATGATTAACATTTGATTGAGTTTAATAAAAAATGAATTTACTATAAAATTTGACTTAATAAATAATTGATAGTAATAATTTGGCCTACTACTTAAATTGGGCTAATAAAATATGAGCTTAAGATTTAATTGAATCTAATAATTAACTGGACTTAATAATTAGTTTGACTTAACATTTAATTGTGTTTGAACATTAATTAAGCCTAATATTTAATTAAGACTTATAAAAAATTTAGTTATTATATAATTAGACCAATGAAATAGATAGGCTCAAGATATAATTGGCTATATTAATTAATTTAATTGAATTAGTTTGGCTAACATCAATGACCTTATGAAATAATTTAATATATAATTTGGTCTAATAAATAATATCACCTAATTAGACCTAAAATTTGTTAGATCTCAAATTTAATTGGGCTTAAAAAATTGGGCATATAATATGACTAGATCTCAAATATAATTGGGCATACAATATCATGGGTCACATATAATTGAAGTTGAGATATAATTGAGCTTAATTAATAATTTGAATTAATATTTAATAAGTTTAATCACTAATTAGACCTATCATGCATGAACTCAATAGATAATTACACTTAGGAATGAATTGAAACTAACACAAAGTAATTGTCCCTATTATTTAATCAAGTATAAAAAATAATTAACTCTCTAGGTAATTAAGCCTAGCAGTTATTTGCATCTAACACTTCATTGGGTCTAACAATTCATTGGGTTTAACTGTTAATTGAGCTTAATAAAAATTTGCTTAGTATTTAATTTAGCCATGTAAATTTTTGGATTTAATATAAAAATGGTTTAGATAATGAGATGGACCTAAAAAGTAGTTAGATCTAAGATATAATTGAGCTCAACAACTAATTAGGTTAAAAAAATAATTGTACTTAAGAATTAGTTAGGCCAAAGAATTAATTGGGCCTAATAAAAGCTGAGGCTTAATATATGATTGATCCTAATAAATAATTAGGGTTAACATATTATTAAACCTAAAATTAAAATAGGCTTACTACATGATTGGTTTCAAATATAATTAGATCCAATAATTTATTAGATTTGAGATATAATTGCGTTCAATAATTAATTGGAGCTAACATGCGTAAGCCCAACAAATAGTTGGACTTAAAAATAAATTGAGTTTAAGATATAATTGAACTTAAACTATAATTGGACTTAGATATAATTGGATCTTATAAATAATTAGACCCGATAGATAATTAGGCCTACTAATATTAATAAGGTTGCTAATAAAAATTACTCGATCCAATAAATATTTTTTAATCAATTATTAAGCTTAATTATATCTTGAGCTAATACATGAGGCTTATGTATCAATTAAAAATTATTTATTAATCCTAATTATATATCAAATTTAATTATATTTGGCCAATTACATGTAAGGCCTAATTAAATCGTACATCATATTTTTTAGGTCCAATTAGACATTAGGTCTTATTAATTTCAAATTTAATTATATTTTAGGTCATATTATTTATTAAGCCTAATTATATGTCGATTTTTTTTTCTGTTCATACATGTTAGCTTCATTAATTTGATCTCATTAATCAATAAGCCGAATAATATCTTCAGCTCGATTATTTTTTAGGCATTATTATACAATAAACCTAATGTTTTATAAAGTTCAACTAATTTTTGGACACAATTAAATCCTAAGCATAATTAATTATTAAGGTCAATTAGTTATTAGGTCCACTTAATTGCTAGGCTTAATTAGATCTTATGCCTAATTATCTATTGGACCAATTTAGTTCCTATGCCTAATTATTTATAAAGGTCAATTATTTAATAAATGAAATTATATATTTAACTCAATTTTATATTATATCTAATCAAATCTTAGGGATTTTATTTTTAAGGTCTAATGAATTGATAGGTCCAATTAATTGTTTATGTCAATTATATATATAGCCAAATTAAATTATGGGCCAAATTAATAAATGTTGAATCTAATTAGTTACTATGATCAATTAATCCTTTTGTCTATTTATATCTTACGTTCAATTATAATTTGGGTCCAATTAATTGTTAATATCAATTACATATTTAGTCTAATTAATTTTTGGGTTTCATTAATAAATCTAAACCTAATTAATTATTAGGTTCAATTAATTTTTATGTGAAATTATATCTTATGTTCAATTATAATTTGATCTAATTAGATCTTAGACTTCATTATTTAGTGAGTTTATAAATGCCATGACAACTATATCTTAGGTCAAATTAAATGTTGGATCCAATTAATTCTTATCATCATTAAATCTCGAGCCTAATAAATTGTTGATGCTTATAAATTAATTCTTAAGCCTAATTGAATGTTAGTTCTTTAATTGTTATATTCAATTACATTTCATGCCAAGGCTCAGATATATTTTAGGCCCATTTATAATTTTTAAGCTTTAGGCTACTTAATTAATAGAGATTAATTGTTAGATCATAATTATTTACTAAGTCTAACAAATTATTAGGCTTAATTATATCTTAGGCATGATATTTTATTTAGCTCAATCACATATTAAGATTAGTTATCTATTAAGCTCAATTATAACCATCATACAACATCTTCTTATCATATTGTCAAGATTTACCCAACAACAAATGACAAGCATCCATAACCAAGGTCTACACTACAGTAAGTGATAAGCATCTATGGGAGCAACATTATACTGTACTTCAATTTTATCTTTCTTTCCAATACAAAATGAAACCAAGCATTTCTTATTTACCTCAATTTCACTCTCTTTTTGCAACCAGCACAATTGGTAAGGATTTTGATGTGGAATAGTGTGCAACTTGAGCTTTTGCACCATTTCCACGGATACCACATTCTCAAAACTGCCACTATCAATGATCACCAAATACAACTTGCCATGAGAAGTACATTTAATGTGAAACACATTCTTTCTCATCTACTTTCATCCCCAATTACTTGGACACTTTCATGTTATGTTGCACTATAATGGACATACCATGATTAGCATAGGTCATATTACACTATCACCATCATGCTCTAGATCATTGTTACCTTCATCTTCATCTTCTTTTTCATCACTAACATTCTTAACTAAAGTAACAATCCTTTTATTTAGGCAATAAGAAGCAATATGACCAAACAATGACATTTGAAACATTTTCTACCACATGATGTAGAAGAATTAGATATTTGCTTATTACCAGTAGATCTTTAACGCTTTCCTTGACCTTTTACACCACCTTACTTAGCAAAGGACACTTGGAATTAACTATCTCTTAGAATACAAAATTTAGAAATCTCAGATTTAGAACTATACCATGATCCCTTTTAAAACTTCATTCAATGATCAATATGGCTGAAGTTGAACCACTTTATAAATTTTATATTTTGGACCCCCTATGTATCTAGCAATGGTTTGCTTCTCTAGTTCAACAAGCTCCCCTTTAGCATCAAATTATGAAATTCTGCTGTATAATCCTTCACCACAAATTCCTTTTGTTTAAAATTATCGAGTTTGAGAAAGATATCTTGCCTAAAGTTATTGAGCAAGTACTTCACTTTGAAGTCCCTTTTTCTCTTATGTTCTTTTTGTCTTTTCAAATTCTCTCACCAAAAAGATGTATACTTTCTAAGTTTGAGTACAACCAACTTCACCTTCTTGTATTTTGGTGGTTCATAAAACTCAGATATTCTCTGCATCGTATTTAGCCAATCAAATATATATATATATATATATATATATATCAACATAGGTCTTACCTTCAAACTCTAGGATGTTAAATTTTGGGCTATGCATGCTTTATCATCATCTTGTTCTTTATACCTTGCATGGTATCTACCCAAGTCTCTTAGATGAGTTATGTCATCGTCAAAAAATCAAACTCTTGGCCTTCATTATCATGCTGATTATTACGTGCCCCGAGTTCCTCAATGATTGCATCCTTTTCATCTACTTTACGCTGTAATCTTTCTAGCTGCAACCTCAAAGGTAACATCATCACCATGGTTACTTCCTTCACTAGCAACTTCTTTTTCGTTCCATCTTTTCATGATCTTTATCCTGCTGCTCAGGTTACCAAACTGATACTGTGTCATTATGGAACAGTATTTAGAATGAAAATTATACAACTTCGTTGAAAATTTTGTTGGAAAAGCACAAGAACAAGTTCAAAGAGATTTGAATAAAATTGGAATAAAAGGCTCACCATCGAGTTTAATATCAAAGGGATACAAAAAGTCACAATTCAAAGGATAATAAACAAGGATACACGGACCTCACAACTCAGGACTTAAAAAGGTACACAGATGAACACCACCCTAAGAGATAGAGAGTCCTAACCAAAGAGATACAAAGCTAAAAGAAGAACTCAAAGAGATTTTGCAAATGCAATCCAAATCTAAACTCCTTTCTAAGTCTAAAGCGTGAAAATATATACTAGTGCATGGGGTCTAGGATTTAACAATTATGATATAGGGTCTATTACTTACAAATTAGGGACTACGGTCTAAGAATTCAGGTTTAGGGTTTGGAAATTAGGATATAGGGTTTATTGCTTACAAATTAAAGGTTTAAGGTCTAGGGTCCAAGTTTTTGGTTCTAGGGTTGTAGGATTTTAAGTTCTTGGGTCTATGGTCTAGAATTTTAGGTTCAATGGTATAAGGTTTTATGGTTTTATGATTTTAAAGATTTAGGACCTGGGATCTAAGGTCTACAATGTAGGGTCTAGCATTTTTGGTTTATGTTTTCAACATTTTAGGTCTAGATTTTTTGGGTTTAGGGTCTAAGGTCTACATTTTAAATTCTAAGATTTCAAGATTTAGGGTATAGTGTTTAGGTTTCTAAGGTATTGGGTTTGAATCAAGGCTTAGGGTGTAGGCTCAACCTTCTAGTTTTTTGGTTTAACGATTTTAGGGTCCAGGGCTTTAAGATTTTATGATTTTAGGGTTTTAGATCATGGTCTAGGATCTAGGGTATAGATTTCTAAGGTCATGCTCTAGAGTCTATAATCTAGGCTAAGTTTTAGGTTTTAGGATTTAACACCTAGGGTCTAAGGTCATGGTATCGTGTTTTAGGGTCTAAGGTTTAAAGTCTAGGGCTTCAAGATCTAGGATCTAGGGCTTTAGGATGTCACGTCCAATGTTTTAGGCTTTTAAGGTCTAAGATTTATGGTTTTAGAAACTAAGGTCTAGTTTTCAAAGGTTTTACGGTCAAGAGTCTGGGGTCTAAGACCTAGGATTTTAGTGTTTTTAAGTTTCAGGTTTGAAGGTCTGCCTTCTAGGGTTTTAAGGTGTAGGGTCTATGATTTACGGCATAGGGTCTAGTATTTAGCATACATGTGTCACTTTTTGGGTCTTTCCTTTTATCTTTGTCTCTCTTTAGTTGGAAGCCTTTGAGCTATCAGAAACATCTTCTTATCTCTCGCACTGATGCTCATCTGTAACCCTTTGAGTGATGAGTTATAAGATTTCTTTATTTGTGTTTATTGTCCTTAGAGTGATAATTTTTTTTGTATCTATTGGGTATTGAACTTGGTGGTGAGCTTCTTTTTCCTCATTTTCATTCAAATCTCTTCAAACTTGTGCTTATAATTTTCAACAAAATTTTTTAGCATAGTCTATTATTTTTGTTCCAAAATTTGTTGCATCACAACACGATATCACCATGGGCATTACAACTTAACCTTTCGACCTTAAACCCTAAAAACTTAAACTTTGAACCTTTAACTCTTACAACCTAAAACCTACACTTAAGGTCATAAAACTCTAGATCTTTAACCATTTAACTCTAGAATCTAGACCCTAAAACAACAATGCTATAGACTTTAGACCCTAGATCCTAAACTATAGACCCTACAACTTAGATCCTACACCTTAGAGTCTAAATCAAAGACTCTCAATAATTGACAGAGGTGCCAATATTACCACATTCAGCCCATGATGCTATATGATGGACAGTTGGTATTCACCTTGAAGATTTTCTATAAAGGAGGTTATGAAAGCTTCTTCAATGGTGAAAAGTTGGTATACACCTTAGTAATCTTCATGAAAGATTTATTTCAATTTACTAACTTTATTTTTTGTCAAACAAATGCATTAAATAATTTAATTATCAGTAAAAACTTAATGACTATCAAAATCTTAATGCATGGAGGGTTGTCCCATGTACTAATATTGATTTTCATGCTTTAGACTTTAAAGGAAGATTAGATTTTAGTTGTATGTCCAAAAACTCTGAGTTTGCTCTTTTATCTCTGTATCTCTTTGGTTGAGAGCCATTGAGTGGTTAGAAACATCTTAGTATCCCTTTGAATGGTGAGTTGTGAGGCTTATGTATCCTTGTTCATTATTCTTAAGGTAGTAATTTTCTACATCCCTTTGGTATTAAACTTAATGGTGAGCTTTTGATCTTCTATTTTCACTCAATTCTATTCAAACTTGTGCTTTTACTCTCCAAACAAATTTCTAAGAAAAGTTACATCATTTTGATTCCTACCATTTCTTCGAAATATAGTACTAATGTTGTATGAGAGCATAAGGTTAGAGATCATGACAAGACGAAATGGAAAAGAAGTTGCTAGTCAAGGGAGTATCTATGGTGATGATGTCACTTTTGAGGTTGCAGCTTGCAGCTTAAAAGATTGCAACGCAAATTAGATGAAAAGGATGCAATCATTGAGGAATTTAGGGGACATAATAATTAGCAAGATAATGAAGCTCAAGAGTTTGATTATGATAATTACATGACTCACTTGAGAGATTTGGGTAGATATTGTCCAATGTATAAAGAGCAAGATGAATACCAAAACAATTATAGCCCAAAGTTAGACATCCCAAAGTTTAAAGGTGAAATCTATGTTGATGATTTTATTGATTGGCTTAATATAGTGAAAAGAATATTTGAGTTTTATGGCTCATCAAAATACAAGAAGGTAAAGTTGATTGCATTTAAACTTGCAAAGAAGGCATCTTTTTGGTGGAAGAATCCAAAAAAATAAAGAGAACGTAAGGGAAAGAATAAGATTATGACATAGAAAAAGATGAAAATGAAGTACTTGCCTGACAATTATATGCAAGATGTCTTTCTCAAAATCAATAATTTTAAGCAAAAGGTGCTTATCATAGAGGAATACAATGCAAAATTTGATAACTTGATGCTAAATGGAGAGCTTATAAAACCAAAGGAGCGAGCCATTGCTAGATACCTTAGGTCTAAAATACGATGTTTCTAAAGTGATTTAACTTCAACCATATTAGTTATTGAAAAGATGTGTGCAAGTTGGCTTTGAAAGTTGAGAAGCAACAGAAGTTTGAAAAGGGATCATGGTATGACTCCAAAGATGTGTATTCCAATAGAGTTAATTTCAAGCCTACTATTTAAAGTAAAGTGATGTCAAAGCTGCAAGAAAACGATGAAAGATTTGCTACAAATGTCATGGTTTCAGGCATTGCTTTTGATTCTCTAAATAGAGGAATTGTTACTTTAGTGGAAAATTATAGTGATGGAGAAGAAGATGAAAGTGATAATGATCCAGAACATCACGGTGATGAGGAAGAGATAACCTATGCAGATCATCTTATGTCCATCATAGTGCAACATAACTTGAAAGTATTATTTTCTATAGAATTATAAAGATGAAGTATGGTATGATGTTGCTTCTATAGATGCTTGTTATTTGTTGCTGGGTAGACCTTGACAATATGATAGAAGGGTATTATATGATGGTTATTTATTCCTTCACGATAAATGATAAAGAGATTGTTTTACTCCATGGCGAATAACTGAAACAAATCTAGCCAAAAAAAAAAAACAGTAGTGTTGTTATGTCTTACGGTGAATTTAGGGTTGAATTAGGAAGAAGTGGAGTTGTTTTTGCTGTCGTGGTTACAGAGAAGAATGCACAGCATAATGAACCACTAAAATTCATGAAACCCATTCTCAATGAGTTTCAAGATGTTATCTTGGAGGAGATTCCACATGGCTTTCCACCTTCTGGGGACATTCAACATCACATTGACCTTATTCCAAGGGACTGATCTTCCAAATAAAGTAGCCTACAAAATAAGTCCTAAAGAGCATGAAGAGTTTCGGAGGCAAGTTGATGAGTTGGTGCGAAAAGAATTGACTTGAGAGAGCATGTGTCCATGTGTTGCTCCCGCCTTATTGGTGCCTAAGAAGGATGGTTCTTGGATGATGTGTGTGGATAGCTATATTTTCAACAAAATCACAATTGATTACTAATTTCCAATTCCAATATTAGATAATTTACTTGATCAATTTGTGGTGCATCTATTTTCTCTGAAATTGATTTGAAAAATGGATACCATCAAATTAGAATGAAGCCTGAAGATAAATGGAAGACAACATTTAAAACAAGAAATGGTTATGCCATTTTGATTGTCTAACACTCCTAACAGTTTCATGCAATTATAAATCACATACTTAAGTCATGCATTGGTTCTTCTATTGTGGTTTTCTTTGATGATGTATTGGTATGCAATAAAAACAAAGAAGAGCATATGGATCATTTTACGTGGCTGTTTTTTATTTTAAGGGAGTAAAAACTTTATGATAATTTTGGAAAGTGTGAATTCTTTACTCCTAGTGTCGTGTTTCTGAGGTAAGTTATTTTAAGATAAAGAATTATGATGGATCAAAGTAAGGCAAAGGCTTCACAATTGGCCAACAATTACTTTTTTGCATGATGTTCGAAGTTTCCATGGGTTGACTTCTTTTTACATACAATTCATTTAGAAGCTTCAGTTCTATCGTTGCTCCCATCATCGAAAGCTTGAAAAGTGACAAGTTCAAGTGGATAGTGAGAGATGATGCTTTTGTGTTGTTGAAAAGAAAAGGGATAGAGACTCTTATTTTAATTCTTCTTAACTTTATCAAGGTGTTTGAGGTTGAATTTAATGCTTTTAACATTGGTATTGGCGTTGTTTTAAGTCAAAAAGGAGAGCTTGTTGTCTTTTTAATGAAAAGCTTAATGATTACTTAAAAAAGTATTCTGCTTATGACAATTAGTTCTATGCGATTTATAGAGCTTTGTACCATTAGAGTCAATTCCTAAAAAAGTATTATGCTTATGACAATTAGTTCTATGCGATTTATAGAGCTCTGTACCATTAAAGTCAATTCCTTTATGTAAAGCCTTTTGTTCTTTATTCTGATCATAAAGCATTGAAGTTCATCAATTACAAGAATAAGTTAAATAAGAGACATACAACTTGGATTGAGTACTTGCAATCTTATAACTTTACCATCAAGCACAAATTCGATGTTCCAAAAATTGTTGCGGATGCATTAAGTAGAAAGCATTCTCTTTTATCAACCATGGAGGTTAAAGTGGTGGGATTCGATGCTTTCAAGGATTTCTATGAGCATGATATTGATTCAGTTCAATATGATAGAATTGCAAATTAGGTTCTTATAAACAATTTTCATCTTCGATGGCTTTCTCTTCAAGGCTAATGCATTGTGTGTTCCATCTTATTCTCTAAGACAAGTGATTTCAGTAGAAGCTCTTGGTGATGTTTTGGGAAGACACTTTAATAGAGACAAAAGTTTGGCTCTAGTTCAAGCTAATTTCTATTGGCCAAGGATGTTTAGAGATGTGGACTGATTTGTAAAGCAATGTAGAGTATGTCATTTGGCTAAAATGAAGGGTCAAAATTTAGGTTTGTACATTCCATTACCAATACCTAATGCTGCATGGGAAGATGTGAGTCTTGATTTTGTAATGGGATTGCAAAACACAAAGGAATAAGAATTCAATCATGGTTACTATTGATTGGTTCTTGAAAATGTCCATTTTGTTTCTTGTAGACAAATGATGCATCTCATATTGCTAATTTGTATTTAAAAGAGATTGTAAAGTTGCATGATAATTCAAACATGATTGTTTTCTATCAAGATTCAAAATTGCCCATTTTTTGGAGAACAGGTTTTCGCAAGAAAAATTTGGAAAATTAAAACTAAAGGTTGATGGTTCATTCAAGGTGCTCAGGATGACTGATAAAAATGCTTACGAGATTGAGTTATCAATTGATTATGGGGTTTTCCCAACATTTAATGTGGCTAACTTAAGTTCATATCATGCTAAGAGAGACTTTGGAGACTTAAGAATAAGTCTTTTTCAATTAGGAAAAATTGACACAAGAGTGGTTATGTTATCACATTTAGCCCATGATACTATGTGAAGCATAGTTGGCATGCACTTGGATGATTTTCTAGAGAAAAGGTTATTGAAGCTTCTTTACTGATTGATAGTTTGCCTGCACCTTAGCAATCTTCAAAAGAGATTTATTTTAGTCTATTAGCATTAAATGGTTTAGTTACAAGTAAAAACTTGATGATTTTTGAAATCTTAATACATGGAGGGTTATTTCATGCACTTGTATTTATTTTCATACTTTAAACTTAGAAGGAAGGTTAGACTTTTGTTATATGTCCTATTTGAGTTCTCTCTTTAATCTCTATGCCTCATCAATTGAGAGCCATTAAGTAGTGAGAAACATCTATGTCTTATGGGATGATATTTGTTTATATCCTTTTGAGTGGTGAGTTATGAGATTTTTGTATCTTTATTCACTATCCTTAGGGTGGTGATTTACTGTGTCCTTTTGGTATTAAACTTGCTGATGAGCCTTTCATCCGTTATTTTCATTCAAATCTATTCAAACTTGTGCTTATAATTTCTAAACTTGTAATTGTACTCTCTACACATAATTTTCAACAAAGTTACATCATTTTCATTCTCAATACCGTTCCTCTAAAATACGGTATCATCTTTGACCCTAAATACTAAATCCTAAGCCTCAGACCTTAGAACCTAAATCGTAGATCTTAGGCCCTACCTTCTAAAACCCAAATCAAACGCTTTAGAACCTTTACCCTAAAACTTTAAAACCCAATACCTAAGATTCTAGACCTTTACAATCGTAAAACCCTACACCGTAGAACTTAAAATCCTAAAACTTTAACCTTATAGCCAACACCTTGAAACTTCAAGCCTATACCCTAGGCCCTAGACCTTAGATCCTAGACTCTATGCCTTGAACCCATGACCCATGACCTTAGACCTTAAATCGTAGTCTTTAAACCTAAAACCTTACACGTTACACTCAAGATCCTAAAACCCTACACATTACACCCAAGATTCTCAATTTTAAAACTTAAAACCTATACCCTAGTCTTAAGACCCTAGACCTTAGAGACCTCAATCATAAGACCTTTGACCCTAAAATACTTAAGCATAGACGCTAGAACACTAATTCATAGATAACACACCCAAGGCCTAGACCTTAAAACCTAAACCCTAAGCCCAAAACTCCTATAAGCTTGACCTTAAACCATGGACCTTTTACCTTCAACCTAGACCCTAGATCCTAAATCCTAGAACCTGAACCCTAGACCCTAAAACCAAGACCTAGTTCTTTCACACTAAATCTTAGGCTCTCTACCTTAAAACCTAGACATTAAACCTTAGACCCTAGAACCTAAATTCTATACTCTAGATCCTAACTCATGGATATTCTAGCCCCAATTCTTAAACTTTATTTCATAAAGCCTAGGACACTAAACCTTAGACCCTAACTCTAAGCCTAAAATGTTGCCCTAAACCTCATACCCTAAACTCGAAAACCATAGATCCCAAACCATAATCCAAAGACCAAAGACCTTAAACCCTTAATCCTAGACCCTTAAACTCAAGATCCAAGGCACTAAACCCATCAACCCAGACCATAGATAATTAAACCACAAACCTAAGACCATATCATCCTATATTCTAGACCATAAACTAGGACCCAAGACAATATAGGCCTTAGGCCTTGACCCTAAATCCTCGACCCTATACCATTTACCCTAGACATTAAATCCTTAACCCTAAGCTATAGACCCTAGACACTAGACGATTGACCTAAGCCGTGGACCTTGGACTAAAGCTATGGACCAAGATCCTAAAAGCCAGAACCCTAGACATTAAACCCAAGACCCTAGTTCCTAAACCCTAGAACCAAAAACCTTAGACCAAAAACCAGACCCTACACCCAAAATAGTAGAACTTAGACCCTAAAATACTAGACCCTACACCCTAAAATGTAGATCCAGAACCCTTGACCCTAAACTTTAACCCCTAGACTCTACACTCTAAGCCCTATACTGTAAATCTTAGACCTTAGACCTCAAACTCTAGACCTTAGAACTTAAACTCTAAAATCTAGACCTTAACACCTCAACCCTAACACCATATATCTAAAGACTCAAGACCCCTAGAACCTTGATCACAAACTAGACCATGGAACCTATAGCCATTACCATAGACCCTGGACCTTAGGCCATAAAACCCTAAGACCCTAAAATCTGCACTTTGGACTGACGACCTTGAACATTAGACCTAAACCATAAAACATTGAAACTTTAAAAACCGCGAAACTTAAGACCTTAGACCCTAAAATCTAGATCCTGCACCATAATTCATCAACCCTAGAACTATAGAACCCAAAGACCTTAAAACCTATACCCTATATCTTAGAGCCTAGCCTGTAGACCTTTAAACCCTAGATTGAAGTCCTTAAAACCGTAAGACCTTAAAACATAAAACATAAACCCTAGAACCAAGATCCTATATTCTAAATTTTGGACACTAAACCCAAAACACTAAACCTCAATCTTAAAATCATAAAAACCTAGATCGTAGGCACAAAAACCTTGAGACACTAGATCATAAAATCTAGATGTAGGGTTTAGCAGTTATGGTTTAAGGCTGAGCATTTAGGGTTTATGTTTCAGATTTTAACATTTAGGAGTTTAAGTGTATTGGTTGACATTTAAAGTTTAGTGGCTAAGCTTTAGGGTTTATGGGTTATAAGTTATTATTTAAGGTTTAAGTTTTAGGATTTAGTGTTTAGAGTTTAATGTTTAATGTTTGGCTGTACTGTTTAGATGTTAAGGTTTATGATTTAGGAGTTATTGATTATAGTTTAAGGTTTGGTGCTTTGTGTTTAAGGTTAAGCATTTGGGAGTTTCGGCTTAGGTGTTAGAGTTAAGGGTTTAGGATTTAAAGATAAGGGATTTGGGTTTTAGGCTTAGGATTTAAGGTATAAGGTTTATCGATTACAGTTTAGGATTTAAAGTATAAGGTTCAAGGCTTTAGGTGTAGGGCTGAGTGTTTAAGGGTTGTCATTTTGGGTTTTGGGTTTTATTGTTAAGGTTTACTAATTAGAAGTTAGGGTTTAAGGATTATGATTTACAGGTTAGGGGTCAAGGTTTTGGATTAAAGGTTAAAGGGTTAGGGTTTTGAGTTCAGAGTTTGGTGGTTAAGGTGTAGGAGTTAAGAGTTTGGGTCTAGGATTTACAATTTAAAGTCAAGGTTTGGGTTAAGGGTAAATGGATTAGGCTTAATGTCAAGGGCTTAGGGATTATGGTTCATCGGTTTAAGGTTAGGGGTTTAGGATATTCCGATTTAGGGTTTAGTGGCTAGGTCTTAGAGTTTAGGGCTTAGGAGTTAATGTTTAGGGTTCAGGGATAAGGGGTTAAGGTTTGTGTTTAGGCTTTGTGGTTTAGTGTTTGAGATTTAAAGTTCAAGGATTAGTGTTTAGTGGTTATGGTATTCGATTTAGGGTTTAATTGTTAGTATTTAGAGTTTAAGGGTTTCAGCTTAGTGTTAATGGTTCAGGGGTTAAGGTTAGGATTTAAGTGTTTAGAGTTTGAGTTTAAGGTTTAAGGGTCAAAGCTTTCGGATTTAGGGAAACGATTTAGGTGTTTGGTGTTAAGGTTTATGGGTTAGGGTTTATGCTTTAAAGTTTATGTTTAAGGGCTTAGAGAATAGGTTTTAAGGTTTAGGGGTTTAGGTTTAAGTTTTAGGGTTTAAGGTTTAAACTTTAGAATTCACGATTTCTAAGTTATGATTTATGGTTTTGTATTTAGGGTTTAGGACCAACAAGTTAAGGGTTATTATATAGGATTTAGGAATTTGCTTTTAAAGTTTGGAGTTTAGGGTTTTGAAATTTGTGTTTAGGGTTAAGGTTTTAGGGTTGTTTAGAGTTTAGGATTTGAAGTTCAATATTTAAGATTTATGGTTTAAGGATTCAGGATTTTGGGTTAGGGTTTAGGTAAAAGTGTAAATGGTTTAGGGTTTAGGGGTTAGGGTTTAAGTTAAGAGTTAAGTGGTTTAAGGGTTCAAGGTTAGGGTTGAGGTTAGAGTTAAGGTTTAAGGTCAAGGTTTATGGGTTAGGATTTAAGGTCTAATATTTAGGGTTCATGGTTTATTGATTAATTTGGAGGGTTTAGGGTCAAGGTGAAAACGTTGGGGTTAAGGGTTTAATGTTACAGTTTATGGTTTAACATCGAAGTTTAAGGTTAACATGTAGGCACTAAGATTTAGGTTTTAAGGTTTAAGGTTTAGGTTTTAGGATTTAAAATTTAGGGGTTTAGGGCTTAGGTTTTGGGGCTAGTAGTTAAAGGATTATGGTTTAGGGGTTACAAGTTTTAGGGTTTACGTTTAGTATATACAATTTAAAGTGTTGGGGTTCGAGTTTAGGGTTGAGGTATAGGGTTTGGGTTTAAGTTTTAAGCATTAGGCTTACAGGTTTACAGGTTAGGGTTTAGGATTTTATGGCTTAAAGTTTATAGTTTAGGGTTAGGATTTACTGTTTAGAATTTATGGTTTACGAGTTAAGGTTAAGGATGTAGGGCTTATGGTTCTGGTTTAGGATTTTAGGTCTATGGTTTGTAATTCTTGAGGTTAGGGCTTAGGGTTTTTGATTTACAATTTCGTTTAGCAACTTGAGTTTAAGTCACGGTTTACGATTTCTAGTTTAAAATTTGGAGAATAGGGTTTTGGATTTTGCAATTTGGGTTTAAAGGTTGAGATTTTACGGTTTTATGGTTTAAAGATTAAAGTTTATGGATTAGTGGCTGAGATTAGGGTTTAAGTGTTTGAGTTTAGAGTTTTGGGGTTAGGGATTAAGGTTTAAGAATTCAAGTTTAGGGTTTTAGAGTTAGGGTTTGAGAGTTAGTGGTTAGGGGTTACGATTTACTATGTAGGGTTTGACGTTAAGGATTTGGGTTTAGGCTTAAAGGGTTTGTGTTTAGGTTTAAGCTTTAAGGCTTAAGATTTAGTCTTTTAGGTTTAAGAGTTTGAGTTAAGGTTTAGTGTGTTCGGTTTAGAGTTTGAAGTTTAGAGTTTAGGGTTCAAGGTTTCAAGATTATGGATTAAGAGTTTTAGTTTATGGTTCAAGGGATCGGATTTAGGGATTTTGTTTTAAGATTTAGGGGTTAAGTGATGCAATAATTGGCGTTTGAATTTATATGAAAAGGTATAATAGTATAACCAAAATTTTGCACAATTAAATGAAGTTTATGTAAGAACCTGAAAAATGATTTACCTCTTAAGCATAGACTCCACCTTGATCACCACCTAAGAAATATTTGACAATTGTAAACCATTATAATAAGAAAAGTTTTTAAGTATATATGAGAGCATAATGGTCTCTTAATCCTTCTAAAAAAATTAACTACATTTTCTTTGACTTCCTTACCTATTATCCAATTTCCTTATGTATCATTCTTCTTCAAAATCACTTATCCTCAAATCATAATCTCTTTCAAATCTCACATCATTTCTTTTATCCAAAAAAATGCAAACTAGCAACTCCTTAAGAACAAAACAGGAATCTACAACCAAAAAAACCATTTTACAACTCGATGCATCATCTACATCAACTTTTTCCTCTTTTTTTTTATAGTGCAAATCTAAGGAGACAAAACTAAAAATATATTATCGAAATCAATCCAATTCATGTACATAAATTCATTCACATACATTATAGATTTCTTCAAAAAAGAAATCTATAATGTGTTACTCAAGACAATGTAAAGTCATCCTTAGGTCCTTGATGGTCGACACAGTAATATGGTAGTCTCCACTGCAATCATAACTTACAGAGAGATGAGAGAGATATTATCGATGGATCAAAAGAATAACTAACCTTGTAGTGGGTGTTTGTGGTGATGGACGTGAAGAAGTCTTAACATAATGGTGGTAAGTTGATGATTAGGGACGGGATTGGAAGAAAACGCATATTCTCAATCATTTTTTGTTTTTATCTGAGTTTAAGAGATACTTGGTGTCATTGTGATTGAGAAAAATGGGCACTGTATATGAGAAAGAAAAATATCTTATCGTGTTTTTTATATAAATAAAAAATGGTTATATAATAAGAGAAAGAAAGAATTGCTCTTTGATATTTTTTTTAATTTATATTAAGTTGATGTTACTTGATAATTAGTATTTATTTTTAAAAATATATTGATGAACCAAACCACACTGCATTTTGTAGTGCAATTTTTAGTCTAATTTATATTATTTAGATCAAAACGCATGGTTAGAAATAATCGTTAAATCAAATCAATGGTTTGATTTACCAAAAAAAAAGTACAAACCGACCAAACCACACCTGAACACCTCTAATAAAGAAAGACCATTTTTAATTACTTTATTTCGTATTTTTTTTTAATTTTTTTTAAATATTTTGGTTTTTAAATTTTCATGTAGTTTTCTATTTTATCACTTTTTATTTTTAATTTTTTTTATTTCTCTTTACTATTAATTTTTTATTATTGTTCATTATTTTTGAATTTTTGAATTTTATTTTACTAAACTTTTTATATTCTATTTAACATTTTATTTTTATTTTAATTATTTTTATTGTAATTATAATTTTTTATTATTGACATTATCTTTATTATTATTATTATTATTATTATTATCAATTTTATCATCATCATCATTTTGATTGTTATTATTATTATTATTATTATTATTATTATTATTATTATTATTAGTTGTATTATTATTATTTTCAACAACGAGTAAATTTGAATTTGAATTCTTAAGAACAATTTTAAACAAACGTGAAGAAATATGAAACAAAAAAAGTCAAAAATATTTTAGTATCAAAAATATATATTTTTGAAATATCACGAAAATAATTTTACTACTCAAAAAATTCTAATTTTTTTTATAGTAGCTTGAATATTTATTTCATTTCTTGTAAATTTTCAAAACAAAGTTTGTTGTATAATATCTTCTATTTAAATAATTTATTTTAAAAAATTAAGATAATGTCTAATTTTGACTAAATTAAAAAATTCATATGTAAAGTTGATAAAAAATACAAAACTTGATTAAAAATTCCCGTTATTAATTAAATAAGTCCACTTATTATTTGGTCAAATTAGATATATAATCTAATTTTTTATTTGATCCAATCAATTCTTAGGCCTAATTAATAACATCAAATAAATTACTAGGTCTAACTAATTGTTACTCTTATTTATATGTTCAACCTAATTAAATGTTAGATGCAATTAATTCTTGTGTCAATAAATATATGTTAGGCCTAGATAATTATTTAATCCAATTAATTATTATTCTCAGTTATATGTTCAATTGAATTATATTTGGTTTTAATTTATTTGTAGACCCAATTATGTGGTGAATCAATGATGTATATGATGCCCAATTAAATCTTAGACCTAGTTAATTCTTATTAACAATTAAATGGTGAGCATAATAATTTTCTTGGTTTAATTAATTATTATATTATTAATTGTTAAGTTTAATTACATTTCAAATCAAATTATATCTTAAATCGAGTTAGTTATTGGGCTTAAATATATTTAAGGCTCCATTATACACGAAACCTAACCTTTTTTGGGGCCTAATTTAGATATTAGATCTAACTAGTTTTAAGAAAAATTAAATCTTCAACATAATTAATTCTTAGATTCAATTAATTGTTAGGGCAAAATTATTTGTTTCAATTATTTATTAAGCTCAATGAAATCTTAGATCTAACATTTTATCAAGTTTAATATATACGAAGCCCAATTATTTGTTAAGCTCAGTTATATATTATGCATTTTTTTGGGCTAAACTCAATCATATCTATTACTCAATTAGTTATTTAACCTAACGAATTGTTAGACTGAATGAATTGTTAGGTCAAATTAATCATTAAGCTCAATTACACATTAAGATCATATTTATTAAAACCATTTAGTTCTTAGACATAATTATATACTAAGCTCAATTTCTTTAATTTTGATCAAAGTTGTTGTTAGGCTGAATTACATATTAAGCCTACTAATTTTTGGGTTCAACTAATTTAGTTGAACTAATTAATTATATCTTAGATTTAATTAATTATTCGACCTATTATATATTAAGTCGAAGTATTTATTAAGTCCATTAATCTTAAGCCTAATTAATTATTAAGCTCAATATATTATTACACCTAATTAATTATTTAGGTTCAATTATATCTTAGGCCTAATTCGTTTTGAAACGTAATTATTTCTTATGTTCATACACAAAATTATTAGACCCAATAAATATTATGCCCGATTAGTTATTAGGTTGAATTATATTTAGGACTTATTCATGTCGAATTAAGTGTCGAATTAAGTATCAAATTAAATTAATTTATGAGGTCTAATCATATCTCATGTCCAATTATGTGTTTCATTATATCATAGGTATAATTATATATGAATTCTACTTATATTATACATCAGTTTTTTTAAGTTTAATTAAATCTCATGCCCAATTAATTTTAGGTTTGATTATTTCTTAATTAATTATTTATAAAGCCCAAATTACACGTCAAATTATTGATTAGGTTGATACATATTAGCCTTACTATTTTTGTTCCATTAATTGGCCAAATTATATCTATATGCCTACCATTTCTGAAATCTAATTATATACTAAACACAATTTTTTTATAAAATTCAACTAATTATCAAACATAATTAAATTTTAGACTTAATTAATTATTTATTTGATCGATTTAGTTCTTATGTCTAATTATACTAAAGCCAATTATTTATCATGTTAAATTATATATTAATCTTATTTTTATCATATCTAATTAAGTCATAAGACTAATTAAATATAAGACCTAATGAATTGCTTGGTTCAATTAATTATTCAATTGCATATTTGATCTAATTAAATATTAGATCAAATTAATTTTTAGATTCAATTAATTTTCGATCACTTATTAGGTCCAATTAATAAAAGTTAAGCCCAACCCCTTATTAGGACCAATTAATTTTTATATTCAATTATATCTTAAGTTGGATAATTATTTGGGTCTTATAATTTTTTAGGCTTAACTCATTCCTAACTTCAATTATGTTTTGGGTTCATGCATGTTATGCCCAATTATATCCTTGGCTCATGCACATTATGTCTAATTATATCATTAATTCATGCAAGTTAACTCTAAATAAATCTTGGACCTAATTACATTTTAGACCCAATTGTTTATTAGTCTTATTTTGTTCTTAGTCCAAATTATATATTAAATCTAGTTATTTATGAAGCCTAATTATATATTAAGCTTAATTTTTTATTAGGCTCAATTAATTTTTAGTCAGAATTAAATTTTCAACTCAATTAATTATTAAATTGAATTCATTGGTCAACCACTCTAATTATGAGGTCATTGTTAGGCTTCATTACATCTCAAGCTCAATTATATCTTTGACAAATTTAATTACTAGGCTCAAATATTTTTTTAAGCTTAATTATTATTAGACCTAATTTTAAGTTCAATATTTTACTAATCTCATTTATGTAGTTAAGCTTAATTATATATTAAGTTCATTTATTCATTAAGTTCTACTATATATATATTAAGCCTAATGTTTTATTAAACCCAATTGAATCCTAGTGTTAATTAATCTTTTAGGGTAATGAATTGTTAAGCTTGATAAATTATTTTGGCCAATTAATTATTAGACTCATTTTGTTGTTAAGCCAAATTAGATATTATGCTTAATTTTTTATTAGACTCAATTAAAAATTAGACCTAATTAATTTTTTAACATAATAAATTGTTTGGTTCAATTAATTTGATTTAAAATATAATTGAGTATTGTAATTAATTGAGCTTAGCATACATGAGCCCTACAAATAATTAGACCTAAGAACTGAGCCTACGATATAATTGGACCTAACTATAATTGAACTCTAAGCCTAAATCAACTTTATAAATAATAGAGTTTAAGGTACAATTGGGTCTATCATACACGAAACAAAGAAATAAGTCAGCCTAAGAAAAAGTTTGCCTGGCATATATTAATGGATCTAAAACTTTATTGTATTATAATAATCATTCGGCCTAATATGTAATTGTGCTTAATAGCTAATTGGATTAGGTAATTTATTCCTTTAAGTAGTTAATTAGGTATAATATTTAATTGATCCTAATAAAAAATTAGAACTAGGCCTAAGAACAAAATGGACCTAATAAATAATTGAGACCATTACATAATTGAGCCTAACAATTAATTGGACCTCAAGACTATTACACCTAAAAAATGAGTCTAAAAAATTAATTAAGCTTAAGAAATTATTAGATTTAATAAAAAAAATTAGCTTCATACAAAATTAAGTTAATAAATAAGATATAATCGAGTTTAACAATTATTGGGCTTAATAATGAATTAGGCCTAGATTTGTACTTAAGAGTTAATTAGTCCTCAGGTTTAACTAGACCTAATAAGGAATTGGGTTCAATGTATAATTCATCATAATAAATAATTAAGTTTAAGAACGAGATGACATTAATACATAATCGAGTCTAAAATATAACTAGCCATACATTAATATGATTTAAGATATAACTAGATTAATAATTAATTAGGCTTAATGTGCATGAGTTTAATAAATAATTGGACCAAAGAACAAATTGGGTGTGAGACATAATTAGATCCATATTTTCATTACACTTAATATAATTGAACCCAATAGATAATTTTGCTTAATAATAATCAATAGTGCTTAAAATATAGTTGGGTATATCATGCATGAAATTGAGAAATACTTCAATCACTAAAAAAAAAAAAGAAAGTGGAGTCTAACAGTTAATTGAACTAAATTTGTAATTGGACCTAAGATCTAATTGAGCCTAATAAAAAATTAACCTTAATAAATAATTAAACCTAAAAATTAAATAGACCTTATAAATAATTGAGTCTAATGTGCAGTTAAGCATAACAAGTAATTAGACCTAACTATACATGAAGTTTAACAATTCATTGGGTTAAATAGTTGATTAAGTTTGAGATTTTATTAGATTTAACAAAAAATTATGCTTAATCTAATTAAGCTTAGTAAATAATTAGATTTAATATATAATTAGATCAAATAAAATATTAAACCTAATATTTCAGTTGAATAAATAATTAAACCTAACAAATATTTAGCCTAACAATTAATTAAATTTTTGTCCTAAAAATTAGTTAAACTTATTAACTAATTTGACTTAATTAGAAGCTGGGCTTCTCATATAATTGGTCTAAAATATAGTTAAACTCAACAATTTACTTGGTTTGAGATATAATTGGGTTTAAGATGTAACTAAATTTAACAGTTAATGATCTAATAACTAATTAGACTTAACAATTAATTAAGCCTAATAATTTATTAAGTTTAAGACTTAATTATGATTAAAAATTTATTAGATATAACATTTAATTAAGTTTAGTTAAAGATTAAGCTAATCAAACATAACAAATAGTTGGGCTTAATTTATAATTGAATCAAAGAATGAAGTGAGATGAAAAAAATAATTGTGCCTAAAATATAATTAGATCTAAAAATTTAATAAACCTAAGATATATTTGGACATAGCATGCTTGAACCCTATACAAAATTGAGTCTACGAATGAATTAAACCTAAGATATGGTCATATCCAAATTATAATCAAACTTATGATATAATTGAGACTAATTGGCCCTAACATTTATTAATTGGTCCTAAAAACTAATTGGATCAAGCGAATAATTAAGTTTACTGTACAATTAAACCTAACAATTAATTTGACCTAATAATTCATTTGGTATATCAATTTGGGTTAAATAATTAATTGAGTCTAAAATTTAATTATGTTTAATAAAAAATTATGCTTAATTATACTTAATATATAATTCAACTTACTAAATTATTTGGATCTAATATATAATTACGCCTAATAAAATGTTGGACCTAAGATGTAAGTGAGCCTAATAATTTATTGAACTCAGCAAATAATTTGACCTCACATTTAATTAAGTCTAATAATTAAAAATCTAAAATTTAATTCAATCTAAGAATTAATTGAGCTTGGTTAAAAGTTCAACTTTTCATATAATTGGATTTAATAAGTAATTGGGCCTAAAAGATATTAGGTTTCAATAATTAATTGGGTCTGAGATATAATTGATCTTAAGATGTAAGTAAATGTAAAAAGTAGTTAAGCCTAACAACTAATTGATCTTAGTAATTAATCAAGTGCAAAATTTAACTTTAGAAAAAAATAATTAGGCTTAAGATTTAATCAAATCTAATAAACAATTGGGTTTGATATATAGTTGATTGTAATAATTAATTTAAGCTTGATCTATAATTGGATAAATAAAATTAATAAATAATTAAACTTAAAATATAATTGAGTTCAAGATTTAATTGAGAAAAAAATATAATTGGGGTATAATGTGAATTAACCCTATACATAATTGAACTTAAGAATGTGTTAAGTTCAAGATATAATTAAGCCTAAACTACAAGTTAACTTATGATATAATTGACCGTAATAACTAATAGAGCCTAATAATTATTAATTAAGTTCAAAAATTAATGTAATTTTAATCAGGTCAATATATAATTGAAGGTTAATAATTAAGCATGCCCACCAATTCATTGAGCTTGAAAATTAATTAAGCTTAACATTTGATTAGGTCTAATAAAAAATGGGTTTACCACAAAATTTGACTTATTGAATAATTGATCTTAATAATTAGGTCAAAAGCCTAAATTTGGTTAATAAAAGGTGGGCTCAAGATTTAATGGTGTATAATAATTAATTAGACTTAATAATTAATTCGACTTAACAATTAATTATGTTTGAGCATTAATTGGCCCTAAGACTTGATTGAACCTTATAAAAATTTAGTTATTATATAATTGGGCCAATAAAATAATATAGCTAAAGATATTGGACCCATTAATTAATTTGATTGAATTAATTTGACCAACTTTAGTGACCCCATGAAATAATTTGATGTATAATTAGTCTATTAAATAATATCACCTAGGATATAATTAGGCTTAAAATTAATTAAACCTCAAATTTAGTTGGACCTAAAAAATTAGACATATAATATAATTAGGTCCCATGTAAAATTGAGCATAAAATATAATGAGCCATATATAATTTTAAGTTGAGATATAATTGACCTAATAAATAAATAGATATAATTGAGATATAATATAATTAGGTCTCATGTATGCATTAGCCCAAGATATAATTGGACTTAACGTTTAATAGGTCTAATTACTAATTGGGCTTATTATACATGAACACAGTAGATAATTAGGCTTAAAAATGAATTGAAACTAACATAAGATAATTGACCTTATTAATTAATTGGGTACAAAAAATAATTGGTGCTTCTATTTTATTTAGCCTAATAATTATTCGTACCAACTAATTCATTGGTTCTAGAAATTCATTTTTGTCTAACTATTAATTGAACTTAATAAAAACTTTGCTTAATATATAATTTGGTCAAGTAAATATTTGGATTTAATATAAAAATTGTTTAGATATGAAATGGCCCTAATATATAGTTAGACCTAAGAGATAATTAAGCATAACATTTAATTATGTCTAAAAATAATTGTACTTAGAAATTAGTTAGGCCAAAAATTTAATTGGCCTAATAAAAATTAGGCTTAATATATTATTGAGCCTACAAATGAAATAGGTTTAATATATGATTGATCTCAAATATAATTAAACCAAATAATATATTAGATTTAAGACATAATCGCACTTAATAATTAATTAATTGGAGCTAGCATGCGTAAGCTTAACAAAATACTTGAACTTAAAAATAAATTAGGTTTAAGATATAATTAGATTCAAACTATAATTAGACTTTGATATGATTGGATCTTATAGATAACTAGGCCTACTACTGATAATAAGGTCTCTAATAATAATTATTTGATCCAATAAATATTATCCTTAATTAATTATTAGGCCTTATTATATTCTAAACCAATACACACTAGGCCTAATTATATATCAGTGCAAATTATTTATTAAGCCTAATTATATATCAAGTTTAATTATATTTGACTCATTACATCATACTCCAATTATACGTAAGGCCTAATTATATCATATGTCATATTATGCAAGTCTAATTAGACCTTAGGCCTAACTAATTTTAAGTTCAATTATATCTTAGGTTATATTATTTATTAAGCATAATTATATGTCGAGTTATTTCTTGGGTTCATGTCAGTTAGCCTCCTTAATTTGGTCTTCTTAGTTAATAATCCTAATTATATTTTTGATTCAATTATTTCTTAGGCCTAATTACACCATAAGAGATTCCACATGGCCTTCCACCTATGAGAGACATTCAACATCACATTAACCTTTTTCTAGGGCTGTTCTTCCAAATAAAGTAGCCTACAGAATGAGTTCTAAAGAGCATGAAGAGCTTCCGAGGCAAGTTGATGAGTTGGTGGAGAGCATGAGTTCATGCACTGTTTCTACCTTATTGGTGCCAAAGAATGATGGTTCTTGATGGATGTGTGTGGATAACCATGATGTCAACAAAATCACAATTGATTATTGGTTTCCAAATCTAAAGTTAGATGATTTACTTGATCAATTGTGTGTCACATCTATTTTGTCTAAAATTGATTTGAGAAATGGTTACCATTAAATTAGAGTGAAGAAAAATAAAAGACAACATTTAAAATAAGAGATGGTTTATATGAATGGTTAGCTATGCCATTTGGTTTGTCTAATGCACTTAGTACTTTCATGTGATTTATAAATCACATACTTAAGCTATGCATTGGTTCTTTTGTTGTAATTTCTTTTAATGACATATTGATGTACAACAAAAATGAAGAGAAGCATATGGATCATCTTACGCAGATGTTTCTTATTTTGAGAGGGCAAAAGCTGTATACTAATTTGAGAAAGTGTGAATTCTTTACTCCTAGTGTGATGTTTCTAGGGTATGTTATTTCAAGAGAAGGAATTATGATGAATCAAAGTAAGGTAGAAGCTATTCTCAATTGGCCTACACTTACTTCTCTGCATGATGTTTGAAGTTTCCATGGGTTGACTTTTTTTTACATGTGATTCATTAAGGTTTCAGTTCTATCGTTGTTTCAATCACTGAATGCTTGAAAGGTAACAAGTATAGGTGGATTAGTGAAGCTAATGATGCTTTTTAATTATTGAAAAGAAAAGTGATATAGGCTCCTATTTTAATTTTTCCTAATTTTGACAAGGTGTTTGAGGTTGAATGTGATACTTCTAACGATCGTATTGGTGCTACTTTGAGTCAAGATGGGAAGCCTATTGTCATTTTTAGTGAGAAGTTTAATGATTCTCGAAAGAAGAATTCTACTTACGACAAGGAGTTTTATGTGATTTATAGCCTTATACCATTGAAGTCAATACCTTCTTGCAAAGTCTTTTGTTCTTTATTCTTATCATGAAGCATTGAAGTTGATCAATCACAGCACAAATTAAACAAGAGACATGCAACTTGGGTTGAGCATTTGTGATCTTATAACTTTAACATCAAGCACAAATTAAGTGTTCAAAATTTTGTTGGTAATGCATTGAGGAGAAAGCGTTCTGTTTTATTAACTACAGTGGTTAAAGCGATGGGATTCAATGCTTTCAAAGATTTCTATGAACGTGATGTTGATTTTAACTTAATAGAGCAGAATTGCAAATCAAGTTTTTATAAACAAATTTTTGTTTTTAATGACTTTCTTTTTAAAGCTAATGCATTATGTGTTCCATCTTGCTCTTTGAGACAAGTGATTTTGGTAGAAACTCATAATGGTGTTTTAAAAGGACCCTTTACTAGAGACAAAACTTTGGCTTAGTTCAAGCTAATTTCTATTAACCAAGGATGTTAAGAGATGTGGACTAATTTGTAAAGCGATGTATAGTATGTCATATGGCCAAATGGAGGACCAAAATTTAGGTTTGTACAGTCGATAACCAGTGCCTAATGCTTCATGGGAGGATGTGAGTCTTCATTTTTTTATGGGACTACTAAGAATACAAAGGAACAAGAATTCAATCGTGCTTGTTATTGATAGGTTCTCAAAGAAGTCTCACTTTATTCCTTGCAACAAAACAAATGATGCGACTCATATTGCTAATTTGTATTTCAAGCAGATTGTGAAGTTGCATGAAAATCCAAAGACGATTGTTTCTGGTTGAGATTCAAAATTTCTTAGCCATTTTTGGAGATCCTTATGGAAGAAGCTGGGTACTTCACTTAATTGTAGTAGTTCCCATCATCCCCACGCCAATGGATAAACAAAAGTAACAAATAGGAGCTTGGAGAACTTGCTAAAAAGTTACGTTTGCAGAAACATTAAGTAATGGATCTAGTTCTCCCACATATTGAATTTGTCTACAATCGATCCATACATATCATAATACAAGTATAAGTCCATTTGAAGCTGTTTATGCTACTAATCCTATAGGAACTTTGGATTTGATTCTTCATCCTACAATCAAGCAATTTAGTGGAGATGCTGATGAAAGAGCAAAATAGATCAAGAAGTTGCATGATAGTGTAAGGCTAGCTATTGAGAAGCAAAATGAAAAATATAAGCAAGTTGCTAGTAAATATCGAAAGCATGTGAATTTCAAAGAAGGTAATCCAGTTTGGATTTATATAAGAAAGGAGAAGTTTCCACAAGAAAATTTTGGGAAGTTCAAACCTAAGAGTGATGGTCCTTTCAAGGTGCTCACGAGGATTGGTAAAAGTATTATGAGATTGAGTTACTAGCTGTTATGGAGTTTTCCTAACATTCAATTTGGCTGAGGATAAGTCTTTTTCAACTATGAGAGATTGACAAAGAAGTGGTTATATTACCACATTTAGCCCATGATGTTATGTGAAGGACAATTGGCATGCACATTGAAAGATTTTCTAGATAAGAGGTTATGCAAGCTTCATCAATGGTGGACAATTGACATGCACATAAGCAATCTTCAAGGAAAATTTATTTTAGTCCATTAACTTTATTTTTTTGTCAAATAAATGCATTAAATGGTTTAATTATCAGTAAAAACTTAATGATTTTCGAAATCCTGGTACATGAAGGGTTGTTCCATGCATTATTATTTTATTTTCATGCTATAGACTTAAAAGGAAGCTCAGACTTTAGTTGTATATCAAAAAACTCTTTAAGTTCTCTCTTCCATCTTCGTATCTCTTTTATTGGGGACCATTGAATGTATGTCCAAAAAATCTTTGAGTTCTCTCTTTCATCTACGTATCTCTTTGGCTGGGAGCCATTGAGTGGTAAGAAGCATCCCTGTGTCTCTTTGGGTGGATTTATTTATATCCTTTTAAGTGGTGAGTTGTAAGGTTTTTATATCCTTATTCATTATTCTTAAGGTGGTGATTTTTTGTATCTCTTTGGTATTAAACTTAGTGGTGAGCCTTTTATCCCTTATTTTCATTCAAATATGTTCAAAGTTGTGCTGGTACTTTCCAAAAAAATTTTCTAGCAAAGTTACATCATTTTCATTTCTAATACTGCTCCTTTAAAATATGATATCATTATAGTCCTTAAATCTTAAACCCTAGCCCTTAAACCTAGATCTTAAACCCTAGAAGCTAAACTGTAGACCTACATTCTAGACCCCAAATCAAAAACCTTAGAACGAAAATCCTAAAACTCTAAAACCCTATACTCGAGATCTTGGACCATTACACCCTAAAACTTGATATCATAATCCAAAAATATTAAAATCTTAAAACCTTAACCTTATACTATAAACCTTAAACCTTTTAACCTGTACCTTTAGCCCTAGACCTTAGAACCTAGACTCTACACCCTGAAACCAAGACCTTTGACCTTAAACCCTAAATCGTAGTCCAAAAACCTAAAATTTTGACCTTACACCTAAGACACTAAAACCCTACACACTATGCCTAAGATTTTAAAATTCTAAAACTTAAAACCTAGAAGAGTTAAGACCTTAGGCCTTAAAGACATCAATAATAAGACCCTAGGACACTGAAGCATGGACCTTAGAGTCTCAAGCCTAGACAAATTCATAGACACTATACCTTAGACTTTATACCCTAGGCGCTAAAGTCCTGAGGTAGACCCTAAATCTAGATCTTTTACCTTAGACCTAGACCTTAGCTCCTTGTCTATTGTCTTTAAGGGGGCGATTTTCTGTCCCCTTTGGTATTAAACTTGGTGGTGAGCCTTTTATTCTCTATTTTTATTCAAATTTATCAAAACTTGTACTTGTACTATCTAAATAAAATTTTCAGCAAAATTACATCATTTTCAGTCCTAATGCAGTTCCTTTAAAATACAATATCATTTAGAGTCTAAGTTTTTTGGTCTAAGTCTAAGGTCTAAGATTATGAGATTTTAAGGTTCCATGGTTTTAGAAACTAGGTGTAGCATCTAAACTTTAAGATGAATGTCTTAGGATTCTAACTTCCAAGGTTTAAGGCTTTGGATCCAAGGTGTAGATTTGGTTTAAGGTCTAGGTTTTACTGTGATCTAAGGTCTGGAATCTAGGGTTTAAGGCTTAGGAATTTAAGGCTTTCTCAAGGGTTTAAGGGTCTAGAATCTAGAATCTAAGGTCTAAGATTTTAGTATTGAAGAATTAGGGATTAAAGTCCAAGGTCTATGGTTTAGGGTCAAAGATTTAAGGTCTAAAATTTAGCATCTAAGGTCTAAGTTCTAAGATCTAGGGCCTATGTTTTAAGGTGTAGGGGTTTAGGGTATTATTGTTTTACTCTTATTATCTAAGGTTTGAAGGTTTTAGGGTATATATTAGGGTCTAGGGCCTAAGTTTTAGAGTTCTACGGTCTTAAGGTCTAGGGTCTAAAGTTTAACATGTTTGGTGTAAGGAGTGTCTAAGTTAATGGGTCTTAGATCTAGGGTCATGATTTCGGGGTTATAGGGTTTAGGGCCTAAGGTTTTAGGTCTGTGATTTAGGGGTTTAAGGTGATACTGTATTATGATGAAACTATATTTGGAGTGGAAATAAACCATGTAACTTCGCTGAAAATTTGTTTATACTTATAAGCAAAAGTTAAAACAAATTTGAATGAAAATAAGGGATAGAGGTCTCACAAAACACATGGTTACCAAAGAGATACAGAAAATCATTACCCTAAAGACAATAAACAAAGATCTAAAAACCTCACAACCAATCACTCATGGGTTACAGATGAGCACCGTCCTAAGGGATACAAAGGTGGTTTTCACTATTCAATAGCATTGAATCAAAGTCGATATAGAGATGAAAGAGAGAAGTCAAAGAGCTTTTGCACATACAATCAAAGTCTAAGCTTCTGCACATAATTGGTATTCTATGTCTAAAGCATCAAAAATAAATACCAATGCATGGAACAACCCTTCATACTTTTGGTCTTTAACCAATTAAGTTTTTACTGATAACTAGCTCATTCAATGCATTCCTTTGAAAAAAGAAATAAATGAAGTTAACGAGTTGAAATAACATTTTCTTGAAAATTGTTAAGGTGCATGCCAACTGTCCACCACTAAAGAAGCTTTCATAACTTTCTCTCTTGAAAATCTTTCAAGGTGTATTCTAACTATCCACCATATAGCATCATGGGATAAATGTGGTAACATAAAACTAAATTGGCCCAATAGGTAATTAAGCATAACATTTGCTCAAGTCTAACAATTAAGTGAACCTTGTAATTAAGATCTTAATAATTAATTAGACTTAAAATTTAATTGTGCTCGAAAATTGGTTGAATCTTATAGAATATTAGGTTTAATGTATATAATTAAGCCTAAGGAATAATCGAACCGAAGATATATTAACGAGACTAAATTAATAAGGTTAACGTGCATGAACTGAAAAATAATTTGACATATAATTAGGTTTAATAAATAATATGACATAAGATATAATTAAATTTAAAATGAATTAGGCCTAAGATCTAATTGGACCTAAAAAAAATAAAATACAATATAGTTAGGCCTCATACATAGTTACGATATAATAAGCCAAATACAATTGAACTTAAGATATAATTAGACTTAACAAATAATTTGGACTAATATATAATTAGGACAAGTGAGCATTAACCCAACACATAATAGGCCTAATAATATTTATTGGATCATATAATATTAATTAGGCATAATATTTATTGGATCGTATAATTATTATTAGTATCCTTATTATTAGTGGTAGGCATAATTATGTATCTAATAAGTCGAACTATATCTTAAGTCCAATTCTTTATTAGGCTTATACATAGTAGTCCCACTTAATTACTTAGGCGCAATTATTAAATCTAATAAATTAGTAGTCTAATTATATTTGAGATCAATCATATATTAAGCGTATTTCATTCTTAAGCTTAATATTATATTAAGCTAAATTAAATTATTGGCCTAACTAATTTTAAGTATAATTATTGCTAGGCCCAATAAATTGTTAAACTTAATTACATATTAGGTTTAACTACTTATTAGGCTCATTTTATTATCTAACTTATTTTTATATTAAATTCAAATATTTACATGTCCAAATTACTTATAAGCCAAAAATTTTATTAAGTTTAATTAAATTTCATGCTCAATTAACTATGAGACTAAATGAATTGCTAGATTCAGTGAATTATTGGGTGCAAAACAATGTTAGGCTTAATATACTTTAAATCTTATGTACAATTTATTATTAAGTTAAATTAATTGTTAGATCCAATTAATTGATAAGCTCAATTACATCTTAGTCCTAATTATTTATTAAGCTTATTTTTTATTAAATTTAATTAACTTTTGGGTTCAATTAATTATTTGAATTCAGTTGTTAGGCCCAAAGAATGTTGAGGTCGAATTAATTATTTAGCTCAAATTATTTGTTATGTTTATTTCATTCTTAGGCCCTAAAGTCCAATTTATTTGAAGCAATAAATTGTCTAATCTAATTAACCGTAAAGCTTCATTACATAATAGGTCAAATTATCAATATGATACAATAAATTCTTAGGCTTATATAGCTTAATTAATTCTATAGAAGTTGGGCTCAACTTTTTTTTTTTTTTTTATGAATTCTTTCTGAGTATCATGTGCATTAGACACAAGTATATCTTAGGTGATATTAGCCCTAATTAATTGTTAACCTCAATTACATCTTAGGCTTAATTATTTATTAAGCTTAATTTTTTCTATCTTAGGTGATTAATTTCTTTTTTTTTTTATGAATTCCCCAATTGATTTTTTAGCTCAATTAATTATTTGAATCTATTTGTTAGGCACAATGAATTTTAATATTCAATTAATTCATAGACTCAATTATTTATTATGTTTATTTCGTTCTTAGGCCTAAAGTACAATTTATCTGGATATGAGATCCAATTAATTTAATAAGTTGAATTATATATTAAGCCATTTTTTTTAGTAAATACAATTAAATTTTGATTCAATTAATTATTTTACCTAACAAATTGATAGACCTAAAGAATCGTTAGGCCAAATTAATTATTAAGTTCAGGCACATTGAGCTCAATTATTCATTTGATTCAATTAATTTTTAGGGCCAATTAATAAATGTTAGACTCAATTAGTTATTATGCTTCATTATATCTTTTGTTCAATTATAATTCGGATATTACCATATCATATGCTCAATTCACCGTATGCTCAATTTTGTACTAGGTTCAAGCATGCTAGGCCAAATTATATTTTACGGTCTATTAAATTTTTAGACCAAATTATCTTTTAGGCGCAATTATTATTTATCTAATTTCGTTCTTGGACTCAATTGTAAATTAAGCCTAACTACTTATTACGCTTGATTAGCTTAATCTTTATTAGACTTAACTAAATCTTATGTCAACTAAATTTTTAATCACAATTAAATCTTGAGCTCAATAAATCGTTAGGCTTAATTACTAAGTCTAATTAATTCTTAGATCACTAATTGTCAACCTTAATTAATCTCAAACCCAATTATATCTGAAACCAAGTAAATCATTGAGTTCAAATATTTTAGTCCAATTATATGTGAGGTCAAACTTTTAATTAAGTCATATTAGTTAATATGTCTAGCTTATTTTTACGCAAAGACTTAATTAATTATTAGGTTAAATATTTATTAAGTTCAATTATTTATTCAACTGAGTTACATATTAGATTCAATATTTTATTTGATCTAATTATATATTAAATTTAATTATTTATTAAGCTCATTTATATATAAGAATAATTTTTATTAAACCTAATAAAATCTTAAGCTTAATCAACTATTTAGCCCAACGAATTATTAACCTACTGTATTGTTAGATTCAATTAGTTGTTATGCTCAATTATTTATTAAGTCTATTTTGTTCTTAGGTTTAATTATGCATTGAGTCTAATTTTTTATTAATCCCAATTAGATCTTAGATCCAATTAATAATTTAACAAAATTAATAATTTAGTTCAATTAACTATTACACTCAAATTACATTCTAGGCTTAATTATTTTTATGATCCAATTAATTTTAATTAATGTACGTTAAGCTCAATTATTTTCTTTGATTGAAGTATTTCTCAATTTCATGCATGATATACCCAACTATATTTGCAGCACTATTACTTATTATTAAGCAAAATTATCTGTTGGATCCAATTATATTCAATCTAATTAAAATTTGGGTCCAATTTTATCTTAAACCAAATTTGTTCCTTGGTCCAATTATTTGTAAAGCTTATGCACACTAAGTCTAATTAATTATTGATCCAGTTATATCTTAAATCATATTAATTATATGGCTAGTTGTGTAAAATGATGGCTCGTTCTTAAGCTCAATTATATATTAAACCCAATCTTTTATTAGGTCTAGTTAAACCTTAAGTTTAATTAATTTTTAAGTACAATTAAATCTTAGGTCTAATTTATTATTAAGCCAAATTAATTGTTAAGCTCAATTATATCTTATTTATTAAGCTATATTTCTTGTTAAACCCAAACAATTTCTAAGCTTAATTAATTATTTAGACCCATTTATTAGGTCTAATGAATCTTGAGGTCTAATTAATTGTTAGGCTCAATTATTTATTAGCTCTATTTCGTTTTTAGGCCTAAATCCTATGTTTTATTAGTCTCAATTGAATATTATACCTAATTAACTATTTGAAGCAATAAATTACCTAATCCAATTTGCTGTTAACCACAATTATATATTAGACCTAATTATTATTATGGTACAATAAATTCCTAGGCCTATTAATATATATTCGACAAATTCTTTTTCGAGCTGAATTATTTCTTAACTTTGTGCATGATAGATCCAATTATATCTTAAACACTATTATTGATTATTGGGTCAAATTATTTGTAATGTCGATTTATGCGTAAAGTCCAATTATAGTTTGGGTCCAACTATATCGTAGGCATTATTCTTAGGTCCAATTATTTATGGGGTTCATGCATGCCAAGTTTAATTAATTACTATACTCAATTATATCATAAATCTAATTAATTGGATCAAACAATTTGTTGCACCGAATAATTAATTGAGTCTAATAAAAAATTAAGCATACTATCTAATTAAGCTTAACAACAAAATGAATAATAATTAATTAGACTTAACATTAGGTTTAATAAAACATTAAGCCTTTTACAGTAGAACTTAATAAATAATTACGCTTAATATATAATTAAATTTAAATATATAAATGAGACTAATAAAATATTGAACCTAAAATTAGGCCTAATAAATAATTAAGCTTAATAATTAAATTTGTCTAACATATAATTGGACCTGAGATATAATAAAATTTAATAACTAATTGAGTTAAAATTTTAATTATGACTAAAAATTGATTGGGCCTAATGAAACATTTAGCTTAATATATAATCAAGCCTAATAAATAATTAGACTTAGTCTATAATTTGGACTAAGAACAAAATAAGATTAATAAATAATTGGATCCAAAATATAATTAGGCCCAAAATTTATTTGGACATAACTTGCATGAACCAATGATAAAATTGGACATAGCGTACATGAACCCAGGATATAATTGAGCATAACGTGCATGAACTAAAAAACATAATTAGGGTTAAGAATGTATTGAACCTAAAAAAATTATAGAACCCAAATAATGATCCAAGTTAAGATATAATTGAATATACAAATTAATTAACTTTTATTAATTGGACCCAAAAATTAATTTGATCTAATATTTAATCAGATCAAATATTCAATTGAATAATTAATTGAACTTAGCTATTCATTAGGTCTTATAATTAATTTGTCTTACTATTTGATTAGACATGATAAAAAATTAGGCTTAATATATATAATTTGACTTGGTAAATGATTAACTTTAATGTATAATTAAACATAAGAATTGAATTGGCCGAATAAATAATTCAATTGGTCTATAATTTAATTGTGACTGAAAATTAGTTGGATCTTATAAAAAATTATGTTTAATATATAATTAGATCTAAGAAATAATAGGCACATAGATATAATTGGGCCTATTAATGGGACAAAAATAATCAGGTTAATATTTATCAACACAACCAATAATTTGATGTGCAATATGGCTTTATAAATAATTGTCTAATATATAATTAGATTGAAATTAATAGGACATGAGGTTTAATTAAACTTAAAAAATTTGACATATAATATAAGTAGGGTTCATTTATAATTGCACCTACGTTATAATGAGGCACATATATTGGGAATTGAGATATAATTAGACCTCATAAATTAATTTAATTTGATACATAATTGGACACATTTTGAATAAATCATGATCATAGTAAATAGATAATTTTGCTTAATAATAAATAGTATTTAAGGTATAGTTAGGTATATCATGCAAGAAATTGAGAAATACTTCCACCCATGAAAAAAATTGAGTATAACGTATATTAATTGGGCTTGAAAATTAATTGGATTATAAAAATGATTGAGCTTAAAATGTAATTGAATGTGACAATTAATTGGACCAAATAATTAGTTTCACTAAGTTATTAATTGGATTTAAAATTTAAAAGGGCTTAATAAAGAATTAGGCTTAATATATATATGTTAAACCTAAGAACGAAATAAACCTAATAAATAATTGAGTCTAATATGTAGTTGAGTCTAACCACTAAGTCGAGTTTAATATATTCTTAAGTCTAATAAATAATTAGATTTAATCTACAATTGGACAAATAACACTAATAAATTGATTCTATAATATAATGAGTATAAGATATAATTGGGTATAGTATGCATGAACCTATACATAATTGGACTTTAGTCCAATAAATAACTAAATCCAAACTATGGTTGAACTTATGATGTAATTGAACGTAATAGTTAATTAGGCTTGACAATTATTAATTAAGTTTCAAAATTAATTTGATAAAATATTTAATCGGATCAAATATGTAGTTGATGTTAACAATTAATTAGACCTAGTAATTCATTGAGCTTGATAATTATTAACCTTAACATTTGATTTGGTCTAGTAAAAAAATGCGTTTACTATAAAATTTGACCTACTGAATAATTCATTTTAATAAATTGCGCCGAAAGTCTAAATGAGCCTTTAGATTTAGTTGAGTCTAACAATAAATTAGACCTAACAATTAATTATGCATGAGAATTAATTGGAATTAAAATTTATTGGGCCTCATAAAAATTTGGTTATTTATATAATTGGATCAATGAAATAGTCAAGTTGAAGATATAATTAGACCTATTATTTAATTTGGCAAACATCACATTGGTAATTTGAAGTTGACATATAATTGAGCCTAATTGATAATTTGACCTAATACATATAATTGGGTCTAGTGTCCATTGCCTAATATAATTAGACCTAACATTTAGTAGGTCTATTTATTAATTGTGCCTATTATGCATTAACCCAATGAATAATTGGGCTAAAGAAAGAATTTGAACTAACATAAGTTAATTGGCCATATTAATTAATCGGACACAAAAACTAATTGGGTCTCCTACGCAATTAAGCCTAACAATGTTTTGCACCCAATAATTTATTGGATTTAGCAATTCATTTAGTCTCATAATTAATTGAGTGTAAGATTAATTCAGGTTAATAAAATTTTTGGTTTAATATATATTTGGACATGGTAATATTTGGATTTAAATAAAAATGGGTTAGACAAAGAAATTGGCCTAATAAATAGTTAGACCTAATATGTAATTGAGTTTAACAATTTACTGGGCCAACAATAATTAAATCTAAGAATTGGTTAGGCCAATGATTTAATTTAGCTTAATATATTATTAAGCTTATGAATAAAATAAGCTTAATATATGATTAACCTCAAGTATAATTAGACTACTAATTTATTAGATTTAAGATATAATTATCCCAAGTAATTAATTGGGATTACTATGTATAAGCCCAATAAATAACTGAATTTAATAACAAATTGAGCTCAAGATACAGTTAGACCAAAACTATAATTAGACTTACATATAATTGGGTCTTATAGATAATTAGGCCTAATACATAATTATGCCTACCATTAATAATAAGGATACTAATAATAATTATCAATTCAATAAATATTATTAGGCCTAATTTTATGTTAGGTTAATGCACACTAGTCCTAATTATGTATAAGTTTAAATTATTTATTAATCCTAATTATATTTCAAGTTTAATTGTATTTGATTTATTACATCATAGGCCCAATTATATATTAGGCCTAAACTACATCGTATGTTATATTTTTTAGGTCCAATTAGATCTCAGACTTAATTAATTTTAAATTTAATTATATCTTAGATCATATTATTTATTAAGTCTAACTATATGTCGAATTTATTTTTTGGGTTCATGCATGTTAGCCTCATTAATTAAAAAGCCCAATTATATCTTCGATTTGATTATATTTTAGGTTTAATTATATACTAAACCTAATATTTTATAAGGTTCAATCAATTTTTGAGCCAAATTAAATTTTAAGTCTAATTAATTATTAAGATCTTAATTATTAGGTCCACTTAGTTGCTAGACTTAATCAAATCTTATGCCTAATTACCTCTTGGGCCAATTTAGTTTTATTTTACCATATTCACCTCATGATGCTATGTGATGGACAATTAGCATGCACCTTGAAATATTTTAAAGAGAGGACGTCATGAAAGCTTCTTTAGTGATGGATAGTTGGCATGCACCTTAACAATTTTCAAAAAAAAAGTTATTTCAACTTATTAACTCAATTTATTTTTTTTTTTCAAAAAATGCATTGAATGAGCTAGTTATTAGTAAAAACTGAATTGGTTTTCAAAGACCTAAAGCATGGAGGGCAAATTCCATGCGCTAGTATTTATTTTGATGATTTAGACATAAAAGGTAGACTGGACTTTGATTGTATGTGCAGAACCTCTTCGATTTCTCTCTTTCATCTATATATCTCTTTGGTTCAGAGCTATTGAGTGATGAAAACCACCTCTGCATCTCTTAGGCCGGTGCTCATTAGTAACCCTATGAGTGATGGGTTGCGAGGTTTTTGTATCTTTTTTTATTAAGTGTGATGATTTTCTAGATCTCTTTGGTAACCCTATTAAGTGGTGAGCCTTTTATCTTTTTTTTTTTCAATTCAAATCTATTCAAACTTATGCTTGTAAGTACGAACAAATTTTCAAAAAAGTTACATTATTTATTTTCAGTCTAAATACAATTTCATTATAATACAGTATCACCCTAAACCCCTAAACCATAGACCTAAACCCTATAAACCCTAAAACCATGATCTAGATCCAAGACCAATCAATTTAGACACTCCTTGCACCCAACATGTTAGATTCTAGACCCTAGACCTTAAAACTCTAAAAGGTAGGCCCTCGACCGTAATACTATACCCTAAAACCTTCAGACCTTAGATAATATAGACTAAAACAATAATACCCTAAACCCTTACACCTTGAAACCTTAAATCTCTAAAACCTAGAACCTAGATCTTAAAACTTAAACCTTAGGTGCTTGATTTTAGACCTTAGATCCTTGACACTAAACCTTAGACATTGGAACTTAATCCTTAATTCCTCAATGCTAAAATTCTAGACCTTTGATCTTAGATCTTGGACCTTTAAACCCTAGACAAAGCCTTAAATTCCTAAACCTTAGACCTTAGAGTCCAAACCTTAGATCACAGTAAAATCCTAAATCTGTAACCTAGACCCTAAACTTAATCTACACCGTAAACCCAAAACCCTGAGAGCTAAGACATGCACCCTAAAGCTTAGATCCTAGACCTAGTTTCTAAAACCCTGAAACCTTAAAATCCAAAAATCTACACCTTAGACCTAGACCATAAACCTTAGACTCTAGACCTAAAACCATAAGACTCTGTACCCTAAAACCCTAGATTTTATACCCTTGACCCAAAACTATAAATCTTAGACCATAAATGATTCAATATTTTGAAAAAATGGTATTAGCAATGAAAACGATGTAACTTTACTATAAATTTTGTTTGGAGAGTACAAGTATAAGTTTAAATAAATTTGAATGAAAATACAGATTGCCATCAAGTTTAATATCAAATAAAATATAAAGTCACCACCCTAAGGACAATAAACAAGGATCCAAGACCATAAAACCTATATTCTAGACCCAAGACCTTGAAGATTAGACTTAAATCATTAAACATTGAAACCTTAAAACCCTAAGACCCTGATACATAAAACCTAGACCATGGAACCAAGACCCTATATTGCACACTAGATCAGAAACCCTAGACGTCTTAAAACCTTAAAACCCTAGACTGTAGGCCTAAAAAACCTGAGACACTAGACCATAAAATCTAGATATTAAAGTTTAGGAGTTTAGGTTTTAGATTATAAGGTTTAGGGGATTAGCATTTAAGGTATAGTGGTTGGGATTTAGGGGTTAAAGCTTAGTGTATTTGGCTTTAGGGTTTAGTGGCTAAGATGTAGAGTTTACATGTTATAAGTTATTAGTCAAGATTTAGGATTTAGGATTTAAAGTTTAGGGTTTATGGTTTAACTTTTAAGATTTAGTGTTTAGTATTTGGCTTTAAGGTTTAGAGGTTAGGGTTTAAGTTTAGGATTACGGTTTCAGGTATAAGATTTAGGATTGAGTAGTTAGAGGCTAGGGTTTTGGGTTTAAAGTTTGGTGATTAGGAGTTAGCATTTGAGGTTTAAGATTTACAATTTAGGGGTCAAAGTTTAGGATTAAGGTTTAAAGGTTAGAAATTGGGGTTTAAGGTCTAGGATTTACATATCAGGGGTTAAGGTTTGGGTTAAGGTTAAGGAGCTAGGCTTTAGTGTCTAGGGCTTAGGGATTATGGTTCATGGGTTTAAGGTTAGGGATTTGGAGTTAAGAAGGTGGGTTTGAGGTTTAATGTTTAGCAGTCAAGGCTTAGGATTTAGCACTTAGGCTTGGAGTTTAGGGTTGAGAATTAGGGTTCAAGGATGAGGGGGTAAGGTTTTGTGTTTAAGGGCTTTGTGGTTTAGTGTTTAGGATTTAAGGTTTAGGGATAGGGTTTAGTGGTTACAGTTTTAGATTTAGGGTTTAAGTGTTAGGTTTTAGGGGCTTCAGGTTAGTGTTTTTGGTTTAGGGGTTAAGGTTAGGATTTAAGCATTTGGGGTTTGAGTTTAAGGTTTAAGATTTTCAAGCTTTTCGGATTACGGGTTAGGATTTAGGCGTTTGGTGTTAAGGTTTACAGGTTAGGGTATTAAGAGTTAGCGTTTAAGGATTAGAATCTAAAATTTAGAGATCAAGGTTTTGGATTAACGTTTAAGGTTTAGGAGTTAGGGTTAGAGTTTAATATTTAGGATTTACAGTTTAGGGCTTAAGGGTTAAAGGTTTAGAGATTAATGTCTAAGGCTTAAGGATTATGGTTCATGAGTTTAAGGTTAGGGGTTTAATGCATTGGGATTTGGGGTTTAGGAATGACGGGTTAAGGTTTAAGATTTAAGGTTTAGTGGTTTATGTTTTGGATTTAAGGTTTAATTGTTATGATTTAGGGGTTAAGGCTTAATTTAGGCATTTGGGAATTGAGTTTATGGTTTAAGTGTCGAGCTTTCAAGTTTTAGGGGTTAAGATTTAGGTGTTTGGTGCTAAACCTTAGGGTTTACGGTTGAAAGTTTACTTTTAGGGGCTTAAGTATTAGGTTTTACGGTTTAGAGGTTAGGGTTTATGAGTTGAGTCCTTGGTTTTATGGTTTAAGGGTTTAGCAATTAGGATTTAGGGTTTACGGTTTGGGAATCCTAGGTTGTGATTTAAGATTTAAGGTTAAAGGTTTATAGTTTAGGTTTTATTAATTACTATTTATAATTTTGTAGTTAGGGTTAAAGTTTTATAATTTTGTAGTTAGGGTTAAAGTTTAAGTTTTTGGAGCAACGAGTTAAGATTGTTCCTGTAGGGCAGTTTTTGGTGTTAGTAGATGTTAGTTCCACCATTGGGGGAGTTGAGCGACTATCCCATGATAGTGACTATTATTAGGAGAGCCCAACAACTGCAGCTGCACACCATTGATGCTGGAAGATACTAATGCTAGCATCAGGGCAGCTTCACAATGGCCTAGTAACTATCCCTAGTATTGAGAGACATCTCCATTAGATTCATCTAATGATGGCATAATGGTAGTCACTGGTGCAGGTAGACTTGAAAACAAGCACTAGTAAAGTTCAATGATGGCCTTGTAATAATAGTTGGCATTTGAGCATCCCAATGACTAATGTGGAAGTCACTAGTGCTGGCAAACGCTCACACTAGCTTTGGGGGAACCCAACGAATGTTTAATGACTACTTTGGGCCAATTATTGGTGTTGGCTGATGACGGTGCCATACTATGGGAACCTATGGACTGCACAGCTGTTGCTGCGGGGTAGTTGCTGGTGTTAGTAGGCACTAATACCGACATTAGGGGAGCGCAACGATGACCCCATTATAGTGGCTAACGTTATCAAAGCCTAACAATTGTAATTGGATAGTTGGTAGCACTAGTAGAGGTTGACGCCATCATAAGGTAGCTTAGTAACTACCTAGTAGTTGCTAGTTGCGCTGCTAGACATCGACACTAGTTTCCTCCAATGATGGCCTAGCAATAGTTGCTAGCATAGGTACAGATAAAGGTAAAAGCCCAACGGTGGCCTAACAACAACAATTGGCATTGAAAGAGCCCAACAACTTTTGCAAAGAAGTCACTGGTGCTAGCTAGACATGACGGCAAGCACTATAAGAGCCCAACGACGGCCTTGCTTTCATTGTTAGTGCTAGGAAAGCCTAAAGATTATTGCGAAAAGTTAATGGTTCTAACAGACACTAGCACCAGTTTAAAGGAACTCATCGACTGCCTAATTGCGGCTACACGGTAGTTGTTGTTATTAATGAGCACCAACGCCAGTACTTAGGGACTAAAGGACTGCCCACCTATTGCTGCAGTGTAGTTGCTAGTGTTTATAGACGCTAGTGGTAGCATTGGGGGAGCCCAACAATGACCCATGACCGTTACAAGAGTTGAGAGAGCCCAATGACTGTTGTTGGTAGATGCTAATGCCATAACTAGGAGAGCTCAATTATGACCCAACAGCGATCACTAACGTAGCACAAGGGAGCTCAATAATGACCAAGTAATGATCACCAACTAGCATTAGCACCAGTTTTAAGAGAACCTAATGACTGCTTAGTTGCTACTGCATGGCAGTTGCTAGTGTTGGTAAATGCTAATGCTTACACTAGAGGAACCCACGGATAGCCCAACTATAGCATTATGGCAGTTATTGATATTAGAACATGCTAGCGATAGCACCTAGTAGGAAGCTCAACCCAGCGACATTCACTAGCACTAGCAGGAATCGGTGCTGGGCTCTTGCTATGATAGCTTAGTGGCTATCACACTAAGCCATTGTTGGCATAGGTACATGGGACGTTAAGCATTAGAGGAGCCTATCAATGGCCTAACAGTAGTAGTTGGCATTGAGAGAGCCCTCTATTGAGGGAATCAAAGGACTTTTAAGCTGCTACTATAGGGAAGTTCTTAGTATTGGTAGACATTATAACTAGCACTAAGAGAATCCATGGACTGCCCTACTATTATCGTAGGGTAGGTACTGAAGTTGATACACTAGTGCTAGCACCAGAAGAACGAGCCAATAATAATCATTAGTATTGTGAGACATCTTCATTGGGCTGCCCCAGTGATGGCCTAATAGTAATCGCTAGAGCAAGTAGACATGATGGCAAGCATTAGAGGGGCCTAACGATGATGTAACAGTAATAGCTCATGTTCAAAAAGCCCAATGACTATTGTGGGGAGGTCGTTAATGCTTACAGATTTTCATGCTAGCTTTGGGGGAACTCAACAACTTCTCAACTACTTTCACGATGCAGTTAGTAGTGTCGATAGACGCTTGTGCTAACACAAAGGGAGACTAGTGACAACTCTATGATAACCACTAACTTTGAAAGAGCACAACGACTACTGTTGGGTAGTCGCTGAGCTAGTAAATGTGAGGCCCAGCATTGGGAAAGCTTAACGATGACCTAGTGGAAGTCATTAGTATTAGTAGATATTTGTGCTAGGTTCCTTTAGTGATGACTCAGCGATAGTTACTGGCATAGGTAGACATGAAGGCAAGCATTAAAAGAGTCCAACGATGACTTAGGTGTAACTATTGGCGTTGAGAAAGCCCACAACTGCTGTATTGTAGTCACTAATGCTCATACACATCTTCACTAGGTTTCCCTAATGATGCCCCAATGGCAGTTGCTGCTAGAGGTAGACATGAAGGCAAGCTTTAGAGGAGCCCAACGATGGCGTGACAATAGTAGTTGGTGTTTGGAGAGCTTAATAACTTCTGTGGGGAAGTGGTTAGTGCTAGGAGATACTCACGCTAGTTTTGAGGGAACCCAACAACTTTCTAACTACTTTTGTGGTGCAGTTGGTGGTGTCAATAGGCACTTGTACTAGCACCAAGGGAGACTAGCAACGACCCTGTGATAGTCACTGGTGTTAGAAGAGGGTAACATCATTGCTGCATAGTCGCTCATGCTGTTAGACATAAAGGCCAAAATTAAAGAAGCTAACGATGGCCTAACAATAACAGTTAGTACTAGAATAGCCCAACGACTTTTGTGGGAAAGTCTTTAATGCTTATAGACACTTACATCAGCTCTGAAAGAACCCAATGATTGCCTAGCTATTACTACGGGGCAATATTTAGTGCAAGTAGATGTCGGCTCCATTACTAAGTGTACCTAGAGACTACCCAACCATAGCTGTGGGGTAGTTGCTGGTGTTGGTAGACACTAGTGCTAGCAATGGAGGAGCCAACCGATAACCCCATGACGGTCACTTGAGTTGGGAAAGCCCAACGACTATTACTCAAAACTTAGTGGCACTAATGTGCATCTACGTAAGGTTAAGCCTTTGATGGCCCAATGGTAGTTAGTGATACAGGCAGTTGCGAGGGCAGGCAGTAGAAGAGCCTAACGACAGCTTAGCAATAATGATTGGCACTGATAGAGCCTAACGACTATTGCTCCAAAGTCGCTAGTCTAGTAGACACATGTGCCAGCTTTGACGGAATCAAATAACAGCCTAGCTAGAGTTGTGAGGTAGTTGTTGATATTGATAAACGCTTGCACTAGCACTAAAAGAACCCAAGGAAAGCCCAGATATTACTGTGTGGTAGTTGGTGGTATTGGTAAACGCTAGTGCTAGCACTGAAGGAGCCAAACTACGACCCTATGATAGTCGTTGGCTTTAAGGGAGCCCAACAACTACTACTAGGTAGTCGTTGACACTGGAAGACATCTGCATGAGGCTGCCCTAGTGAATGCCTTATGGCAGTTACACGCGCATGTAGATAAGAAGACAAGCATTAAAGAAGCCCAACGACGGCCTAACAGTGGTGGTTGGTGTTAGGAGAGCTCAACGACTACTGCATGGAATTTGTTGGTGCTGGCAAATGCCTGCATGAACTTCGAAGGAATCTAACGATGCTAGCACCGACATTAGGGCAACCTTGTGATTGCCTAACTATTATTGTACGATAGTTGCACGAGTTAGTAAACACTAGTGCTAGCGTTAGGGAAGTTTCGTGATGACTCCATGATAGTCGCTAACGTTAAGAAAGCTTAACGACTATTCTTGGGCAGTCGTTGACATTGGTATATACCAATACTAGCATTATGGGAGCACAACAATAACCTGGTTTTAGAGGAATCATTAACTTCCCTGCTATAGTTATAGTGTAATTGCTAATGTTGGCAGACGTCGGTGCCAGCATTAGGCTGCCAGCATTAGGGGAACATAGGGACTGCCCCGTTATTGCCATGGGGTAGTTGCTGGTGTTAATAAACATTAGTGCTAGCATTGAGGCAGCCCAGTGACAACCTAATGATAGTCGCATGTGTTGGAAGAGCCTTAAGACTTCTGCAGGGCAATCATTTACGCTGGGAGACATCTATATTGGGTTGCCTTGTTATGGCCTACTGGTAGTCGCTAGTGCAAGAAGACGCGAGGGCAAGAGCGAAAGGAACCGAACAATAGCCTAAAGGTAGTAGTTCGCATTGGGAGAGCCTAATGACTAGTGTGACGAAGTAGCTTGTGGTAACAGATGCTCGCGCTAACTTTGGAAGAACCCAATGACTGCCTTGCTATTTTTATGATATAGTTGTTAGTGTCGATAGAAGCGAGTGCCAGCACCAAGGCAGCCTAACGACGACCATGTGATAGTCGTTGACATTAATAAAGCCCAACTACTACTACTGGGTAATCGCTGACACTTATAGATTCCAGCACTAGCACAAAGGGGCTTAGCAATGACCAAGTGGCAATCACTAGCACTAGCAAACATCTGCTCTATGTACTCTAGCAATGGCCTAACGATAGTCGCTAACGTAAGTAGATGCGAGGGCAAGCACTAGAGAAGTTAAATGATGGCCTTATAGTAATGATCAATGTTAGGAGAGCCCAACAAATACTGAGTGGCAATAGTTGGTGTTGGCAGATGCTCGTGCCAGCTTTGCTATAACCCAATGATTGCCAGCATTGACGTATGCACTGAGGGAGCCCTGTGATGACCTTATGATGGTCATTAACATAGAAGGTGCCCAATGATTATAGCTAGGAAATCTTAACGCTAGTAAATGCTAGTGCTAGCACTAAGAGATCTTACGAACGACCCAACAACAGTCATTAGCACTAGTCAACATTTGTGTTGGGTTCCTTTTGTAATGGCCTAGTGGTAGTTCTAAGAGCAAGTAGACGTGAAGGAACCATTAATGAAGCCCAAACGACGACTTAGTAGCATTAGTTGGCATTGGGAAAGCCCAATGATGACTACAATGGATTTGTTAGTGCTAGCTGATGTTCACACTTGCGTTGGGGAAACCTAATGACTGCCCAGTTATTTTTGTGCTACAGTTACTAGTGTTGGTTAATGCTAGTGCCAGCACTAAAAGAGCCAAACGATGACCTTGTAATAGTCACTAGCATTGGGAGAGCCCAATAATTGCTGCGGGGCACTGACGCTGGCAAATGGTAGCACTAGCACTAGAGGAGCTCAGTAACAACCTAGCGATAGTCGCTAGCATTAGTAGACATCAGCTTTTGTTCTCCCAGCTATGATCTAATGGTAGTTGCTGGTGCAGGTAGACACAAAGGCAAACATAAAGGTAGCCAAATGACAGCCTAGCAGTAGTAGTAAGCATTAAGAGAGACCCAACGGCTTTTGCGGGGATATCATTGGTGTTGGTAAATGATTGCGTTAGCTTTAAGGAAACCTAATGACTACCATGCTATTATTGTAGGGCAGTTATAGTTGTTGGTAAATGTTGGCGCCAGTACTGAAGGAACCCAAGGATTATCGTGAGCAGCCCAACGGTAACCCAATGATAGTCGTAGGCATTAGGAGAGCCCTACGGTTACTACGAGCCAGTCGCTGATGCTGGCAGACATTTGCACTGGGTTCTTCCAGTAATGGCGCAATGGCAGTTGTTAGCGCTAGAAGACGCAAGGGCAAGCACTAGAAAAGCCCAATGATAACCTAGCTGCAATAATTAGTGTTGGGAGAGCCTAACAACTACTGCAGGGAAGTCATTTGTGTTGACGGATGCTCATACTAGCTTTAAGGGAACCCCTCAGTTACTTTTGCGATGTTTTTTCTAATGTTGATAAATGCTAGTGCCAGTAACGTGGGAGCCTAACGATGACCCCATGATAGTTGCTAGCGTTGGAAGAGCCTAATAACTGCTGTTAGGTAGTCATTGACACTGGTAGATGCAAGTACCAGTATTAAGGGAGGTTAAAAAGGACCTAACGATAGTCACTAGCACTAGTAAAAATGTGTGCTGAGTATCTAGCGATGGCCCAACGATAGTCGCTAGTGTAGGTAAACGCGAAGGTAAGCACTAAAAGGCCTCAATAATGGTCTAGTAATAGTGGTCAACATTAAGAGAGCCTAACTGCTACTCCTAGGCAGTCGCTGCTGTTGGTAGATGCTAGTGCCGGCACTAAAGGAACCCAAGGATTGCCTAATTATATCTACGTGGCAATTGTTGGTATCAATAGATATTACGCTAGCATCAGATGAGCAAGTGACAATCCCATGATGGTTGCTAGCGTAGAGAAAGTCCAATGACTATAATTGGGTAGTCATTGAGTTGATAGATGCTAGTGCCAACACTAAGAGATCGTAACGATGATGCAGTAACAATCATAGGCACTGGTTGATATCTATCCCGTGTTTCTCTATCGATGGCCTGACATCAATCGTTGGCATCGGTAGACATGATTATAAGAATAAGACAAGCCGAATAGCAGCCTAACAGCAATAGTTGGCATTAAGAAAGCCTATCGATAACTGCGAAGGATTCGCTAGTGCTAGCAGACGCTCATGTAAGTTTTAGGAAAACACAACGACTGTCTAGCTATCTTTACGGTGCAATTACTAGTGTCAGTAGATGCTAGTGTTAACACTGAAGGTCCCAAGCGATGACCCTGTCATTGATGCTGGCGTTGAAAGAGCTTAACAACTATTGTTAGACAATCGCTAACATTGATCAATGCAGCGCTAAAGCAACTCAACAATGACCAAGTGATAGTCGTTAGCGTTAGAAGACATCAACGCTGTGTTCTTAATACGATGGCCTAATAGCAATCATTGGTGCATGTTGAATTGAGGGCAAGAATTGGAGGGGCTGAATGATGACTGAGTAGTAGTAGTAAGGACTCAGAGAGCCCAATAACTTTTGTAGGGATGTGATTAATGCAAACATATGCTTGTGCCAACATTGAGGCAACTTAATGACTACCCAGCTATTATTACGGGATAGTTATTGTTATTGGCAAACCTTAGCACCAGCACTAGGGGAACCCAAGGACTACCAACTATTGCTACAGGGCTGTTGCTATGTAGGTAGACACTAATGCTAGCACTGAAGGAGCCCAACAATGACTTAATGATTGTTCTTGGCTTTGAAAGAGCCCAACGACTACTGTTGGGCTGTCGCTAATTTTGGTAGATGCGAATGTTAGCACTAGGGGAGCTTAGTGATGACCCAACGACAATCGCTAACGCTACCAAACATCTGTAGTGGGTTGCCCAAACGATGGTCCAATAATAGTTGCTAGTATAGGTAAACGATGAGTAAGCATAAGAGGAGCCCAACGATGGCCTAGTAGCTGTTGTAGGTATTGGAAGAGCCTAACAACAACTGCGAGGAAGTCATTAGTGTTGGTTGATGCTCACGCTAGCTTTGGGGAAACCCAACGACCGCATTGTGGGGCAGTCCCTGGCGTTGGTTAATGCCAATACTAACACTAAGGGACCTAAGGGACTTGTGAGTAATTATTACGAGGCAGTTACTAGAGTCATTAATTGCACATGCCAGCAATAGGGGAGCCTAGCAAGAACCCTATGACAGTCGTTAGCATTGAAAAAGCCCAACGTCTGCCTTTGGAAAGTCATAGATGCTAGTAGAGACCAGCACCAGCACTAAGAGGGCACAATAATGGCGATCCAATGATAGTTGCAAGTATTACGAGAGCCTAATGACTGCTATTAAGCAGTTGTTGGCATTGGAAGAGCCCAACAACTACAGTTGGGAAGTTACTGATATTGGTTGCAACCATAGCCAGGACTAAAAGAGCTCAACGATGACCGAGCGATAGTCATTGGTATTGACAGACATTTGTATTTGGTTTCTTAGTGATGGCCCAATGGTAGTCGCTCCCACCGTAGATGCGAGGGCAGTAATAGAGAGGCCCAACGAGGGCTTATAGCAGTAGTTGGCATTGAGGAAGCCCAACGATTATTGTAAGGTAGTCATTGATGCTTGTAAACACTAGCCCAGCTATTAGGGAACCAATAATTGCCAAACTACTATTGTTCGGTGGTTGCTGGTGTTGGTAGATGCTAGCGCCACTACTAAGGGAACTCAAGGACTACCCAGCTATTGTTGCATGGTAGTTAATGGTGGTGATAGATGTTAGTCCGAGCACTGTAAGAGCCTAATCATGTCCTTGTAGTAGCAGTTGGCGCTGGGAGAGCCCAACGACTACTGCGAGGATGTCGCAAGTATCGGTAGATGCTAGCACCAACTTTTGGGGAACTAAATGACTACCTTGATACAATGGAAAGGCAATTACTGGTGTTTATAAATGCTAGTATCAGCCTTGAGGAAGCCTAGGGACAGCCTTACAATAGTCGTTAGAGTCATTAGAGCCCAATGACTATTGTTGGGTAATCACTAGCATTGTTTGAGGCCAACGCAGCACTAGACGAGCTCACCAATGACGACCAAATTGATATTGCAAGCGTTGGGAGAGCCCTATGACTACTACCAGGCAATTGCTTGTGTTGGCAAACATTTAGAGAGGGTTCCCCCAATGATGGGCAAGCAACAGTCGCAGGCAAAAGTAAACACAAAGACAAGCTCTAAAGGAGCCCAATGATGGCCTATCAACTGTAGTGAGTATTGGGAGAGCCCAACAACTGCGATGGGGAAATTACTAGTGTTGTCAAACGCTAGCGCCAGCTTTGAAAAAATTCAACGACTACTTAGCGACAATTGCAGGGTAGTAGCTCGTGCTATTAAACTCTAGTGCCAACACTAGAGGAACCAAAGGACTGCTAAGCTATTACTACAGCGCAATTGCTGGTGTCAATAAATGTCAATTCTAGCACCGAGGGAGCCCAACAATTCCTATGATGGTCGCTGGCGTTGGAATTGCCTAATGACTGGCTTGGGTAGTCGTTTGACGATGGTTGCAGCCAACACCAACATTAGATGAGTTCAGTGATGACCTAATGATACTAGTTGGCACTAGCAGACATTAGTACTCGGTTCCCTAAACAATGGCCAAATAGTAGTCACTGGGATAGGCAAACGCGAGGGCCAGCATTAATGGAGCCCATTGATAGCCTAGTAGGAGTAATTAACATTTAGAGAACCCAACGATTATTGTGAAGTAGTCATTGGAGCTAGAAAACACTTGCACCAGCTTGTTGGAACCCAATGATGGTCCAGCTGCTACTGTGGGGTAGTTGTTGGTGTTGTAAAAGTTAGTGCTAGCACTAGAGGAACCCAGGGACTACCTAGCTATTAGTGTGAGGTTATTGCTGGTGACGATAAATGTTAGTGCCAACACCAAAAGAGCCCAACAATGACCCCATGATAATCTCTAACTTTATTAGAGCCCAATGATTATTACAAGGCCATTGTTGGCTCTAGTAGAGGCTAGCACTATCTCTAGTAGAACTCAATAAAAATCAAGCAGCATTCAATGGCACTATTAGACTTCTGTGATAGGTTCACCTAGCATTGGCCTAACGGTGGTCGCTGGCATTGGCAAGCTCAACTGAGTCTTCATGACAGTCGCTACTTAAGAGTAGTGTCAACATTAAGAGAGCTTATCAATGACCTAGTGGCAGTCGCTAGCACTGGCATACATTGGTACTTAGTTCCCTTAATGATGCCCCAATGGTTGTCACTAGTGCAGGTAACGCAAGGGCAAGCACTTGAAAGAGCCTAAAAAAGCCTAGTAATAGTAATTGGCACTATGAGAGTCCTACGACTGCTTAGAGGAAGATACAAAAACAAGTAGACGTTGGCGCTAACTTTTAGGGAGCCCAATGATTGCCCATTTACTATAGCAGGGCTGTTACTCATGTCGGTAAATGCTAGTGCCAGTAACAAATGAGCCAAAGGATGGCCCCATGACACTTTTTCGCATTGTAAGATCCCAATGACTGCTATTAGATAGTCGGTGGTACTAGTAAAGGTGAGCACCATCACTCGGGGAGCTTAGTGAGGACCCAATGGCAATCACTATCATTAGTAAACATCTGGCACGAGCTTTGGAAAAATCAACAACTGCTTTACTACTGCTGTAGGGCAGTAGTTGATATTGGTAGAGGTCGACACGTGCACCAAGGGAGCTTTTATAGCGAGGTAGTTGTTACTATCAATAAAAACTAATGCCAGCATAAAATGGAACCCAATTACTGCCTAACTACTCCTATGGGGCAATTGTTGGTGTTGGAAGATGTTGGTGCCAATATTAGAGGAACCCAAGTTCTGTCTAACTATTACTGTAAAGCAGTTGTTGGTGTTGGTAGACATTAGTTCTAGCACTAAAGGAGTCCATCGACGACCCTATGATTGTCACCATCATTAGGAGAGCCCAATGATTGTTATTAGGCAGTCATTGACCCTAGTAGATGCTAGAGCCAGCACTAGGGGAGCTTAACGATGACCTAACGGTAGTTTTTAGCACTAGTAGACATCTACGTTGGGTTCCCCTAACAATGGACCAATGGTAGTTGCTCACACAAGTAGGCACGAGGGTAAGTATTAAAGGAGCCCAATAAGAGCCTCACAATAGTTGTTAGCATTCAGAAGGCCTAATGACTGGTTCGTTGAAGGCGCTGGTACTGGCAAACGCTTGCACTAGCTTGGGAGCAACCCAACGATTGTCCAGCTACTACGACAAGGACTTCTCAATTATTGGTACGGGCTAATTTTAGAGTCAATAGACGCTAATGCAAACACTAGGGGAGCCTTTTGATGACCTCATGGCTATTGCTAGCATTGGAAAAACTGAACGACTACTGTTGGGCATTTACTTACATTGGTAGAGGCCAGCGCCATCACTAGATGACCTTAGGGATGACCAGCAATAATCATTGGCACTGATAAATATCTGTACTAGGTTACCCCAACGATGGCCTAATGACAATCGCTGGGGCAGGTAAACGCGAGGCCAAGCACTAGAGGAGCCTAACGACAACATAGCAGTAGTAATTAGCATTAAGAGAGCCCATCGAATATTGCGACGAAGTCAGTGGTACTGGTAAACACTAGCATCAGCTTTAAATTAAGGAACCCAATGACTGCCAACTACTGTTATGGGGTAATTACTAGTGTTAATAGATGCTCATACTAGCACTAGGGGAGTCCAGCAATGACTCCAACGGTAGTCGCTAGTGTATGGAGAACCCAACGACTGTTGTAGGCCAATCATTGGGGCTTGTTGATGCCAGTGCCAGGTTTGGGAACCTAAAGACTGCCCAACTAATGCTATTGAGCAATCGTTACAGTTAGTTGACGCTGGCCCAAGTACTAAAGGAACCTTAAGACTTTCCAATTATTACTATGGGGCAGATGATGGTGTTGTTGGACATTAGTGATAACATTAGGGGAGCCCGCAATGGCCCTATGATTATCACTATAATTAGGAGAGCCCAATCATTATTGCTGGTTAGTCGATGATGCTGGTAGATTTGAGCACTAGCATTAGGGGAACTTAGCTACGGCCCAACAATGTCCGCTAGGGCTACTAGACATCTGTGCTTAGTTCCCCTAGCAATGGCCCAGCAGCCGTCATTGGTGTAGGCAAACGCAAAGGCAAGCACTGAAGGAGCCCAACAATGGCCTAATAGCAATCATTTGTGTTGGAAGAGCCCAACACTTCTACAAGGACTGCTACAAGAATGTTGTTAATGTTAGCAGATGATAGTGCCAAATCTAAGGGAACCCAACGACTATCAAGCTACTGCTATCAGGTAGTTATTGCTTTGGCTGACGCTATAGCTAGCACTATGAGAAACCAAGACTGCCCAGTTATTATTGTGGGGCAAAGTTTACTGTTGGTAGACGCTAGTGTTTCCACCGCGGGAACGTCAACACTAGTGCTATGACATCGCTGAGGACGTTTCTCTAGACTATAATTCGGGCATCAAGGGCGCACGATTTTCAAGCTGGGCTTTTCACGGGTCGCCCGTCGTTACTAGGGGAATCCTTGTTAGTTTCTTTTCCTTCGCTTATTGATATGCTTAAACTTAGCGGGTGGTCTCGCATGACTTGAGATTTCATCTCGATCGATCGATCATTAGGTCCATGAGCCGCGAGCGAGCGACATGCGCATAAGGAAATACGAGGCCTTCTCTTACCCCGCCAAGCTGTGATGTGACGTCGCTCGAGGATCTTTTTTAGGCCAACCGTGAGCCGAAAGGGCACGGGAGGCCAACATCTGCCCCGCGATGGTCCCTCTCCTCCCAGAAGGGATACGGGGGGGAGGGGGGGAGGGCGAGGGAGACGGTGCTTGACACTAAAGCAGACGTGCCCTTGGCCTGATGGCTTCAGGCGCAACTTGTGTTCAAAGACTCGATGGTTCACTGGATTTTGCAATTCACACCAAGTATCGCATTTTGTTACATTCTCCATCGATGCAAGAGCCGAGATATCTGTTGCCAAGAGTCGTTTTTGAGATCGTTTAGGGACGACACGATTGTAAGTTGCGCCCCAAGATCGGGGCGACTGAGGTGTGCTTTTTCATTCGAGTTCCTTGGTGCATCCCATGCTGTGGATTTTGTTGTTGCGCGCAATAAGGGGCTTGGGCACGAGCCCGCGCACCCTTGCAACGCGAGGCAAGACAAAGGGCTCGAGAGCCCATCGCCCCATCGGTGTGTTTACAATGTGCTCGCAGGTCGTTTTGCTGAGTGAATTTTTGCCAATGATCCTTCTGTAGGTTCACCTACGGAAACCTTGTTACGACTTCTCCTTCCTCTAAATTATAAGGTTCAGTGGACTTTTTGCGACGTCGTGAGTAGCGAATCGCTCATGTTGCTGCGATCCGAGCACTTCACCGGACCATTCAATCGGTAGGAGTGACGGGCGGTGTGTACAAAAGGTAGGGACATAATCAACGTGAGCTGATGACTTGCGCTTACTAGGAATTCCTCATTCAAGACAAACAATTTCAATGATATATCCCTATCACGATGAAATTTCAAAGATTACTCAGACCTGTCGGTCAAGGTTATAAACTTGTTGAATACATCAGTGTAGCGCGCGTGCCTCAAACTTCCCATGTTTTTCCCACCGATGAGGCCTTGGCAGCAGGGGTGTCACGCAGTGGCCAGGCTGGCCGTGTGGCTCGCTCGATGCTAACGGCCAACTATCGTGTCATTGATCGCGCTACACAACGAGTCTGCCTAGGCAAGCATGAGCATCAAGATCCAACCCCACATCCGTCGCCTCAAGGGCCTGTGATGAAGCCCTCCGCATGCTTGAAATTCCCCCCAGTGATTTGGCCCTCACGTAGCATTATCATCGTTAGCTTCACTGCCCACACCATTGAGCTTGCCTAGCCACATCCTAACTTATTATCCCACAAATTTTTTTGTTTTATTGCCCACAATTTAGCAGATTTCATTTCCCACATTTTCCCCACTTCGTTGGCTACTGATCGGGCATTGTACATTCTTCGACCGACGTCGCCGGTCGC